>OY735231.1:24897155-25032155 GCA_963457665.1 Thysanoteuthis rhombus | reverse complement strand
TTCATTTGAAACTTTTTCGTTTTCCACTTTCTATCTCGGTTGTCTCCCTTGATCTCGTTCATTTGTTGTTCACTCTCAAAAAATATTCCAAACCAACACGTTTTGTTAAGATCGATCAATTAGGCAAGTTTCGCTGTAATGCCAAATATGCAAGTCTCACTTTTTTTTTCATCGGGGATTTTTGGCCAACCGATTAACAAGCCAAACATAACCATAAATTTTTTCACAGCTATTAACTTATATGCATATATATATATATATATATATATATATATATATATATATATATATATATATATATATATATATATATATATATATATATATATATATATATATATATATATATATATATATATATATATATATATATATATATATATATATATATATATATGCAGCTGTGCTCTTACCTGCTGAGCTAAATACATCACGGTGCACATATCACTCATTACTTGCCAGAATGTCTTTAGCTCAGTTCACATAAGCAGTGGCACCTGGATGATGCAGGTTCGATCCCTACACGACGTCCATTTCTTTCTTTTTTACACGATCTGGGGCTGTTCGATTTGCAACAGAATCACATCGGTGCCGAGCTAATCAAGTTCCCACTAAAATGCTTTTATAGCCGTCACATTCTGACAGGTATAAATTGTTCATCTACTGATACTTCTAACACATCTTATTGAAATTATTGCTTAGTTCGAAACGTGGATCTCTGCTGGTTATAATGACAGACGATTCTTTAGAATTGATTGTTACCTGGTAAGAGTTATTTCCACCAGAGACGAGTTATCAGAAACTGTTGAATATACGAAGTCCTAAGAAAAATATTTACGTTAAAGCCTTCACCAGGATTTGATAAGTATGTATACCGAATGGCAGTGCCACATCAGACCGTGTTGCAGTCTATAGAGGACAGACAGAGAAGTTCTTCCCAATTATTAATATAGATATTTGGTGTTATATTTTGGGTTACGAAAAACCTGGACGAGAGGAATCATGAGTATGATGACACTCCCAATCCAATAAACATTTGTTGAAGATTAACGAAGCGTTATACTAAAGTAATATATCTTCCATGTGTAATCTACTACCACAGATAATCCGCACCCCTGATTGAGCTTCAATTTCGAATGAAATATGAATTATCCACAATATATAATCATGTATACTAACGTATAGTAATCATGTTTCTATTGATAATACCCCGTATTTTTTTAGCTGAAAGATTCTGGAAAAAAGGCATTAGCTGAAAGATACGTTCACATTCCGCCTGTCATTACTATTATGCAATAAATATTCTATTTGCATCACTCTCTGTGATAGGCTGAAAAGATTCCCATTCGTGAACCGTGCTATAACGAACCGCGTTGAATAAGGGGATGTCTGTATATATAAAATTGATATTTCTTATCTGTATAGTATGTATATATTGCAAACAGTGCTACATCGATATTGCAACCTGTCTTATATCGGAGGATGCCCGTACTAATGATATTTTTACTGTGCTGATAAGAGCCCAGATGGAAAAAAAAACTTCCGAAAGAAAGGATGTTTTATCAGATCATTTTATTCTTTGAATTTTATAACACCACCAGAAATATTTTCCTTTCTCTGGATGATGTAATTTCAAATATCCATTAAGTCAGGGTCCAATTTCGCATTGTAATTGTATATTAGATAGAACCTCCAGTTTGTTTGTTTTTTGATATAGCCAGACGGGCGGAAACTGACCGATTTTTTTTTTTTTCTCCAAGAGCATGGTATAGTTACAGGGCATAAAAAATTATTTCCTCCTTATGTAAAAATCGATTTGATACATCTTGTGGACAGACCGACCAACAGACCGACCAACAGACCGACGGACCTTATCATAGAGATGCATTAAGATAATGTAAATTATGTAAATGCCGATTGACTTTCGTTTCCGTTTGTATTCGTTCTTCCGATTTTAGCTTCGGTCGACAGGTTTTCTACAATTCGTCTATTCTGTCTCTGCTCTCCTCAGCAGTCTCTCTCAGATAGACACCACTCCTCTCACCGTCATTTTTCTAACTCAGGTCCTTCCGTTCACCGATTATTTTCAGAAACCGTCAACCCAAAACTGTCATTAAAACTGTCAAAATAAGTTTCTTCAGGTTTTGATCTGGTCTGGTTGAAAGGCTAGCTGACTGGTTATGTAAGTACGTAAGTATTATGCGCGCTCCCTATGATGTCCCGAAAAAAAAAGATTTGGCTCTTTGTTAATCCAGCCCCTACCCATGAATAGCTTCTTAAAGGGGGGGGGGGGTAATTTACAATGTCAGTGTCTGCTGAATTGGTCCCTTAGTTTCTATGTTTACGCTAAGGCTTGTTTGTTTTTGTTTTTGTTTTTGTTTTCTTTTATTCAGACTTAGGTGGTCACTCCTCAACGTAGGGTGAGAGACATGAAGTATCTATTGATTACTCCTTTTTATCAATTTTTCAATTGATCACCCCGGACACGGTATGCTACCAAAAGACGTCAGTCAGTTGACGGTTACTTTTGAGTGATTGAAGCAGACCTGTTTTTTTTTCCTCTTCTTCTTTTACTTCTTTTCTTTTTTATCTTTTTTTTTTTTTTTTTCATCTCTGGATTCTTCTGCCCTTCTTTTTTGTTGTTGCTGTCTGTTTGTTTATTTGTTTGTTTGTTTGTTCGTTTCTCTTCCTCTCTTCTCTTTCACCTTCTTTCTGACGTGTTCCTTTCACCTGTCGCATTTCTTTTTTCTTTTTTTTTGCCCCCCTCTGGAGAAAATTCCCTGCAACGACTCATTGAGTGATCAATTTCGCTATTTCTCTTCTCTCTCTTGAGCTGCTGAAATATTTTTGTCCCCTGGGGTTGTTTCTTCTCCAACATCCCAAAAAGGTTTTTTTTTTCTCCCTCTCCCTTGATTACATAGCTGCATAAATTCAGAGGGTGCGGCAACCTTGGGCAGGATTTTTTTCCCCCTTTTCCTAGCCTCCTACACCTGTGCGTACGATATTTCACACGTGCACATACATGCACACACTAATACACAAATACACAAATATACACAAATGCACACATACACGAACTAACATAAACACACTAAGACAACCCAAAGAAAAAAGAGGCATAAATAGATACACACACAGAGAATAAGATTTATACACTGACACCCACGCATATGCACGTAATCACACGCACTGACTCGAACGCAAAAATACAACATACATACACATACACACAGACTAAGATACACAGGTTGTGGGTTGAGGGACTCACGCACCAACACAGACACAAACACACACACACACACACACACACATAGGAGGGACTCACGCACAAACGCAGATACACACACACACACACACACACACACACACATAGAAGAGTAAGGTGTTTTTTTCTTTTCTTCTCTAATCTTACTCTCTTCCTTAATTTTCCAATACAGTCCCTTCTTTCCCTTTTTCTACGCCTCAAGCTGACTTAATCACTCTTATTTCCTACGTGAGCCATACACATGTATTTCGATCAGTCCGCCTGTATGCTCATACTAATCGGAATACAAACGCCAGCGTAAAAATAAGCAGGCATGCCTTGTCATTCCTGGGTGTGCGTGAAAGGAGAGTACTGTGTGAAAGCGACATTTGAAAGCGTGTTAAAATGAACACAAAGGATTGAAGACAAGAAGGTTCTTGTATCGTCACCGTTCAGTCTCAACAGATTGACTATGGAACGTTCCCTTCAAGAGGCATGCCTGGGAGAATCGCGTGGAGAGTCCGAGATGTCCAGAAATCTCCACCCCTCCTATCTGGAAAGCAGTGAGTGATACATCTGTTATCAATTGCCAGATTGGACGTCAAACCCCTCCAAGGCCCCCCCCCCCCGCTCCCTGGTTTTGAATCAGAATTGTTCTCTTCCTAGACTTGTTGCCTCCTTAAGGATAGAGAGACCAATCAGCCTTACTATTGTACCCATAGCTGGAGCGGGGAAGATGTATCCATGCCTATCTCAAGGGCATTAATGTGAAAGGAACATTGTCTGGGCTGTTACTGACTACGCCAATCGCATCTCCAAATGCAACAAGAGGAAGTTATGAATAAGGTTGGAAAATATGAAAACGTCTCCTGATGAACAATGCCAGATTGAGCTGAAGCGGGGCCTGTTGCATATATTATAGAGAGGCCCTACATTTTAAAAATACACATAAGATATTAACTCTCCTACACTTTTCCAAGTAATTATATTTTCCAATTGTATTATACCGCTATCATCATCATCAGTCTTTTAACGTCCGTCGTTGGACATAGACCTTCCCCAGGATCCGCCACATTTCTCTATCATGGGCAACGCAGAGCCAGTATTTCCTGAATCTGTCCAGTTCATCTCTCCATCTTCTGTTCTGTCGGCTTCGGTTTCTTATGTGATCTTTGGGGATCCATGTTGTGAGTCGTGATGTCCATCGGTTGTCTTTCATTCTTGCAACATGGCCTGCCCATTGCCATTTGAGTTTTTTGATAGTTTCTACGATGGACACCCGTTTTCTTCCTTATATACTTTACTGTCTTGTGATCTCTCAATCTAAGGTTTAACATGATTCTCTCATGTGTACGTTGCATATTTCTGAGAATTGGGGAGCAAGCGGTATGAGTACTGATTTGGGCTCCGCCAAATATTTGATCCTCCCCTCGAGTTTAAGCTGGAACAGTTTAAAACGGCACCTATGAAAGACCGTGGGATGTTCGTTCGAATCTTGACAGAAGCTATTTTTTGCTGTTTGCTCTTGTGGTTGCACAGTTGAACAACTCAGCATGTCGTGGTGAAAAACCACAATAATCAAATGGAGAAAAATGGAGAAATAAAATAGCAGTGAAAATGCTTCATCTAGGAAATGCAGCAATGATAAGAAAACTAACACAGATAGATAATCCCTCATCTGACTTACCTCTGAACAGAAGAGCTTTGCATTTAGAATATCTGCTCATACGCAATGAGATATCTTGAGAATGGGGTCTTAGTCAAAACACAACAGCCATTTATGTCTCATATATACCTTGTACACAAAACCTGGAGGTAATCTATCCAATATTATTAATGATTTCGAGTATAAAGCAAAGTTTGAGGTGGCAATCTTTGGTAACAAACTGGTGCCTATGTTGTTATTTTGTTTTGATTAGGAATTGTTTCGTCTTTGATTGTTTGTGAGGTAAATAGTTTTATGTTTCTGAAGGATAAAGAAAGATAACCAAGCTTTTACTTTACTCGGAATTGTGTAAATAAAGCCTTGGAAATCAGCCTCGTCTCTCGTATCTCGTCTTTGAATCATACTCCAGTGGAGTCAAGTGTGGAATTTTCCACTTTTGATGTCATATTGGCTTTTAAAAAGTTCTTGATTTTGGAGCATTTTGGATTTTGGACTTTCAAATAAAGGATACTCAACCTATCGTAAAATAATAATTGTGATCATTTCGGTCATTTAACTATACCTGTATGTTTATGATGACGTTAAACATGCTGGAATTACATGTCAATTTTCAATAAATTTCGCATGTTGACATAAAACGATTTTATAGATATTTGATAACTTCATTTTCAAATAATCCTATTTTGATATTATGGTCCACGCTTGTCATACAATAAGGCTAATCGCCGGTATTGAGATACCAAAAAAAAAGGAGAGTATTGTGTTCTGTTTCAAGAATGAAGAGATATACTCTGACGTCACTGAGACATAAATAACAGGAAAAGAAAAAAAGAATATGCTCCTGAACTAAAAATCATATGCTTCTAAAATATGCCAAATAAACAGATACACTTGAAAAGATCCTCGGGTCGGTGAGTATCAATACTAAATGATAAAAAATCTCAGTTGTGGATAAAACAGGTATATCTATTCATTCAATTATTTATCTAATTTATTTGATTATTCGCATGAATACAACCCGTCAAGTGACTAACGTCATTAGGTAGCATGCTGTGTTGGGGCGATGAATGAAACGCATTTGAAAAAAGAGGTGAATGAGAATGAATGAATTTCTCCGTCGCCTTCTGTTGGGCGATGATTGCTGAGCAAGTCTGAGCACTGCAAGAGAAATTAAGGGACTAATGTAGCATACGCTTACATTGTAAACCAAACTTAGAACTCGGGGGGGGGTCCTCAAAAAAGGAAAAAAATGTTCTTTGGATATCAGCCCTCTAGCCACATATGCCTGTCCTGCATGCGTGACATATTTATAGATAGTCAGCCAGGTAGAATTACTTAAATACTGAAAAAAAACCTATACTGACAGTTTTGGTTGACAGTTTCTTATATATATTATATGTATTATTTATATCTAGGCCCATTTTCGTTATGACTTTATATTCTTTCAGAAACGACAGACTAGCCTAATCCAGTCAGGTCTCAGGGGCATGTCGTTCCAAATAAACATGACATTCTTTCCTCTAGCGGCTAGTCCTCGACTTGAGCCCTATATTGTAAAAGTTCAAATTCACCTGGGGAAAGAATAGTTCTGATCTTGAGATAACGTGAAAAACGCCTTTGTTTTTCTACCAACATCATCATCATCATCATCATCATCATCATCATCATCATCTTTTGGTATCTATCGTTGGACATAGACCTTCATCTGACCTTTCGGTTATGGGCGTCACAGAGGTGATATTTACCTTACCTGTCTAAGTCGTCACGTCATCATATTTTTGCCGTCCACAATTTCGGATGTGATATCTTGGGATGCACATCAGGAGTTGTGATGTCCATCGGTTGTCTGACATTCCTGCAACATGACCAGCCCATTGCCATCTGAGTTTTCTGATAAATTCGATAATATCTCTGGGTTTTTCAGGGGGAGGGGTTCTAATATATCGAGCTACCTGGTTCCTCTATGTAATGTTAAGCATGATTCTCTCTTTTGCGCATTGCATAGTTCTTTGTTTGAAAGCCAGTCTATATGTTGGGTTCCAAGTTTCGTCTCCATAGGTGATTGTCAAGAGAATACATTGGTTGCAAACCCTTCTTTTTGATACTCACAGGATTTTTTTTGTTCTTGAAAGTTGAGCTGGCGCAGCCGATATGTTGCCAACCTTTGGTGATTCTCCGTTTGATTTCTTTCTTTTTTGGGGGGGCGGGGGACATGGAACTTCGTAAACACGACTACTATGGTCCAGCAGCATAAACAGGCGCGTCCACGATTTCAGCTAAATCATGTTATTCTTAGTTCTGGCATATTCAGCCATTCTTTATCTCATAAGGCAGGCACTTGGGAATAGTTCAATTAATTTTCTGTCTTCATTTCGCTTCGGAAATGAATTCATCGAAAGTTAATTAAGAGACTCATTTGCACTTCCTTGCTGCCTCAGATTCCTTTCAGCTTTTCCAATGTCACTGAATGCTGGAAGTATGCCACAGTGGCTCACGGGATAGTTCGGATATTTCCGCCTGTTACTGGGTCCTGCTAAATCACGGGGTCACTTTTTCGATATAAGTCTATGATTTTTTCCACAATGAATAACGGTAAATGAAGCAGTTCAACACTATTTTGGGAATGGTTTGGTAAAAATCTGAGGTTATCTTCAAAATCTTTTGGGGTTTTTTTTAATAAAAGCCCACATAGTATGCACGTGGTCACGAATTAGAATATATATTTGTAATTTCGTTTTGACTGCCAAATGTCAAAGATACACTATTAGATCAATAATGTCAAGAGCCAGATATTTAAATACAGTGGATTCCGGTTAATCGGATCGCTTAGGAACCAACAACTATGGACCCAATAAAATGTTGGTCAGTTTAGCCGAAAAACATTTTTTTTTATTTAAATGTCAATTCTGAAACATTGCTGCTTGGTCTTAAATATAGCAGATTGGTCATAATTAAAGAAGAAAATTATCAATGATTACAAGAACCAGTTTTCTCAAGATTGGTCCAATTAAGCGGTTCTTCCTGATAATTGATGGTCTGATTAACCGAACAACTCAATTTTCTTCGAACACTAAACCCCAGGTGTTGTTTTTTTATCCAGGAGAATAACTTGCATGAAAACCACAACAACCCAAGTCCCTTCCCTTTTATGATTCATTTTCAGAAATATTTTGTGAAGATTTGTTTTTACAACTTGAAAAATATACCTTTAGTGATTCTACCAAATTTAATTCCGAAAAATGTTGAGTCCAAATCTCTGCTGCTTGGTCCAAATAAACGGCACATTGGTCATAATAAATTAAGCAAATTGGCGATGATCACATACGTTTGAATCTTTTGAATCAGTTCTCACCTATAGTACGTCTCGTTCTACAAACCGTTGGTCCGATTAACTGAAAGTTGGTGTTCTTTTTTTAATTCAATGGAACAACTCGCATAAATACCGCAACAACTCAAGATTGGTCCTATTGTGCATCTTGTCCCAATAACCATTGGTTCGATTAAACGGAATCCACTGTATTCACATAATTAATTCAACTGCTACTACTGGTGCAGCAATATACTGAATTAGCTTTATTATCAGTTCACCAGTCTTGAAATAAAAACTAAGGTCTGAAGATTGGTTCTTTGCCGTGTGAAGCAAATTTTTGATGGCCTTTGATTAGAAGCGGGATAAACCACACTTGCAACCATTACAAGCAATACTTCAGCCTCAACAATTACTACTAATGCTAATGTTTACTTTCCCAGTTTGAGCATTCAAAAATCTGGCATATATAGGAAGAAACAGAAACCTACTTAGAACAGAGGGCGATGTCAAAGACAGCCTCAACAACATACGTAGTGGTAGCAGTAAATAATTTAGATAAACAGATTAAAATTTTTTTTTAAATAATGACTATGCACAGAGCTCTATATCCAAATGTTGATTGTGACGGACTACATGTAAAGAGAAAAGAAGTAGAGGGCTGAAGACTTGTCAGTATGAGAAGCATTGCCGATTCAGCAATGGATAGACAAACTGAGTCCGAACAATACAACATATAGAGAATACTTGGCGGAATAACGGGCAAAGATTCAGACATACACAGCTAAAGTCCACAATGAGAAAATTCCATTAGTAAGTCAGACATGCTCCTTTATGTCTTCCGTCTGGCGCCTTTTTGAGCTTTTTGGAAAATGACTAAAAAAAAAATAACTCACATAAACTAGGCACCCACAACTTCGATCCAACTTTGTAGTGTTAGAATTGCAGCTCACGTAATCAGTTAGCGAGCCATAACTTCAATTAAAACCAGGCTTCATTCACAACAATTAGCCCAATTAACCGAACAGGTCAATGAAAAGCAAAAGTTCCATTTATATCAATGAGGCGGAAGGACTCGACTGTTTTGCAGACACCAATAACTTCGGCTTCACTTTGAGTATCACAGGTCGTATAATCAATAACCAAGCCATAACCTTCAAATAAAATCAGGTTCTATTCAAAACACAACTAAATTTACCGAACATTTCATGATATTGTAACAGTTCCATTTATATCAAAGAGGCGACTAGACTCGACTGATTTGCATAAAATCAATTTCTAGCACCTACAATAAATGTTAAACGGAATATTCTTTTAATCATTTCTGAACATTAAAATATTTTAGCGTACTTCCAGTCAGTTTTGACAGTTTAAGTGTCTATGCACTTAAAATGGTGAGAATCAGTTTTCTAAACTAGAACTTCTGAAGCCGTAGCCAGCGTAAGAGTACTTTCCACAGTTTGATGCGTATAAAGATTATGCCTTGGCTCAAATGTCTTCAGTACCAAATACACAATCTGACAATTTAAAGGACAACTTTGTTGGAAGAAACTGAGAATAGTGCAGACCTCTTTGCCAAGTTTGTTCTGTGAATAGATCTTCGCTTTGCGCTGATAATTGCCCCAGACTAAGTAAAAATTAGTGGGAACTGAAAGCTGTAACAAACTTTTCATTTTTCAATATGCAGTTGCCAGGATCAATCCCTCTGATATGCTGCCGTGTGAAATCTCGTTGTCAACACCTGGGAGAGGATCAATCTGCTCAAATCGCCCTTTTTAGTCTTGAATGTCGACTCTCTTATTTGAAACTCGGAAATGGTAACCCTCAAACTTTATGATGAGAAAATAGCAAGTGAAAAAGCCAAATAGGACTTGCGCAAAGGGAATATGAAAAGAGGAACTGAAGCATTAATTATAGCAGTCCCAAACAAAAAGCACGATGGATAATTATGTGAAGGTGTAAAATCAACAAATATAGCTAAATGGTTACTATAGAAAAAAGGAGAAAAGGAAATGCATACCTGATAGTTTGGGATTGATTATTAACTAGGAATTATGCAAGCCATTCGTATTAGGGACATACAAACAAATGACACGAGCAAAAAAAAAACAAAAAACAAAACAGAAACCGTCATTGAGACTAATAACAGCAAATTACTCTGATTTTAACTAAAAGGAACTTCAATCGATCCAAATCGGGAGGTCAGAATTAATCACAGTGCACAGAAAAAAGAAAAAGTGAATAGAACAATTCTGTTCGATTAGTGTGAGACTGAAAGAGAAATTCTTCTTATATTTACCCGTTATCAGTTTGGAGTAGTGCTTACAACCAGTAACGTACTTGGAACAATCCACACTACTTTTGAGAAGAGGTTGGGGGAGTTGAAGTTTCGAAGAGGAGTTGCAGACCGGTATCACAAATTTCTCACCTTTGCCACCCAAACCTGCACTCTCCCTTCAATCATGCATTGTGATAGATTTTTCGCTATTCTACTATGAAGCGCTGTAAACACCTTGAACCAATATTCCTGAACACCATCTGGTCCAGATTCTTTCCAGTTCTCCATTCCACAAATCCCTTGATCTTTGCTGTCAATAATTCAATGTCTTACTGTTTGGAAGCTTGCTTAACTCTCTCTGCATCTCCAGTCCATTCAGTATCATTTCTGTGGCTTATTTTCTTCCCCCAAATGTCGACCCAGAATGTTCTTTCCTGATCTTTATCTAGTTTTTGATAGAATCTGGATTGGTTTGGCTGAAATAGTCGGTTCCGTTCATATTGTTTCACACGATCTGTGTACCTCTGAACTGAGGTTGCTTTTTTTGCTTTGATTCTTTGTTTGAGTATCTTTGGTGTTCGTTTTAAACCTTTCCTTTTCTACACGATACGTCTTTTTCAACCACTGTTCATGGGTCTCCTCTGTACGATTTCCATGTGGCCATCTTTCAGTCGAACTAACATCCTTAGCAAAGCGATTTGATTTTTCTGTTCAATTCCATTTTGCAGGAGTTGTTCTTGTTTCCTCTTTCGGGGTTTTTCGACTCAAAATAACTTGCTTGCTATCAAAATACCGTACTTGACGACCTTCTTTATTGCAGATATAATCCAGTTTTTGGGGGTTTTTTTCTATCAAGCTTATCCCTTCATAATTCGTTTGTGTTTTGTCTTTTGATTACAACCTATGAATTCTACATGAATTCCGTGAACCGTCTCTCTCTATTATTTTCACGAGATATTTCTCTTTTCTTCGACGTCCGTATAGTCATGGTTCATGATAAAGCCTTCATTATTATCGCTTCTTACCTCAACCACTTCACTATCTCAACTGTCCACTTGGTTTTCTTTAGAATCAGGTTCAAGGTCTGTTAGGTCACGATCATTCTCCAGTGACTCATCGACATTTTCACCTCTCTCCGTGACAACCTTCCTGATCTCCTGTAGTTACAGCTCTGATAACCAACCTTTCTTCGCACTTGATCAGACAATCTCAGCTCAGACGCTTCAAACATACCCTTTTCTTTCCATACAGCAAGCAGTATTTGTCTATATCTCTCTTTTCTGGTTGACTTCAAATGCAGCATTTCATAACACAAATATTGTCTTATGCTGACCAGATTTTTCGGACTGTAGTTGGATGACAAATAGCTGCCGGACGAAAGACCTTCTTCTTCTTCTTTTTCTTTTTCTTCTTCTTCTTCTTCTTCTTCTTCTTCTTCTTCTTATTATTATTATTATTATTATTATTATTATTATTTGGAATCTCACACCAGCTGCCTGGTGGTTACCGCTGGAGTTTGAGTGACAGCAAGTCTCCTCAAGTCTCCAGCCCTCCTCTCCTAGTACTCATAGGTCGCAGTAATTCTGCAATTTACAGTTTCACACCGGTTGCCCAGTGGTTATCGCTGAAGGCTGAGTGACAATAAGTCTCCTCAGGTCTTCAGCTAACGTCTCCTCTCTCTTTTGCATTTCATGACAGAGCTACAATTCGTTGCAGTACTTATATCTCTAGCACCTTCCTCAGTATCCGTGGAGTTCCCAGTAGTGCTGTGGTCTGTACGGTCTCTATCCTTCCCCTAATCCCGATCTCCTCCAGTCTCACCCTCAGCGTTTTGGGGACAGTTCCTAGTGCGCTCACTATGACCGGTACTACCCTGGTTTTCATGTTCCACATCTTCCATGACTCTCTTGCTAGGTCCCGGTATTTTTCCCGTTTTTTATTATATTATTATTATTATTAGCAATTTCACACCAGTTGCCTGATGGTTACCGCTGGGGGTTGAGTGATAGAATGTCTCCTCAAGTCTCCAGCCCTCCTCTCCTCATTCTCATGGACCACAACAATATTGTGGTTTACAATTTCACACCAGTTGCCCAATGGTTATTGCTGAAGGCTGAGTGACAATAAGTCTCCTCATGTCCTCAGCTCTCCTCTCATCAAAACCTCCCCTCATCTACAACAGCAGTGCTGTGGTTTGTACCTGCACCACCATTTAGATGTTTTGTTTGTTTTATTTGTTTTTTTCTTCTTCCCTCTTCCTCCGTTGTTAGGCCACTGCCAACAGCTAGGGTCGTACATTTTATATTTCTAGCACTTTCCTCGGTATATGTGCAGTTCCTATTAGTGCTGTGGTCTGCACAATCTCAATCCTTCCTTTTATTCCTAGTTCCTCCAATCTCGCTTTCAAAGTCTTTGGTACAGTTCCGAGTGCACCAATCATTACTGGAACTACCCTGACTTTCATGTTCCACACTTTCTACAGTTCTCTTGCCAGATCCTGGTCTTTTTCCAGTTTTTAAATCTCCTTCCTCTTTACTCTGTGGTCTGCAGGTACGGCCACGTCTATTATTTGGCAGGTTCCCCTGTTCTTGTTCACGATTATTTGGTCTGGTTTTCTCGCTAGGGTGGGGTGATTCGTTTGGATGTCATGTAATTTGTGGTTTCCATTCTCCAGGGCTGTCTCCGGTTTGTGCTGGTACTGTTTTTCTGCATGGTTTAATCCCATTCATTTACTCAGTTCCCAGTGTATCACTGTTGCTACTCTATCGTGTCTGTGTTTATACTCCTTCTGGGCGAGTTGACGACATTCTCTAGTTATGTGATGTACGGTCTCATCTCTTTCACTGCACAGGCAGCACTTGCTGTTTTTCTGTGTTCTGTCAATTTTTGTTTTTATATAGTTTGTCCTGATGCTTTTGTTTTGAGCTGCCATGATAAGCGATTCCGTTTCTCTCTTCAGGTTTCCTTTTCGTAGACATGTCTATGATCTCTCGTCTGACACATCTTGTACCTGTCTTTTAGATATAGTTTCTTCTGTTCCCATTTTTCTTTTCTTGTTTGCAGTGCTGCTCCATTGTTATCTACTTTTTGGTTGCTCGTTGTACTTCTTCAAACACTCTTTATGATGTCTTTATTACTCTTCTTCTTCTTCTTCTTCTTCTTCTTCTTATTATTATTATTATTATTATTATTATTATTATTATTATTATTATTATTATTATTATTATTATTATTTCTGTTTGTTCACACCAGATGTATGATGGTCATCTGTTCATGGCAAGTGCCCCTCAAGAACCCTGCCCTCCTCTCAGTATTTCTCCATCCCTCAGCAGAGCTGTGGTTTGCTCACCTGTTGATCAAGCTGGAGTATAGTAAATCTCCTCAAGTCACAACCTCTCTTCTCATTTTCCTCTCATTTCACTGCAATGACGTGCTTTGTACCGTACCAACCTTCCCCAGCTGTTAGACTACAGCTAATTATTCTATTACAAACACTCTCCTCAGTATTCATGCCGACCCAAGTAGTGCTGTGATCTGCATAGTTTCAATCTTTCCTCTAATCTCCAACTTCTTCAACCTTGTTTTCAATGTCTTTGGCATAGTTCGTCAGCTGTTATTGGTTTTAATCTGATCTTCAGGCTCCACATATTATTTCTTCTTCTTCTTCTTCTTCTTCTTCTTCTTCTTCTTCTTCTTCTTCTTCTTCTTCTTCTTCTTCTTCTTCTTCTTCTTCTTCTTCTTCTTCTTCTTCTCATTATTATTATTATTATTAGCAGCAGCAGCAATCTCACATCAGTTACCTGGTGGTTACCACTAGGGGTTGAGTGATAGCAAGTCTCCTCAAGTCTCAAGCCGTCCTCTCCACACTCCCATAGTCCACAGCAATACCGTGGTTTACAGTTTCACACCAGTTTCCCCAGAGGTCATTGCTGTAGGCTGGGTGAGTAAGTGAGTGAGTGATTGACTGAGTGACTGAGTGAGTGACTGAGTGAGTGAGTGACTGAGTGAGTGTGTGAGTGATTATTATTATTACTATTATTATTATTATTATTATTATTATTATTGCATCAACTTCCAGTCCCCACAAAAAAATGGCCCGTCCAGTCAAATGGGCTACAGATTTTTCCCTCTTTGTTAGTCTGTGCGTCTGTCTGTGTGTGTCTCTGTGCGTTTCTGGTCACATGTCCTTTTCTTTTTTTTTTTTTTTTTTGAGAAGGGCTTGGGCTACAATTTGAAAGTTTGCATGGCAACATCACAAAGCATCAGCTGGAAAAATATGTTGTGGGTTTTTTAAAAAAATGTTGTTTGTTTTCGTTTTCGTTTTTTGGTGTTCCTGGTCATTTTGGACCAACATCTTGTGTTGTTATTTTTTTTAGATAATTTTAGATAAAAGTCTTCTTTTTTTTTTTTTTTTTTTGATAATTTCAAATATTTTGGGGGATAATTTGGGATAATTAGATGTAGTACACGCTGGCTCATTTATACAAGGTAGAGATGATATTATTATTATTATTATTATTATTATTATCATTATTATTATTATTATTATTGTTGTTGTTGTTGTTGTTGTTGTTATTATTATTATTATTATTATTATTATTATTATTATTATTATTATCTAGAGTAGAAAAAAGGAGTAAGACTGCCTAAATCCACATGCTATCAATCAAGCAAGTACTACTAAAAGTACAGATGCAATCAAAATCGTATTCCAATTACGAGTGCTTCCTCAACTGCGATTCCACATGCAAATTAAGGTTAATTAAGGACCTGTGCTTGTTTAATTTAAAGTTGACGTAAAAGAAAACGACGATGAAAATGACGACGAAGACGTAGTAATTTGAGAATGACGTAAGATTGAATGTCAGGCAGATAGGAAAAGAAAAGAGGGAAAAAGATGACGAAGAAGAAGAAGATGGATAAGACGAGAGAAGAGAGGGAGAGAAGACGAACAGAAACCAGGGGGAAAAGCAATAACACGGACAAGAAGAAGAAGAAGAAGAAGAAGAAGAAGAAGAAGAAGAAGAAGAAGAAGAAGAAGAAGAAGAAGAAGAAAAGAAGAAGAAGAAGAAGGAGAGTGAGAAGAAAATGAAAACTGGTAGGAAAAGAAACGCTAGATAAATTAGTATAAGAAAAAAAGAGGAAATAACTTGAAGAAGAAAAAGAAGAACTGAAAAGGGGAGAAGAAGAAGAAGAAGAAGAAGAAGAAGAAGAAGAAGAAGAAGAAGAAGAAGAAGAAGAAGAAGAAGAAAGAGGATAAGGGAGATGAAGATGAAAACTATTACAAGAAACGCTAGAGAAACTAGTATAAAACAAAAAAGAGAAAATAACTTGATGAAGAAAACGAATAACAATAACTGAAAAGGGGAAAAGAAGGGGAAAAGGAGAAGAAGAACAACAAGAAGAACAACAAGAACTAAACGACTAATAAACCCGAAGAATACTAAATTGAAAACGAAAGTGAAAGTAGAGATTTTCATCAATCGATAAGTCGGCCAAGTGTTCATTGCATACGGCTGTTGATCGTCTATCACTAAATGACTATCCAGCCAGACAGACGCTCGAATATGTGGTGCTATTGTGTAGCAGACTCAGAGACAGGAACGTTGAGAGATCTAGCAAGATGGAAAGGGTGGGGGGTGTGGTAGGTGGCAAATTTTTGATGAGGTCAGGGCGCCGCTGACCTAAGCAAGTAAAGTGACGAGGAAAATGGTTTGAGATGAGGGTGCAGGTTTGTGTGGCGGAAACGTGTCAGGAGTGGCAGGGAAATGCATAAGGTGTACAGGTGGGTGTGGCATTGGTTGTGGAAGAGCTGAAGGGGGAAGGGGAAGAACTGGAAAATATAATAGGATTGGAGGAATGGTAGCAGTGGTTGTAGAGGTGATAAGGAGTAGGAGGGCATATTGAAGGAGTGTTCAATGTTTTAGATGGTATTGACGATGGATGTGCTAGAAGTTTTGATAAAGGTTATCAGGGAAATGGAAAAAAGGAAAAGAGCATGTAATTCCAGTAGAGCAGGGACGGAGAATGGTTAAAATATACATATGTATATAAGATATATCGATTAAATTTTATAGACACATTGCATACATTCAAGGTATTGAGAACTATTAGAATGAAGATATTTTGGATAAATATATATGACTTGAGTCACTCAGCCTAGACAGCGTGAATAGAATAAACAATTGAAGAAAAATGTGGCTGCTGCAGGAATCAGACCTGCGACCAATACGGTTGCTGTTCTAACGCAGCATCACTCTTAATGATTGAGTTTGACAGTCCAAAGGAAAAGCCCAGTCTCACGTTCGATTCCAGCAGCAGACCTATCTTTCTTTAATTGTAAAGTGTTATAAAAGAAGATCATTTCGAATAGAGATCCAAAATAACGTAACTTATTCTCTCTATATATACATAGTCTAGAATGCTTTACAGTTTAAATCGTAAACCTTAAATAACTTCTAAAAAAAAAAACAAATTGTGTCACTTCTGTCACCTATTTCCCAATATCTGTCAATGTAATTATGTAATTTTCTCTGGTGTTTTTTCCCCTTTACTTTTATAAACAAGGCTTACTTACGTTGGTTAACAAAAAATGTATGTAACGATGAGGGATCCATAAGTATAACAACAGACGTGACTCACTGTTCGGGTCATTTCTATTGAATGTTCACCCACGTGGATGTTTATTCCGTTATGCAGTTTTTTTCTCCGACTGCATGCAAACCAACTTACGACATCATCTTTAAGAACGCTGATTACATAGAAAAAAAACTTATTTGGGTTGATTCTCTACCAAAATAATAAACCGAGGAATTTGACAGTCTTTTCTACTAATCTTAAAGTTAATTTTTCCTCGTCTTATACCATCAAGCTTCCATGAAAGGTTTTTTTTTAACCCTTTTAATAATCAAATTGAATATCCTTATATACAGGGTTGAAACAAAACCACTTTCTAATGGGTAGTACCACCTCAATGGGTGATTCGATCAATATACTTGGACAAATTGTTACATGGCATCCTATGTTCGATCTCTCACCTCATCCAACTACCTATTAGTCAGACAAATGGATTTGAGCCAGATGTTTTCCCCTTTCCCCGATTCCAGTCAATACAATGATTTCCCACAGTGAAAAAGACTGGATCCACCCCTTTTGATTACCTAATTCCCATAACATTAATACAAATTGATTTTTTTATACATAGACTATTCATTTATTCTTTTTTTTTATTCTCTCGTTAGCATATTCTTTGATTTTCGTTTTTATTTCACTATGGTCGAGCCAAAAATTTTTAATGGGATCAAGTTGTCTAAATCATGACTCATGAATTGTTTAAAAATCTGACTAATTTCACTGCCTTGATTGACCATTCTTATAACTAAAGAAACAATTTTCGGTATAAAATCAATAAATATTTGAGTTGCTCTAGTGATTCTTAAATATTCTGATAATATTGTTACGTATAATATAAAAACTGGTATACTACTTGTTCTGAAACCGCAGTATACGGAACGGGAAACTATCTCATTTATCAAACAATTTGTAGATTAACATTCATTCCTCGATTTTGATGTTCAAATCTGGAAATGATGCTTGCGTTTCTTTGTTTTCATATTGATTAAAAATCCTTAAGATATAAATTATTATACGATTTTCCGAATTCTCTTCTGTCATTAAGAGAACATAAGTCATCAAGAAAATGGGCACAAACTAAAAATGAACGTGCTCGTTTTATATTAGTTTTAAGTGGAGATGACATGAGTATATGTTCGTGTCTGGAAGAAGTCTTTTCTCATATCATTCCATGAAGACGGTGATTGTGTTAACCTTTGTCTTGGCTTGCCGGAAAATTTTTCTATCTAGTCTTTCATTTTAGGGTCTGGTCTTTTTTTCTGTTCCTCTGCAACAAAAGCCTCTTTTACTTGAAGGTGAAGATTTTGATGATAAAATCATCAATCATTTACCGTTTGAAAAAGAGGACTCTCCCACTGAAACAAGTTCAGTAGTTTCTTGGAAGAAATTGTCTCTATTACATAATGACTACTTGGCTTCGCAAACCGAGATCTTGGAGGGTTTTTCCACGTCTTTTCCGGTCTTATATCGATGGGGTCTGTACGGAAATAGCTCAGATGCCTGTGAACTGGAGTGCAACGTGCTTTTACATATATATATATATATATATATATATATATATATATATATATATATATATATATATATATATGTATATATATATATGTATATATATATATATGTTTGTATATATATATATATATGTATATATATATATATATATATATGTATGTGTGTGTATATATATATATATATATATATATATATATATATATATATATATATATATATATATATAAAACAGACATTTAGTAAGATATTTACCTAGTGTATGTCAAGATATCCAGATAAATATCTTCGTAAATCCTATATTTTTTCGTAAATTTTATATTTTCTGTGATTAAATATGATCCACAACAGCAAAAAATTTGTTTCTTTTTGGGTTCTCACAAATTGCTAAGAACATTATGAAATATATATATATATATATATATATATATATATATATATATATATATATATATATATATTAAAAACTGCCAACCAAACCATCACCAAAACTGTCAACATAGTTTTCCCATCAGTTTTCAAGTTGGTCCAGCTGGCTGGCAATGATTTATCATGCGTACAGATCGTACCGATGGAGCTAGAGGGTTGACAATTTAGAACATTCGTTCGTTTTTTTAGTTTCTTTAGTTTAAGTTTTCATTGGGAAGGTTCAGTTTGAAATGTAAGTTTATGTTAAATTGGTCCCTAGTTTGTGCCGGCGTGTTTTTCAATCACTGCCCAACAAAGGACAGGAGAAGTTACTTATACATTCATCATCCCTTCCAATCTTCAAGTTGATCATCCCCAACTCAACATGCTGCCAGAAATCGTTGGTTACTTGACAATTCCTATTGAGTGACTGACCAGGCATATATATATATATATATATATATATATATATATATATATATATTGAGAGAGAGAATAGAGATCAACGAAAATCTTGTGGAGAGTAAGGATAATGCTTAGAGAGCTAGTCTAGCAGACCATTACTACGAAGTAGAACACTCTGAGTACTCCACACTATTGGCTTTGAGTCGATCTAAACTTAGCTAACCTATAAATTGGAAGGCAGATACAAATTTGATGATGATGTAGGAGCTTATGATAACAAATACTTAGTTTCATTCCGGAGGAGGAATATATGTATGTAACCACTCATGTAAAACTTTCTCTGCTTGTCTTCTCCAGTATCTTCAACAGTTCTGATAAATTTCAATGAAATTTTGTGATACGTTGGGCCGTAGGATACATAAGACTTGTACAAATTTGGGAGTGGATCCAGGGTAAACATGCAAATAAAACCACGTGAAAGGATGATCGAGGAGAAACCAAATTAGAGATGATTATGAAAGAACAGAGAAAACAAAACAGAATTCATTTCCGCATTAAATATCATTCCAAAACTACATGCCTCGTTTCAACCCCTTTATTAGTAGTTCCTGTGAATGGTATTTGCAAACTTTGGCCATACATATCAACCTGAGTCGGGTTTTAAAACTGGGGGTGAATCTGTGATCATTTTTCATGTACGTCACTGTGTTGTTGGTCTGGTCATTGTCATCCGTCATTGTTGTTACATGTGGGAATAAAGTCACAACTAGGTAGTAGGAGTACGATTTAAAAAAAAGGAGAAGTGGGGGGAAATAGGGAGAGTGGTTAGGCGGGTTGTAAAGTTATAGCGATAAAAGTGATGAAAGAGTAGGGAGGAGGAAGAGGAGGAGGCAGCTAGTAAAATTGGTTGCAGGGGGGAGACGGGGTCGATGAAACTGAAATTGTTGTTAGTAGGGAGACTTTGAAGGACGCATCCATTATTTTCTCTTTTAAGAATTGACAACCGCAGTGAGGTACCTGTCAGAAACAAGGAGAGAAAAGAAGAGGATAAAACAAACGCAAGAGTTGATGCTCTTTAATTACTATAAAAGAATTTAAATTAATCCGAGAAAAATGCAAACAAATGAAAACCAAGACACAAACGATGAGAGCAGAGAATGGAAATCAACTGGAATGAAGAAAAAAAGAAAAGTAGGAAAAAGAGAAATTGTACTAAACGAAACGAAAAAGTAAAACCAACAAACGAAATCCAACGCAAATACATTAAGAGTCGAAAACGAAAATCGGCTGGAAAAAGAAAAAAAAAACAAAACAAGGAACATAAAATCGTACAAAACGAAACGAAAAGAAAAAAGGGCGAAGCAACGAATACAAAATTGTACAAAACGAAACGAAAAGTAGAAAATGAACTAGAGGGAAAGAAAATCGTATGAAACGAGAGCAAAGAATAGAAAATCGTGTACAACGAAACGAAAAGAAGAAAAGGAAGCAAGAAATAGAGACTTTTACAAAATTGAACGAAAAGAACAAAAAAAGAAAATGAATGAAAAGAAAATCATACAAAACGAAATGAAAAGAAAAGCAAGGAATGGAAAATCGTATAAAGCGGAACGAAAAAAGGAAAATGGAAAGCAAGGAATAAAAGAAATTGTACAAAACGAAACGGAACAGAAAGATGAAGCAGCTCCAAGCAGACAACAAATAAAATCGAGAGACGAATGAAAAAGATTGAGTAAAAAAAAAAACTGAAATCAAAATTGAGCAGAAGTCGGGTAACGAGGCAGGCAATTAAGTGAACTTCCAGTCTGACGATCTGTCAAGTGACGATGATCTGCATGGCGAAGCTTTTAGGGTTGTTTTTTTTTTCTCAGTAAACAAACAACCCACGTAAGGTATTAGTTACAGAATAGGTCGTTGGTTTTTCATGGGAAGAAGAATCAGATTTCAAAACAGACGAGCGGAATGAATTTCGATGGGTAAAAGTTTAAAAGAATTAAAATTCCACGTAATTCCCACGCATATACGAGAATTTTGCGTACATTCACACACACACACACACACACACACACACACACACACACACACACACACAGATGTATATATATATATATATACATATATATATATATATATATATATATATATATATATATATATGGCATTTTACCACGGCCTTACACAGATCTGGACGGTCATTAAGGCTGAATTTGAGCGATATATTTTCTTACGCTCAATTCCCCATCCACCAGAGTGCTCTATTCCAGAGTTGGAACGCTCCAAGGTAGCGTTGCTCTAACAATTGAGCTGGACAGCCGCTGTTACTGCAGGCAAATAACCCTTTTCACTCCAAATCCTCATCTTGTTTTATTCTCAGTCTGTATCTCCTCTATTCGATACTTTCAATGGGGTAGTTATTTATTGTTAAATGGATGTATACGATCCGACAGAATGATTATAAATTGTATTATATTATATACAAACTCTTATTTGAAATAATCTCGCGTTATCATACCGTTAATGTATCACTTGGCTAAGACAACATAAATAGAATAAACAATTGAAGCTGTTTCAACGTAGCGTTGCTCTAACCATCGAGCTAAGCAGTCAAAGGCAGCAATTGTTTAGCTCAATGGTAAGAGCAACGCTACGTTGAAGTAGCTACCCTATCAGTTACAGATTCAATTCCTGCATCAACCCCATATTCTAGTTATATTGTCTAGGCCAAGGAACACATTAGTTGAGTAATGACCAAGAAGAAATAAGATGATAATTTAGAGTATATTTAGAATATTTAAGATATATTTCGTAGATTTTAGATGGAGAATATATATCTTTCTAAGTGTTCTAAAAAGTTCTTTGACTCAATTTCAGCTATAGATTTAAAAAAACAAACCTTGCACGCTTGTTTTCTCTGTTGAATTTCCTGGAAGTATCTTGAGGTGGAATAACCCTGATTACAGAACCTGGTAAAACTTTAGAAATTAAACCTCACACGGGTTGCACCATAAAAAGCTCATTCCACCAACCAACTAACATAATGAATTCGAGCTTCATGTGCGTTTCCCAAATTTGACTTTTTTTCAAACTAAGCTTTCGGCAGAGTAAGCTCAAAATTCATTCACAAGAAAATCCCATTAGTTTAGAAAAAAAGATTCAACAACCACAACATTCTTACATGGCTTCGATAGACCTTTGCAGGAATTCCGACGAATTGTGAACCATAACAAGAGTGCACTTCCGGAGTTAATGCTTAGTTTGTGGTTTAGAGAGCTGAAACGTGGAACCTAACGAAAAGACTGGCTCTCAAACTGAGAACTATGCAACGTGCATCGGGGAGAATCGTGCTTAAAATCAAATGGGGGCGATCATAGACATCACAGTATATCAGAGAAAGGTGGCAGTCTAAGACACCACAGAATCCATTAGGAAACTCAAATGACAATGGGCTGGTCATGCTACAGGAACGTTAGACAACCATTTGTAATCACGACACTCAACGAGGATCTCCATAGTTCAAACGGAGAAAATATGACCAACAAAAAAAAAAAGATGGCGTTACAAAGTAGAAAAATTCAGAAATTATTGTCTCGATATCTGTTCGGATATTGAGGAAGGTCTCTATCCAACGATGGACGTTAAAAGGTTAATGAAGACTGAAGGTTCTCACCCAGCTAACATGGAACGGTTTCGCAACGTTGCTGACAGGTTGCCTTTCGGTTAGGGAATATGCTACGTCGTGGAAGGTTACTGCAACAACCCAAACGTTATCAAAACATTATGGTTACGTTACACGTGCTGCAGCTGAAAATCTGGCTCATATTGGGGAAAGCATTCAAATACTCCTTTTCACTTGATTATATGTGTAGAAGGTGTGAAATTCCTTTAAATATTTCCTCAATTGAGAACCACTAATTTAGATAACGCATTTTCTTCTAATATTTTCCTGAAACTTTGAAGCTCTGGTTACGGTCTAGTTAGTCACTCAATAGAAACCGTCTCATGATCAATGTATTTTATCACCATTTCATCATCATCATGATTATCATCATCACTCTTCTGTCGTCCGTTATTGGACAGAGACCTTCCCCAGGATTCGTCACGTCTCTATCGGGGTGTCGTGGAGCCAATATTTCCTAAACCTGTTTAGTTCGTCTCACCATCTCATATTCAGCCCGTCCCAGTTGTGCATTTGATCTCTGGGATCCACATTGTGAGTTGTGATGTCCATTGTTTGTCTGCCATTCGTCCAACATGGCCCTTCCCATTGCCATTTGTGTTCCCTAAGGGTTTCTATGATGTCTTGGACCTCTGTTTTTTCACTGATATTCTGTTGTTTTGTGGTCTCTCCATGGGAAGTAGAGTAGGATTCTTTCATGTACACGTTGCATTGTTCTCAGTTTGCGGGGCAATATCTTAGTTAAGTTCCATGTTTCAGCTCCATACGTGATTATCAGGAGGATGCATTGGTTGTATACTCCTCTTTTTAGGACTAATAAGATTTTCTTGATCTTGAAGGTTGAGTTTGCCACCCAAGAATGTTTCTTCCCTTTATTTCTCTTTCTTTTGAGGACATCATGGAGACTTGTTGTCCTTGGTAGATGTAGTGGTCTACTTCATCCAGCTTTGTTTCCAATTTTGATCAGGGAGCGTATATCACCAACATGTTTGTTGTAAATAATCTCTGTTGGGGGTGATCAAATACATATAATCTATCAATTTGATACTTTGGAAATACATGTACTGCACTGAACCACAAACTAAGCATTAAATGGGAGAGTGCATTCGACTTGTTATGGCCCAAATCATCGTCGAAATTTCGGCAAAGGTCTATCAAGGTCATACCGCTCACAGAAATTACTATCTCCGTTGAATTTGACTGCAATCAACAAATTAATAAGAAAAGATTATTACCGATTTTTAGTAGGGAGTTCCTTTTCACCTACCCTGCATACATATGTGTATATGTGGGTTGAAATAAAAATCCAGGCTTACACTAGGCCGAGCATCGTTATCCCTATTGACTAACCGAATTTCCTAATGTTCATTCGCTTGGAAAACAAAGGAAGCTAATTTGAGTTACTGAAGAGACCTTTCTTTCATATTTAATCATTTACAAAAACACCGGCTAAATATTTTTTTAAATCAGTTTGGAGGGAAATGTTTATGATGTACAAAATAGGATTTATTTTAGAGGTAGTAATTATCTAATATAAGATTAATTATTTACGGTAAATATCATGCTTACGATTAATGAAAAAATAAGGACAGTATGTAATATCGTATGTTTTCGATTTATGAAAATGAGTATACTGTTGTTGATTGAGTATTCACAATAAAATGAATTTTGTTTTCATTTTATTTCTGGTATTTGGATTAACACTGATAGGTAACTGCATAAATTCATTTTTATTTGACGGTGTGAAATATCTTAACATATTTTGGCGAAAATTTATGAAGCGGAACACTATCAATATAATTTATGTATTTATTGCTGTTTTTCTTCGATGAAAAATTATATTCATTTTTATTTTTTGCCGTTATTAATATCGAGTGGCCACAGGTGTGAAAAAATCGATGAAAGCACAACAAATGTTTTGGGTTTTTTTTCAATTTTTCAAACATCGTTTGAAAAAGTAGGATTCATTTTTTTAATTGAATTTTTTTAAGGATTTCAAATTTAATATGTTAATCCAAACACCTGAAATGTTGTTTTGGCATTCCTGAGAAACGGAGGTCCTGCCTCAAAAAATAGAATACTTCAAAACCTATTTTTTAGCTGACGAATTCCCTGAGAAAAAGGAAGGTCTCGTGGATTAAAAGCACAAAATATAACATGCGAAAAATATTGTTTTGTTTTTTTTCCAGACGGTACCTTTGTACGTCGCTTTTTTTTTATTTATGATAAGATAATCCTAAATACATTCAGTAATCAAGGAATGAATAATTAAAATTCTCTCAAATTGATAAAAAAAATCACCAGATGATAAGGTGTACGATCATGATCAAAATGAAATTATGCAAGGTATAAAAAGCATTTATCATTTTGATAACCAGAAATATAATAAAAACTATTTTGCTTTTTCGAACGATGTATTAAAAATAGTTTCTTTAAGGATTTGAAATTTGATATGTTAATCCAAACACCTGGAATGTTGTTCTATCGCTTCTTACATACGGAGGTCCCCTACCTTAAAAAAAGAAGAAAAAGCATTATTATTATTATTATTATTATTATTATTATTATTATTATTATTATTATTATTATTATTATTATTATCATTATTATTTGGAATCTCACACCAGTTGCCTGGTGGTAACCGCTGGAGTTTGAGTGACAGCAAGTCTCCTCAAGTCTCCAGCCCTCCTCCCCCTGTACTCATAGGTCGCAGTAATTCTGCGATTTACAGTTTCACACCGGTTGCCCAGTGGTTATCGCTGAAGGCTGAGTGACAATAAGTCTCCTCAGGTCCTCAGCTAACGTCTCCTCCCTCTTTTGCACATCATGACAGAGCTACTATTCGTTATTATTATTATTATTATTATTATTATTATTATTATTATTATTATTATTATTATTATTATTATTATGATGATGATGATGATGATGATGTGCACCAATTGCCAGGTAGTTAAAGCTGCAGACTGGGTGACGGCAAGTGTTGTGGTCTTCAAAGTTTCGATCCTTTCTACAGTCCACAGTTCTTCCAATCCCGCTTTCAGTGTCTTTGGTACGGTTCCGAGTGCACCTACTATTGCTGGTACTACTCTGATTTTCATACTTCACACACCCTTCAGTTCCCTTGCCAGGTCCTAATATTTTCCCAGATTTTCGCTCTCTTTCCTCTTCACTTCATGGTCTGCAAACACGGTCACGTTTATTATTTGGCTTGTTCTCCTCTTTTGTCCACGATCACCAAGTCTGGTCTTCTCTCTTGAATGTGGAGGTCAGTTTGGATGTCAAAGTCCTAGAGTAATCTGTGGTTTCCATTCTCCTGGGTTGTCCCCGGTTCGTGCTGATACTGCTTTTTCTCACGGTTGAATCCCATTCGTTTACTCAGTTCGCATTGTATCATTTTTGCTACTCTATCGTGATATCTAGTGGTCTTTGCTGAAGGCTTATTATTATCATTAATATTTACAATAACCCCAAAACACTGTAGGAATACTTTTGAAGGTATTATTCTCTCTGGCTCTCTCCCGAGAGGTAAAAGAGGGAAATTATTTTAATTATTTAACGACATCATTATCATCATTATTTCTGCTTCTTCTCCGTTCGGTTTAGTGCATTTCTGCAGGTTTTTCAGTGATATCTGGACTTTCAAACAATCCAGCGTTCATAGAATTCCTAAAATTAATTTTATCACTATAAATAGAAAGCATTGTGCCTCACCAAGCCAGCAACTTAGACGGAATAATCTTTGTCAGCCTTCTTTGTATTTAAAGCAAGCACTGCAAATGCCATGGATGTAAGCTAATGTCTTCAGGTTTTTTTTTTCTTTTAGAATTTCACATTTTTTCAAAGCAGAACTTTCTTCAGTTTCTTTTTTCTTCTAAATGTCATTGGGTCATTTTCTTCTGTGAACAATTTTCTTGAGAATCTCTGCTGCCTGTGCCGTTCCCATCTAATTCCAAGAACTCAACCATTCCCAAGACTTTCGACAAACAAAAGACCGACAAATGCCATTGGCCTCCTGGAAAAAAAAGCACCCAAGTCTGCTGGGAAAGATCATCTGAAAATACAACTCCCGCCGATTTAGTTGCAGCTGTAGTCCGGGGTTACAGCAGGGGGCTGGGAATTAAAGGTCTGTGATTTTATCCAACTTTACCAGCTTGTTAAAAAGACGACGAACAAGACTGGCTCCTTCGAGGTCAAACTCTCATCTGACTGAAGCTGAAATGACGTAGCATAAGAAGTTTTGAAAAGATTTGAACTTTTGTAAAAGGTTTTTCTTTTAACTGAAAATCTTTGAAAATTTGGCCCTGGAAGGAAACTACATAAAATAGTATGTAGATATTTTTTTCTTGATGAATGCCTATCAAAATAATTCCAGCTGTAATTTTGAGTCAATTATTCATATAAAATGAAAAGGGAATGAAGAGAATGGTATATGGAGGGATATTCTGTGTAAACTTTTAGTACTGGTGAAGTACGGTTGCGTGCAAATTTTCAACCTCCTCAGTAGCCTTGAAGGGTTTTGGTTCTGTGGAGGTTCATTATTGTTGTCAAAGTTTTTGTCATTGTCTCTGTTGTCATCAGGGGAAAATAAAGGCAGAGTAGAAGACAAAAGCGATTTATCCCAAGAGTCGAGGTTTTGATGAAATAGTTATTTGTGAGCAATATCTGGTATCATTATCATCATAATCATGAATCTTTTAACGTCCGTCGTTGGACATAGACCGTCCCCAGGATCCGCCACAATTCTCTATCATGGATGTCGCAGAGCCAGTATTTCCTGAATTTGTCTAGTTCATCTCTCCATCTCGTATTCTGTCGGCCTCGGTTTCTCATGTGATCTCTGGGGATTCATGTTGTGAGTCGTGATGTACATCAGTTGTCTGTCGTTCTTGCAACATGGCTTGTCCATTGCCATTTGAGTTTTTTAATAGTTTCTATGATGTCACTTCCTTAAATACTATGCTGTCTTGTGGTCTCTCCATGTGCGGTTGAGTATAGTTCTCTTATGAGTGCATGGCATGCCTCTCAGTTTGCATGGCTGTCTCTTGGTTAGGTTCCATTTTTCAGCTCCATAAGTAACTATCGGGAGAATGCATTGGTTGTATACTCTTCTTTTCAGGATTATTGAGATCGTCTTGTTTTTGAAGGTTGAAGTTGCTTTGCCGAAGGCTTGCCATCCTAGGGTGCATCACCCACGCTGCACTAACCCTAAAGCTGACATTGATTGTCTTTATTTGTAAATGAGTAACAGTGGTAGGGTATTGATGCTACAACGTGGCCTGCCCATTGCCATTTGAGTGTTTTAGTAGTTTCTACGATGTCTCAGACTCCTGTTTTCTTCCTGATCTACTGTGCTGTCTTGTGATCTCTCCATGTAAGGTTGAGTATTATTCTCACACACGCCTAACAGTCGAGATGGGTTAGAGCTATCCCTGAATTTATCAAAATCTTTTTCAAAATCTATAGCAATGTGTCTGCACAATTCAGTTTGTCATACTTTTGAAATAAGATGTTCACGTTGAAAGAGGAGGAGGTAACAATGATCTGAGAATAAAATCATAACACAAAAAAGAGGACAAGGAGAAGGAGAGAGAAGCAGGGGAACACAAAAAGGTTCAAGCATAAAGATATTCATTAAAGGAGTACAGCTGAACTCGCCTGCCAAGAAAAGGGGATAGTCAAGAAAGTAAAAAGAGGTGGAACTGAACTGACTCTCGAGTGTCTGTGAGCGGAGGATTTGGTTGAGTGCTGGAATTATTATTTCAGGCATCTTCTGTCTTTTCTCACATATTACTGCGCTTCAGCTTGGCCTAGCAACCACAATTTTACTAATAAAAGAGAACAAAAATTACTTTTTCTCACCATCCAGTTACTACTGAGTCTTGGAGATAGATTTCCATCCAAAATCAGCTGGTCTCGAGTGGTAATTACTGGTCAGATAAATGGCATAAGTGAAATAAAATGTCTCAACTAAACTTGTTCCAGGATTTATTATGTTACAAAGGGATAGATTAACTATCCATGGAAAACTTTAAGTTAAACGTGGTACAATTTATGAATATTTCCTTTTAGTTCTGATTTGTTTGAAACTAAAAGCTAAATACAAGAATAGGAGGTACCAAAGGAATCTTATGCACTGTGCTCCATCGATGTTAGATTCGGCCATTGCCACTCCTGTCTTTAAGAAAGAAATTGGACAACGTTTTGCTAAAGGCAGAAAAATGGAACAAAACATACGTTCACTCGTTTGAGATTCTGCTGGGGGGGGGGACTATTAGCATTAGAGCGTGAAAAGACCATTATTAATGTATTGTTTGCTACTTGAATTCAGAAAGTAATTTTTATCGACGACCACGCTCAGATGAAAAATAAATCTAACAGCTGACAGAATGAAATGCCTTTACTGGCTAAGTTTCTGATAGAACAGGTCTGGTTAGTCAGTCAGTAGAAACTGTCATGTTGCGAACGTCTTTTGACAGGATGCTGTTTTCGGGAGAGGAGATCAATTTAAAAATTGGAAAATTGCATTGAATGAATAAATTATTCATTTTCCTTTAGTTGGGCGGTGGTCACTGAAATATGCAAATTTTCAGAAAGGCAGCTAATTTAGTATAAGCTTCCATGGTAAATTGAAACCTCTATCAAAAACCTGTTGGAGGGGTTTTCCAAAAAGAAAGAACTATTTTTATAGATAGATTTTATAGATAGATCGATAGATAGATCGACTGACTTAAAAACTAAAGAAACTTATGTTGACAGTTTTGGTTGACGGTTTTTAATACTTCCCAAGCAGGAATCTAAATATGGCGTCAAAGCTTGAAACTATATAATTGTTGAGCAATAATACCTGGCATTGCCTGGGAGAATAACTGCGAATATAACAAGCCTGTTGACAATGCATCAACTCACTGAAAAAAAAAAAAGTTTCCCGTCAAAAAGAGAAAAAAAAAGCCCTCCTATTTTGACCCTATGAAAGTTAAGAAAAGAATCCCCTCGGATTTTGACTCCCCAAAATCGAGAAAAGGGTTCTCACTCGATTTTGATCCTCTAAAATGAAAATAAGATCTACCTACCCCGATTTCGACCCTCAAAAATGAAAATAAAGTTCCCCCTTGATGTCAAACCTTAAAAATTGAAAATGTTCCCCTCGGTTTTCACCCCTAGAAGTGGGAAAAATCTTCCCCACGATCGACATAGATAGATATAAATAGACATGGATAGATAGATAGATAGATAGATAGATAGATAGATAGATAATGAACCGATTATGATTGATAGAAAAATGAAATTAAGTTCCTGACAGTTTATAATTAGGGTATTTAATTTTTAACACTTGATCGCCGCTTTCCGCACGCTGAAATAGGAATTTCATAAATCTTAATTCCTACATTTTGATCCTTGAAAATTATTTATTCCACCTTCGGTTCACAAGATTTCTTTAATGATCAACAGAAAATTTCGGCAATTTATACAACCTTCGATTTGATGGCTTTCGTAGAATCAATTTGACAGCTCAATGCAGTTAATTAGGATTTATGAGAAACGATTAAAGTTTTGAAACGGCTACCTTTAATCACAAGGAAATTATACCTAATTAGTACAGCTCAATTCAGAGAAATCACCAGAAAAAAATTTTTAATGTAGATACTTATGTCTGAGTATAAACATACATACCAATGCGCATCGTAGCCCCATGAATGTCCGGCCCGACTAAGCATCCAAGTTGGCTATAGATTCTCCTCTCTTTGCACGTCTGTATGTTTGTCCCCGGGTGCTCCTGATTACATTTCTGGGAGCACAACCTTGAAAATTTGCATACCGCAAGGCATTATCTTAAAAAGTGCATTCTAGCTCTCCCCAAAAGTGCGTTTTGTGATCTCTATGATTATTTTGGACCACTAATGCCCAAATTTTGTGCTGGTAATTTTTAGATAATTTTGGATAGATCATTTATCCTTTAAATGATTTTACATATTTTTTCAGATAATTAGTTTTTATACACGCGCAGGGTACGGTAGTTTTTTCATGCGAGACATGGATGTATATGAATGTTTTGTCGAGGTATTCTCGCCATGCAATAATCAATTGAAAGGGCAATCAGTGTCAAAAATGATTCAATTCCAGCGACTTTCTTGCTCAGAGAGGAAAAAAGTGAAAACAGGTCTGGTTGGCCACTCAACAGAAACCGTTACGTGACCAACAGCAAGTCGTGTTGGGGGTGATTGACCAATGAATAAGTAAGTTCTCTTGCTCTTTGGTTGAATCATTAAAAAGTCTTGATTTTCAACAAAAAAAAGCGAAAAAAACAAAAAAAACAAAACAAGTGAGCATAAACTAGGGATCAATTTAGTAAGAACTTACATTGCAAATTGATCACCCGTCCTCCTCACTAGAGACCTATTTGGGGGCACTGAAAAAAATATTTTACTAGATATAATAAGAAGTATATATATGTATAATGTTTTCACCCCACGAGCTCGAGAAATGTTCACACAATACATATATCATTATCATCAGGTCAAACTTGCTCGGGTCTGATTGATTCTAAAGGGTCACCATCTCGGTCTTGCATTGTAGGTCGACAGGATTACATTCTATGTCTGTACATATGTGCATAGCTGGACCATGTTGGTTCTAGATGGGTGACCATCATTGCCTAGTCCATGGCACGGTGCCCAAAAAAGTATTCTGCTGACGAGCTCCTGTCTCGTTCTCCAATAAATACATTATTACGTACGTGTTGATTGCTTCACCTTGTCAGTTGATGGCTATCCCATTACTTTGCCTAGTCACCCTACTCCATTCCGCTACGCCCATGTGGTCTAAGGTGACTCTTACGACCAGCTGATGACCTGCAAGGTCTAAAACACACATGACGGACAAAAGTCAGACTGCTCAGAGGATTGATTGAACCAGTTTGTGGAATGGCAGTCTTGTTTACTTTCATATGCCAATCAAGTCCAGAGGCTCATCTTACATAATTTGCTACGTACTCCACGAGATTTATTGTCGGGAAAAAGAGGCAAAATATTGTTATACGAAGTCGGGTTTTTTTTTCAGAAGATTCATGCGTGACATACATAAACGCACATACATAACCAGCCAGACCAACTTGAAAACTGAAGAAACCTATTTTGGCAATTATTTGACTATTTGATGGATAATTTGCTACATACTACACAAGATTTATTGTCCGGAAAAAGAGGCAAAATATTGTTATATGTAGTAGGGTTTTTTCAGCAGATTTATGCATGACATACATACACACACATACATAACTAGCCAGACCAACTTCAAAACTGAAGAAACCAATTTATGCAATTGGCAGGTAGGAAAGGCGAGGAAAGAAGCCATTGGGAAAAGAAAGAATGGACGTTTGGCTTGGGGGATCTGATTTTGAAAGGAATCGAACGAGACACCCACGGCTTCACTTTGCTGAGAGGGCATCAAAGGTCGCGTAAAACGATAACCAAACCCTAACCTTCAATGTAAAGCGGGTTAATGATAAAAATGAACCAACCAAAACACTTCATGATGTAACAATAGTTTCATTTATATCAAAGAGGTGGACGGACACAACATGAATTTAATTTCTAGCGCCCATGATAAATTCTAAAGGAAATATTTTTAATCATCTCTACTCGTACAAATATTTCAGCGTACTTACGGACAATTAAGACTGTTTCGGTGTCGCCGCTCGTAGAATGGCGAGGGATCAGTTTTCTAAGCTGGAACAACTGAAGTCGTAGCCAGCATAAGGGTACTTTTCGTAGTTTGATATGTACCAAAAGTTGTGCCTCCGTTTATGAGTCACCGGTAACGAATTTCAGTTCAATCTGATCATCTATAAGGTAATGCGAATGGCACAGACTGCCTTACTAAATGGGTTGTGTGAATAGATTATTCTGTCTTTGAATATTTTCGCCATGCCATAATCAATTGACGGGTAGATTAGTATCACAAATGATTCAGTTTCAGTGACTTTCTTGCTCAAAGAGAGAGGAAATAGAAACAGTCTACCTGTTCATTTTTGCCTCCCCTTTTAGTGATCTGACTTTTCTACTTGTGTTAATAGGGCAAGACTTCGGAAAAAAACTAAACAGGTCTGATTAGTTGCGTCAAAAGAAACTGTCACCTGACCAACATCTTTTGTGAGCATTCTGTGTTGGGGATGATCAATTAAAAACATTGGTAAAGGGATGATCACTGGATGAGTTACTTCTCTAATCTTTCATCGAGTATTGATCGCTAAAAATAGTCTGAACTTTAATGCTGCTGGACACAAACTAAGGGCTCAATTAGGCATAAAGTTGAATTACAAACTGAACCCCGACCAAAAAACCTATTTGGGATGAGGTCAGGTTAAAAGACAAAATAAAACTTTTATCTAAACATAATGAAGAGTGAATGCTGAAAATTCCAGCCCTCTAGCTCTATTAGTTCAGCCAGTCCGTGTGATACATTCATAGTCAGTCAGCCAGCCGGACCCACCTGAAAGCTGAAAAAATCTATGTCAACAGTTTGGGTTGGGAGTTTTTAACAAGCCTGACTGCTTCAAGGTCAAACTCTACTTTGACTAAAGCTTAAATGACTGGTAAATTCTGAAATATTTTAAATTTTGTAAAAAAAATACGGATCTCTTTCAACTGATAAAATTTCTTTGAATCCGGAAAGGGGCTTAATAGAATAATATTTAGACGTGCATGTGTGTACAAAACCTGCAACAACTTCCATATTAATAATGGTTGTAAGTAGAGAATAACGATGGATAAATTTTTAGTGCAGCTATCAGCAAACAAAATGTTTATATATATATATATATATATATATATATATATATATATATATATATATATATATATATATGTGTGTGTGTGTGTGTGTGTGTGTGTGTATACATATATAATATATATATATATATATATATATATATATATATATATATATATATATATATATATTTATATATATATATTTATATATATATACATAAATATATATATATATATATGAATGAGATGCTCTGTAGTATCGAACAATTTGAATAATTTCTTTTGGTTCGACATTCAGCAGGCTATTTTTCCAATTTAGCATTTTTTGCGCTAAAATCAGCGTGTTTTTTTATTTTTTGTTTCAGCAGTGTAAAAATAGCTAAATTAGTGCAGGCGTGCTCAAACATTTGTGGCCGATTTGGGATCATTTTTAGCAATTTTTATGTGTTTTGGCCATTTTCGGCCTTCTCTGGCCAATGTTTTATTTAGCACTTTTAGAACTCTCGTCACTTTCTACCAGTCAACTTTGCGCCAAAATATTTTCCTTTTAATTCTCCAAAGATTAAAAGATGTAAAAGTCTACAAAAGGCATTGGAGCAAAATCTAACATCAAAAAAGTCACGTTCAAAATTTCAGGATTCTTTGGTCCAAATTGTCAAACGTTGAAATGAATCATAAGCTGTATCAGAAGGGAATTTCCCAAAACGCATCGGATTCTTTCTGACACACCCTGTATATGTGCACTTTAAAAGTTCACGATACCTGAAACATTTCCCCAAATCTATAAAAGCAGAAAATATTTCAGGTGTTATTTAGACGAAAATAATATTCTGGAAGCTTAGCAGAGCAGAATTGGACAAGTGAAAATAGAATAAAAACAATACCACAAAGGGAGGATTGTCACTGGGAACTGCCTTGATAAAGATCAGGGTAATACGACAAGTTACTGAAGGTGTGAAACGAACGCTGGAAAATAGCATTGAGAGAAAAGGTGGATGGCAAAAATAAGACCTGCGACAAAAAAACAAAAACGGAACAATATATATATATATATATATATATATATATATAAAGAGAAAGAAGTCTGGTTAGTCATTCAACAGAAAGCGTCATGCGACCAACGTCTTCAGTGAGCTTGCCATGTACGGGGGTGATCGATTACACGATTGGTAAAAAAAAAAAAGCTGCCAAATTAATGAACTATTTCTGTGACCTTTTGATGTTTTGTCGATGATCACTTAGAAACTATTAATTCAAAAGAAAAAGGAAAGAAAAAAGCGTAAGCGTCCCCAGATCTAAACTAAGGGATAAATTTAGCAAAAACTTACATAGTAAATTGAACCCTGATTAAAAACCTATTGTGGGACAAATTTAAAAGAAGAAAAGTTGTTGTTTTTTTACATTGTAAGATGTTTGAATATTCCACCTTCCCTCAGTGAAGCCTCTACCAACGACATGGATTAAGAGCATAAACATCCTTGGATCTAAATTAGGGGAAAATTTTAGCCAAAACCTACATTGTAAATGAAACGTAGATTAAAAGCCTTTTGTAAGGTGAATTTAAAAGGAGAAAAGTTGGGGGTTTTTTAACATTGTAAGATGTTTGAATGTTCAACTGTTCCATCGGTTAATCCTCTACAAGCGACATAGATTAATGGCCAGCTAGCCAGATTCACTTGAAAACCGAAGAAACCTAGTGTTAAATGACAGTTCTGGGTAACGTTTTCCAAAAACTAAAGACAAAAAAAAACTCATTTCCTTCCCACACAATAAAAAAAAGATAAATTATTCACAGAAAAAAAATGAACTGAAGAAAATTCTCTCTTGAGTCCCCAAAAATGTAGAACTGAAGAAAATAATAAAGAACTTTTTAAAATGACGAAAAACCAAGAACTTTACAGGGATAAGAGATAAGGTCTGTAGCCGAAATAAAAAAGGATTGAGAATGCAGTCAGATAAGTTGACGCTGAAATAAATACGACGATGCCAAGCCATGGTCAAAGAAATACAAAAATATTGAATTTATCAATAACTGAACAGCTTAACGTATGTAAAGAATTGTGTAAAATATACTAGGACAAGTGTATCCTCCGTGTAAAAAATCCACGGATTAAATTTGATGATTTTTAGATGCACAAGCATCTCTGGTATCGATAGCCATCACTGTTTGAGTTATCAGAATCTCCATATCGTCACTTGCTCAGTTGCCAATTAAGATGTTTTTCATCTTGATATAGATGTTTTCGGTTGCGTTATGCTGTCAGAAATTGCTGTATAGATGATTTTTCAAAAATCTATAAATGATACATATATATATATATATGCATATATATGTATATATGCATATATATATATATGTATATATATATATATATATATATATATATATATATATATATATATATATATACTACAAAGCTTCACAGCTTTAAACACTGAACATTAAAAAACTATTAGTATGCATTTTTTCATTTATGTTTTATTTTTACACAGGATTAGATATTATGGTACTTTGTGTGAATTTTTCTTTGTTGGGATCATCAGTTGTTTATCATATAACCGTTTAGGGGATTTAGAAACAATACACCCCCACACAAATAGCACACACATATATATATATATCTATATATATATATATGTATATATATATATATATATATATATATATATATATATATATATATATATATATATATATATATGAGAAATGGAGCAAAAGGAAAACATGCTGTAGAAAATATTTGTGCATTCCTCATTCCTCTGCACATATGGAACTAATCAATGCTTCCATAACAGTTGAAAAACATTAACTTTATGACGTTTATATATATATATATATATATATATATATATATATACACCTACCGACATTCACAAACATGTATGCATATATATGAGCGTGTTTGTGTGTGTGTATCAAATGTAATAGATATAAACATAACCAGTTACAAATCAAAATTTGCTTCTCGAAAAATACTTATTCAGACAGATTATCTTTATTTATACTTAACATTTAAATCATGATCAAATATTCAAATTATTTCTATTTCTTTTCAATACTTGATTGTTTATTTATATTCAATACCTAAATTTTTGTTTGTTTTGTATTTAATATATAAATTGTATTTATTTATATTCGTTATCTCAATTAATTTTATATCAATCTAATATTTAAATTGTGTTTATTTATGTTTAATACTTACATTATGTTTATTTGAATTCAATATTTAAATTATGCTAATTCATTTTCAATACTTGAATTATGTTTATTTATATTCAATATTTAGATTTGGCTTATTCATATTCAATATTCAAATCGTGTTTATTAATATTCAAAAGTTGAATTATATTTATTTATATTCGATCTAAATTACATTTATTTATGATAATTATTTAAATCATGACAATTAATATTAGATGCTCAAATTAGATTTATTCATACATAAAATTAAAATTGTGTTTATTTATATTCGAGATTTGGATTATGTTCATTCATATTTAGTATCTGAATTATGTTCATTTATATCCAGTATTTTAATGATGTTTATCCTTTTTTAATATTTGAATTATAATTAATTACATCTAATATTCAAATTATGTTTATTCCTATTCAATATTCAAAATATGTTTATTCATGTTTAATGCTTAAATGAGGTTATTTAAATATATCATTCAATCAACTTTATTCATATTTGATATTTACATTACGGCTTTTTATATCGAATATTCAAATTATGTCAATTTGTATCCAATATTCTAATATTTTCATATATGTTTTATATTTATATCACGTTTACTTATATTCGATATTAAAATTTTCTTTATCTATATTTATTATTTTAATTGTATTTATTTATGTTTGATATATAAATCATGTTCATTCATATTTGACATTTAGAATAATTCAAAATTAAATGTATTCAGAATTGAATTTTGTCCATTTATATTTATTTCTAAATTATGTTTTCTATATCTAATATTCAAATATGTTTATTTATATTTATTATTAAAATCAATTTATTTATATTTCATATCTGAATTATATTTAGAATTTGAATTAAGCTAAATTCATATTGATTTTAAAAATTTTGTTTAGTTGTTTTCAATATATCACTTATGTTTTTATTATGTTCAATGTTTGAACTTTTTCATTCATATTTGATATCTAAAATAATTTTGCTTATATTCAATATTAAAATCATGTTTGTTTATATTTGATGATAAAATTGTGTTTTTATATTCGACGTTTGAATTTTATTTATTCATATTTCTTATTTAAGATAAGTTCATATATATTTGATAATTAAATCATGTTTATTCGGATTTGATTTTCAAATTAGGTTTATTCATATATAATATTTTTGATCAGGTTTTTTTATATTTAAATTATCTTTATTTATATTCAATGTTCGGATTATTTCTATTCATATGTAATACTTAAATTATGTTCATTTATATTTAATATTCAAATTATATTTCATAATGATTAATATTTAGATTATGTTTATTTGTATTTGATGTTTAAATCATCTTTATTTATATTAAATATTCAAATTAAACTTATTCATATCCAATATCTAGATTATGTTTATACACGCTTATTATTTGAATTATGCTTGTTTATATTCACTGTTTGATTTTATCTACCAGCATAGGTCTATGTCTCCTCTCCTCTCTCTCTCTCTCTCTCTCTCTCTCTCTCTCTCTATATATATATATATATATATATATATATATATATATATATATACATATATACATATATATATATATATATATATATATATATATATATATATATATATATATATATACATATATATATATATATATATATATATATATATATATATATATATATATATATATTGACTTATGCATACATTGTAGCTGGGGTATCCGGTGTTGCCCAATGAAAAAATAAAGAATACTTGAATGTCATATACCTACAAAAAAGGTTAATTACGGTCCCTACATCGAGAAGCTCTGTGCTAAAATTCTATTCATGACATTAAATATTGCTTACTTTATATAAATTTCCTAAAAGATATTCGATCATACGCAACAAGGACCCCATTACTATACCATTTGAATTATACCCAACCTACCAAGCAACCACACAGACTACTAATAAATGATCCTCAACTCCTTAGTATCCATGACAACCTACAGCCCCACTTAGACCGACTACAAAGTCCCACTCATCATGATGACCCAAAAGGAATCCTCTTCCTTGATTTCCATTTTTGCTTCCAGAGCAAAACATCTGATGCTAAATTTGCTTTTGATGAATAACTTTTAACCACAGAGAGAGGTACACACATGCTACTGAACATAGGAACACCTCCCGAGACATGTATAGCAAACTGATTGATTCATTTATGGAATAATTAATTAATAAACAAAGTCTCCAAATCCTTTTACTCTTGAGTCTGTCTTATTTCCTGCTGTCTACCTACACACACACATACATATACACACACACACACACACACACACACACACACATATATATATATATATATATATATATATATATATATATATATATATATATATATATGTATGTATGTATGTATGTATATGTATTCAAAGGATTGGTATTCTTGGCTATATGTATCCGTCCCTTGCTAACTGTACCATTTGTGAGCCTGTGTACACTCTCTGAATGACATGTATTCATATATAGTTATAAATATATGTGTGAGCCTGTGAGTCCGTGTATGTGCACACGTGTGTATGTAGAAGTACATGAAAACATATGTATAACATCAATCGATTTGATGTGAAGAAGGGCGCTGACAAACCCGTATATACGGAAAATTTACACACACAAATATATATATATATATATATATATATATATATATATATATATACATATATATATATATGTGTGTGTGTGTGTGTGTGAGTGTATGTGTAATTGTATGTATATAATGGTTCATATGAATGAACAATAAACATATTTATCTTCGCTATGTGGTATGTAGACATTTGTTCTTCTCGAATGATGGAAATATTTCGGTCTGCTTGACGCAAAATTGCAATCATAACAAGTTCTGTCAGGAAGGAACATAAGAAAAACATGAATAAGAATATATATATATATATATATATATATATATATATATATATATATATATATATATATATATATATATATATATATATATATATATATCAGTGAGTGCAAATGTATCCGAAACATTTCAAAAAGTTTATTTTCACCTACTTATACATCTTCGAAATTGATAAAATTTCAACCAAAGATTTCTATTTTTGTACAAAAGTCTCCAATGTTCAACCTTGCTTCAATATTTGTTGAATATTGCATTTTTCAATCTTTTCTTTGAATTCTGTTAATTTTGAAGCTGCATAAGGATGTTGAAATGAACCATTTTCAAATGAATTGGATTCCTTTTGCATTCACGTTATACCGTTATTGTTCTGGTAACTATTCCTGCTTTAAATGTTTACACAAAAATGAAAACAGATCTGGTTAATCTCCCAGTTGAAACCGTCACTTGACAAACGTATTTCAGTAGTATTCTGTGTTGGGCATGATCAATTAAGAAATAAGAAAAATGTGCAGTCAATGGATGAATTACTTCTCAAGCCTTTTGACGGGCGATGTTCACTAAAGAGTATGCATTTAAAAATGAAAAACGTGAACGTGATCAGACACCAAACTATGCCACCAATTAGCATATACTTACATGGTAAATTGAACCCCCACTAAGAACCTCTTTAATTCTCAGAGGTTTGATGGTGGTGGTGGTGAAAAAACGAAGAACTTTTTTTTTCAGATATAATAAGGGAGTAAATGATTTTGAGCCTTTGAGCTCCGTTGGTGCAGCTTGTACGCACGGCACATACATAGCCAGCTAGATCCACTTAAAAACTAAACCAACCTATGTTGATGTTGATTAGGTCTACAGTTTTATCGAGAACTAGAACCATCATATGATCAACGTTTGGGTAACAGGTCGTGTTGAGGTGATCAATTTTTTAAAAACGAAAAAAAAAAAATTTACATACATAGCCAATTAGCCAAGTAGAATCACTTAAAAACTGTAGAAATATATGTTGACTACATTAACAGTTTGTGTTGGCGTTTCCGAATAGGAATCTTGAATAGAAAAAAAAAGGAAAAAGACGTTTCTCTTTTCACACAATTACCATATGCGACACGCAGCTGTGACTTACAATTCACAGTCGAAACATCATTTCACATCATCCCTTTTTAATTTGTTTTTGTTTGTATTTAGCGTTTTGGAAAAGAAAAAAAAATCCCCAAAACATGGAACCAAACGAAAATGAAGTAAGTGTTTCTTAAAGTTTCCTCGAGGGCTCCAGACAGTTTTTTTGAATATGTACGAAGAATTTCCGACCCCAAAATAATTACAAACGATAAAAAAAACAATAACAAGAAGACGTTTTTTTCTCGTCATTTCGGAAACAGAACCAAGATGAAAAAAAAGCAAGACAAAATAAAACTATTCAAAAACAAAACATCCATTATTCTCAGAGAAAAAAAAATAAACAAATATATTAAATATCTGCTGTAAGACTTATGGTAAATATAATCGAATTTTATTTACTTAAAACTACATATGTGAGCCTGAATTAGCTGTTTGCATTCTACGAACTTCCCACGTTTCATCATTATTATTGAATACTGTTCTAAGTGAGAGTTGTTTTTAGTCTTCAGAAAGTCTCCATGTTCAAATCATCAATAGTAATTCTGAAGTTCATATGGTATCTATCTATCTATCTATCTATCTATCTATCTATCTATCTATCTCCTGTTCGACTGTCTTTGTATTAATCCATCTACCCATCTATTTATCAATCTACCAATCTATTTCCCTATCCGTCAATATATCTATGCATTGATCAGTCTATCCATCTATCTATTTATCTATCTGTGTCTGCTCATATCCATCTATATATCCATCTATCTATCATCTGATGATTTCAAAAGACAGCAAGATCACAAGACAGCACAGTGTATAAGGAAGAAAACGGGAGTCTGAGACATCATAGGAACTATTAAAAAAACTCAAGTGGCAATGGGCAGGCCATGTTGCAAAAATGAAAGACAACCTATGGACATCACAACTGACAGCATGGATCCCCAGGGATCACATGACAAACCGAGGCCGACAGAACACAAGATGGAGAGATGAACTAAACAAATTCAGGAAATACTGGCTCTGCAATACCCATGATAGAGAATTGTGGCGAAACCTGGGGAAGGTTTATGTCCAACGTCGGACGTTAAAAGACTGATGATGACGATGAAATACTTTCTAGGTTTTTAAGCAATCTATATAATGCCAAGCTTGTTGGGAAGACTTAACGTTCGAGCCGTTTCAAGTCAAATTGCATGACGGTATTCACGTAGATGGATATATTAACTCAAAACCCATGTGGGAAAATTTAAATTGTTTTGTATTAAAAAACAAATCATAGGAGTTCCAAAAAGATTCTACCCCATTTGAAGGGTAACAATTTTTTTTAGCCTTGAAGAATAAACGTATTCCATCTGTGCATCAGCAGAAAGCATATCAATTTTTTTTAATCAAAACTTGCCATCACAGTCATTACTTGAACAACCGTAGCGTCAAAATTCGAAGTCATGTAAAAACAAAAATCCATTAGAGAATAAATATAGCCAGAATGAATTCTAGTTATGACATCATTGGCAATTTTCGCTCGAAAGGGTAGAGTGGAGTACTGATGCCATTTTTCGAGTCTGTGAACAAATAAGTACAACCAAAACACTCGAACTAACAAATACACGGACGTATAAAAAGGGGTAGAACCCCCTTGCCACCTTTGGTGGCAACGGTTGTTCAATGGCTAAAGCAAGATCTCTGTTCGATCATTTGCATCAGGTGGTCTTCGAAAGATACAGCCGGATCACGTTGGATATATCTGTTCTCATACGATATCCAAAGGTAAGCAGAGTCAAGTCTGGTCAGTATCTAGATGGGTGACCGTCCGTGAATGCCATGTGCCGTATGCGACCTCCAGGTTGTAGCAACCAGATGGTTCGGAGTCTTGCATAACGTCTTGCCATGCTAGCATTGAACTGTGCACTCGGTCCTTTCTCAATAATAACATCCTGCTTCGTTGAGGACACGTACGCTTTTCTCTGAGTCGCCTTACCTAGATAGATACGAGATAAGACAGCCACTTGGTATATTATGCATGAACAAGCGGCCTGTCCTCTCTCGAAGAAGGATACATTGACACACAGACACACCCACACGCACACACATACGATACAATGCAGATACACAGATGTATATCAGAGTTGATATTCATCCAGTCAAGTCTGAATGTAAAAACAGAGACAATATTAGATATTAAATATTAAATATAAACGAACGTAAATCTACTCAGTTATGAATATGAATCTGCTTCGTGTGGAACACTCATTCAGACTATATATATATATATATATATATATATATATATATATATATATATATATATATATATATATATATATATATATATATATTGTTCTCCGAACAGCTCTGGCTTTGGCGTTAGATTGCATTGAGAGCGCTTTAATTAATTCCATTCAAAAAGATCGTTTTTTATTGCATGACAGCTGACACATCAAAATTAGCTTATTCTTGTTTATAGATTCTAATATTGAATATGGAAGAAAAAAAGGCATCATTTTCGGAATATTACGCCTTCTCAAAACGAAGGAAGATAAATGTGTGATTCAAAGGCAAAAAATATATATATGTATGTCCAGTTTATGGAGGAGGTATTGTGAATGATCAAGCTTGTCAAAAGTGGCTTGCAACGTTTTTCACTTAATGATGTTCAAAGTGAGGTTGACAGCAATCTGATAAAGACATCAAGATATAAAAAAATATACGCAAAATATCCAAATAGAGCAATTAAATTATTTGAAACCAAAAAAAAACCGTATACTTCATATTTTTTAGTGTGCAATTCACCTCTTGAAAGTAACAAACGTGCCAGGCTGCAATAGGATCAAATTCCACTCCATCAGTCTTTTAACGTCCGTCGTTGGACACAGACCTTCCCCAGGATCCACCTCATTTCTCTGTCATGGGCGTCGTGAAGCCAGTATTCTCTGAATTCGTCTAGTTCATCTCTCCATCTTGGGTTCCGTCGGCCTCGGTTTCTCATGTGATCTTCGGGGATCCATGTTGTGAGTCGTGATGTCCATCGGTTGTCTTTTATTCTTGCAACATAGCCTGCCCATTGCCATTTGAGCTTTGTAATAGTTTCTCTGATATACTGGGGGGCTTCATGAAGATTTGTTGTCTTAGTAGATGTAGTGATGTACTTTGTCCAGCTCTGCGTTTTTGATTTTGGTCGTTTTGTGTTCGTTTCTGACATCATTCCCAAATTATAAGGGCACAAATGAATAAGTGGAAAGAGTAAATCATACAGTACAAAATATATAGTTAATCAACGAAAATCCTATAACAACGATACGGTAAATTAGGAACACTCTCAATGAGTAAAGTGTCGAACTGCTCTCCTTAAGCCCATGTAAGTACGGACAATCGAATTATCGAGACTGCAAATTATCGAAACCCCAATTTATCGAAACTGCAAAATAAAAACCTTCGAATAACAAGGGCTAACTGCATATGTATAAATGGAAACAGGTACTCACAGCCACGCGTACACGCTTTTAAATTCATGCATAGACATCAAATAAATCATACGAAATCTCAAGATGGAAAGGTCTCAGCTTTGTCCGGTGTTTCAAATCGTTGTCGCTTGGGACGTTGACTAGTGATGAATAGGCCCTTTGAGGCACAAAGGCATCAGTTGCAGGGATGAAAATGTCCAGAACTTCTGTGGCCACGTCTCCCTTGTGGTATGACTTTTCCTCAAAATAATAGCTCTATTAGAAACCGCCAAACAAAACTGTCAACATAGGTTTCTTCAGTCTTTAAGTGGCCCTGGCTGGCAATTTATATACGTGTTGAACGTACCGATTGTACATAGGGTTTCCAATCTAGATGTGATTTTTGAATTTTTCGATTATGGAAGTTACTCTCAAATTCGAAAAATGGAATAAAACATCTCAATTAGCAGCAACAGACTTTAAAACTGGAAAAAATTGAATTTGAATAATGTCAACACTTGACCCACTAATTCGGAAAAAAAAACAGTCTAAATTGATAACTCTAGTATCAGTCGGACGGGGGAGTTGAAAATATAAACATTTACTCCTTGTAATGACTAAAAAAAAAATGTGTCTTTACTCATTGGAAATTCGGACCAAAACATTTTTTGCAATAGATCAATTTAGAATGCAAGTTTATGCAAAATAGGTCCCTTAGATTTTGTCTGGTGGCGTTCATGCTTTTTTTTAAAATTTGGATTTTTTTAGTGATCACTGCCCAAAACAAGCAAGAGAAGTTATTTATAAGTTCACCCTTTCTTTTTTTAATGTTTTGATTCATCACACCCAACATTGCATATAACCAAAAGACGTTGACTGTTTCTATTGAGTAACTAACTAGACCTGTCCACATTTCAACATAAACCATGATACCCAGTGTATTTTAAAAAATTACGAGACAACTTTCATCAAAACTATACCACCAAAATATGAGGCATGTCTCAAAAGTTCGTGCAAGCCGAACAGTGTGTACGACCAAACAGGAGTGCGTATTTTTGTCGCTGACCTTTGCGAGCGGTACGTCTTAACTCTGTATATTTCCGAAGGGGGACTACCTCAAAGGAAGCGATGGAAACATGATGTTCAGGAAAGTAATTCATGAAGAGAGAATTTTTCTTGGTCAAATTCCTCGAGAGAGCAGTCCGTGTGATTCAAGTATTAATGAGAGGAACAGACAAAAAACGTTTGGCACCTAACTTGGATGATGTTGCTTTGATAAATACTGGGAGAACGTGGGATTTTAGTCTGGAATTTTTCTTCTCCAGCAGAAGTTAGTATTGACTTGGCAAAAGACCAATGTCCGGCGGATGGACTGCGTGTTACAGACAAGTATTTGAATTCAATGTGTAACAGATTGCAAGTTCACTAATGCGTTTATCTATTCCTTCCTTTTTTTCTTCTTCCAAATCCGTCCCTACACATATAGTGAGTGTATCATTTGGCCTAAACAGAATAGATAGAACCAATAATTAAAGGAAACAAGACTGCTGTAGGAATTGAACCTTCAACCAATATGCAGCTGTTTTAACGTTGCGTTGCTTTGATCACTGAGCTAAACCACCATCGGTAATTTCAAAGGCCATAATAATTGTTTTATCTCAAATTGATCATCTTCTTCATTCACTGTCCATATCTGCTCTAGTTGTTTCTCAACCCAGACAATTACATTATTTAGAAAATACAGAATTTGATACGTTGTTATCTGTAAATTCTTCAGGTCGGGATGTAATCGTTTCGGGGATTCAAAAATAAAACGGCTATAATAACATGGCTCCCCAGGAGCGTTGATCAAATACCACCTCCTCTCTAGCTATGATTTTAATGCATATCTTTTTTCTTTATTTTTATGGCCGTGTCATAATACATGAATTTTGATTTTATATATATATGAGAAAAAAAGTGTAATGTTAAGAAGAGCCATATTCATTGGAAGTATTGATAATTGATAACTGTGCTATTTTGTGAAAACGGTTTGTATTAATTGTTACATTTCTCACCACAGAAAAAATTCTCTGACTGGTTTCATCAATTATCAATATTTTTTCGCCATTGATAATTGCTGATACCGTTCAGAGAAATTTTTCAGTGAGCTCATACGAGAAATGCAACTATCAACACGAACCCTTAAAAAAAGATTTTTTTGAAGATATCAAATGACCTCCAATAAATGTGTTTTTTCTCTCTTTTTATTCCTCTCTTACATTCATCGGCCCTTTTCTGCTATTCCTCTTATATATATATATATATATATATATATATATATATAGGAACTCTTCATTTTTCAGCGGAAATTTTTATTTTTTCCAAGAATATCCACGACTATGTGCCACGCAATTCATCCTTAATGCGATGTATACTTTTGTTTGTACCTGCAATTTTATTTGTGTTTTATGATAGCCCTGTTTCAGGAGTATTAGAAAACAGGATAGGTTTATTGCTACAGCACTTCCACCATATTCACATATATTTTATGAATATAACTACCCCATATGTTTAATTTGCTATGAAACTAATGTTTCTCTTTTGTTTCAGTTCTGGTTACATATGCATCATTCAACAAGGGTTAAGCAAATATTGAACATACATCATTTCATGTTGTTTACAAATAAACTTGAATTTATATTTAAAGTGAAATTCCCATTTATAACTAGATTTATGAGGTGCATAAATAGAATTGTAATTTATGTTCATGACATTTATAAATGGAATCTTAATTTGAAGTGAGGCGAACTTTTTCCTCCTGTTAGGTGTGCGTGTCAGTGCGTTTATATGTAAGGGCCTTATTCGTGCATATGTCTACATTTATAGATACACACACGTGCACACACACAAACATATATATATATATATATATATATATATATATAATATCTGTGGCTATATCTACATATACATATAGGTATGTATGTGTGTGCGCATGTCTGTGCGCCTACGTAAGCAGTCGCGGGAGAGAACACATGGAAGTTGAATTTTGTAATCATATTACTTACGTAAATATATTATATAACTCAGCATGTTATATTTGAGCCAGCAGTGTTTAATCGGAGCGAGGGAATTGACTGGTGGTCAACCAATATTCCCCGTACGGAGGAAGTTGTGACTGAAGCGGGAAAGGTGGTTGGGGCTACGAAATGGAAGTTGCAGTCAAGAAAATAACGAAGACGACTACAACAACAACAGCAACAGCTAGGTAACAGCTGACAGAAAGCGCAGGTAGAAGAATTTAGCCGTCGAAATTCTTGTGAGTGGGTGGACAACCAAGACGAGTGGGGGCCAATATTTGAATCTTTGTGTGGGGGGGGGAGTTCGGCCTCGTCTGCAGGAGCAGAAGCAGAAAACCGCCAGACTATTGAATCATCATCATCAGCAGCATAATCATCACAATCTTCATCATGACCAGGAGCAGCATCATAATCATCCTTTTTGCATCTGTCGTTGGACATTGAACTTTGCCAAGATCCACCTGACCTCGCTATTGTTGACGTCGCGGTACCAAAATCTTCTGAACGCGTCTCCCCCCCCTTTTTTTCCTAGTTAGAATTTCTAATATGATCTCCTGGCGTCCCCTTTGTAAATCATGATTTTTTTTCCACTGCCAGCACAGCATACTGCTAAAAGACGTTGGTTTCATTACGGTCCCATTGAGTGACTAACAAGACTTGTCTTTCTGTTCTTCTAGAGAGAAATCATTTTTGGACAAGATCATCATATCTGACGAAAAAATGATTCATCATGAGTATAGAAACGAAGAAGAACATGGCTTGATCCTCGCCGATCTTTGATATCCCAGTCTAAACTAAATTCTCTTGGGGGATAAAATCGATATTTGTGTTCGGAGAAATTTAGAAAGAAACTCGTCATCATAGACAATAACTGAACAACCATAGCGTCAAAATTTGAGGTTATGTGAAAAAATTCTACCAAAAAATAAATATGGTCAGAATAAATTCTATTTGTGACATCACTGGTGTTTTCCCGGGAAAGCATCTTAGATAGAGTGGGGAAAAAATCTAGGAACATCTATATGCTGGAGAATATAGATATCATTTTCACAGGAAAACATCTAAGTCGAGTAAAAAAAAAAATGTACATTCTGAGGAATTTTTGCTATAAAGAGGTCGAAAAAGCTTTTTTCTCCCCAAAAGAGGAATAAAAATAAAATTTAGAAGGCATTTTGTGGATTACTGATGCCAATTTTCAAGTCAGTAGACAGAACGGTATGGACAGTGGCACTGGAACACACAAACACACTCACACACAGAAAGGTGCCTACGGTAGTTCGACTGTTATAATGTAAAACTGTAGTGAGCAATTTGCTAGTTTCAATGATACGTTGGGAGAGATAAGATTTTTATTTTGTCCAAGCTGATCTAACTGCATAACAGAGCCAGTCCCCGTGCTGAAATTGCAAGACATTAAATGATCATGTAGCTGGGTTGGTAAGTTCTTTCATGTTTTATAAATTCTTCAGAATAGCAAGCTGTCTTGCACTATTCAAGCATTCCTTGTTTAATCAGCAGTTACAATAATTTCGTGGTACTGAAAATATCCCCAAAGAATTCATCGAAAAAGCAGACTTGTCTTTTAAACGATCCAGCTAGGAGGTGGGTAAAGATAATAAAAAGCCAGAAAAAAATACTTTGATGATTACATAATAACGCTTTAATTTATTGTGAATATCTTTTTTTTTATCAAAACATGCTAAAAACTTTCGTTTTAAACTAATACTATCTTAATATATCCGCGTCTCGCATCTATATAATAGATATCTGCCTTTCTTACATAAGGCGTGTCAGGTGAGACTTACTTCAGTGTAACCAGTTGAGGTTGAAGAATTTGGATATCGATTTTCAAGAGGCAGAATGGTGAAAACTCAGCAAACAATGCAGGCTGTAGGCAAGTTGGGAATTCGATGTGCGATTGTGTGGCAGATTGTATGTTTACAAATACATTCGTTGCAATTCCCTGTGTCTGCACACGTACACAAACATTCAAAAGTGCGCACACTTTCCATGTATTATAAAAATGCCCTACGTATATAGTATTTATATTCGATTTTATTTGTACATTTTTTATGTAGTTATAATATAGAACACACACTTACACACGCTTAAATACATACATATATATACACACACACATATACATATGAATACATAAACACACACATGTATATATATATATGTGTGTGTGTGTGTGTGTGTGTGTGTGCGTATGTATTTGTATTGAAAATGATTATAAATTGCGTTATATTATATTGAAACTCTTATTTGGAATGGTTTCCCGTCATTACATGATTGATATATCACTTGGCGTAGACAACGTAAATAGAATAAACAATTTCCTGCAGCAGCCCCATTTTCTTAAATTGTTTATTCTATTTACATTGTCTACGCCCAGAAATATTATAACAGTGTCATGACGGGATATCATTTCAAAAAAGAGTCTCAGTATAACATAATGCAATTTGTTATAATGTTTATATATATATATATATATATATAGAGAGAGAGAGACAGACAGACAGACAGACAGACAGACAGAGACAGAGAGAGGGGGGATATAAAAATATATATGATGGATAGATACAAAAATCCTACAATCTAGAAAAATAAACCCCCACAAAAACAGGAATCTAAAACCAAATATTCGTCTGAAGAAATCCAAACAGGACTGAAACACAAACGTGTTTGTGTAGTGAATCCTTACATCATCATATTTTAAGCTCTAAGCTCTACTCTAAATCAAATTAATGTTTAATGCTGAATGTATTGAGCACTTTATGAAATAAACCCGTCAACATAGGATTCTCCAGGGTTCAAATCATCTATCTATCAATCTCTCTATCTCTCTCTCTCTCTCTCTCTCTCTATATATATATATATATATATATATATATATATATATATATATATTGTACCGGCTACACTAACGAAAGGAAAGAACTGAAAATTTAAACATTTACGCCTTAGAAAAAAAAGCCTTCTTTTCTCCTTTTTGGAATTAGGACTTTTTACTGATCACTGACCAACGGGTATGGCCGGTGCCGGACACATATTATTCCTACATGCACACTTCACCGCCCAATAGGTGCGGTATCCAATACATAACTATCCTCATTCACACATTCTGCATCCTTTCGAAAGGCAAGAGTTGCCATCTTTGTTTTGCTGTTGACGTTTTCTAAATCATCGTCATCTTTTTCCAAGTTCATTGTGTAACATGGATCCCCTGTAATGAACTGTGTCACGGAGAAAACAACTAATAAATGATAAAGAAGTAATTCATTTTCAGGAAAACGTACCATCTCTGTAAGTCGCTCCATGGTAGAATTCTCCTTTGAACATTTAAACTGGTCAATAGAATACTGTCACCGGTGTTATGTCTGGGGTTTAAACTGGATCTGTTTGATTACAGTCACATTGAGTTGTTCGACAATTGATAACTTGCCTTGTCTTAAAGAGGGGTTCAGTTGTCAATCTTTTGAGGCTCACGTACAATCGATCACTCGAACAGTTCTCACCCTTCTTGCAACCTCTTGTCCAGATCCACAAAGAGTAAAGGTGATGTACAATACTCTCACTAAAATGAGCATTTTTTTTGCTCTTGAGTCTCTTGGTGCCAATACTTTGTCTAAAACAGAGGTGGTAGAACTTGCTTAATCTACAAGCAGCATCCAATAAGCCTCTGATGTTTAAGAGCTGCAACAAACAATTATTACACACGATTTTACAGTTACATGCATACACATTTGGTTACAAATAATCTCTTTAATATCAATAAATATATCTGCACAATAATATTTATTCTTATGTAGTTTGTAAACTAATAATTTGTATAAATCCAGTAAACACAAAGTATGCTTATGTAACAACTGTTTTCAAAATATTGACTGATGATTGTTTTGACTATATTAAATCCTATTTTGGAATGTGATTGAGTTAAATCAATCTTTACTAACCATATCATAAAATTTACGTTTCAATTCAGTTGAATCACAGATCGTACCAAGTAAATGATTACAAAGATTACAATTCATTCTCGCTTGTTTTTTTATATTCCGTGATGAATAAAAGGGCTACGCCAATATATCACCTGGAGTTGCGCATTGAATTTCAAAAATCCGTGGTTTGGTCACCCCTTGTTTGAATCTTTCGCCGGCAACAATTTTGCATATCATCTTGGAGAGCCCAGTTGCATTTCGTTTCCTTACTGCTTTTTGTTCTCAAGCATCCAACTACTTTCATGCCAGAGTAATATATTTCTTGACTGAATCATGCTATAAATTTGCGATAGCTTAAACTTTCTTTTTAAAGACTTTATAAATCTCACGATTTCATTTATGATAATCATTAGAGTGGTTAGAATAGGTTAGAATACGAGGCTTCCTGTAAAACACGTTCATTCAATCAATATGGCCGACCGGATACATCCAACAAATAATAAAAAAGAATGCAATAGAATTACGAGAAAGATATCTAAAATATCTAGACATTAAAATATTCTAATCACCGTAGCCCCACAAATGATCCAGCAAATCAACCAAGTGGGCAACAGATTCCCCCCCTCTCTCTCTCTCTCTCTCTCTCTCTCTCTCTCTCTCTCTCTCTCTCTCTCTCTCTCTCCCTCCCTCTCTGGATGTCTATATGTGTGTGTCCAGATGCTTCTGATCATATTTTTTAGAGCTACGAGCCTAAAAGTTTGGATGAGTGCACTGCTAGACACCATCTACACCAACAGATTTTTGTGTCTCCAAAAAATGTTATTTAGGTTTTTAGGGGTTGTTTGGAACCAACAATGTCCAATTTCGTCAGATAATTAGTTCATATGCGGGCTATGGTGATTCACTTATGCAAGGTACGGATATCGCTGCTTTTATTTTTACCTTTTTTTCCTATATTTAAAACCCCATTCTTTTGCTGATCTAGTCATTGGTCTTTGATGCATTATTGTCTAATCTGACCTTTCACCCCAAACCACCTTCAGCTGAGAACTTAACCGCTGGAAATTTCGCTTATATTTCAACTAACGACATAACTGCAGCCCACCCTCCATCCGCCATTTTGTATTCAGTGCGACACACTTCCTGGCCCCATCACTAATCCTTGCACTTCGTTGGCGAACACACCTTTTTACTAGGAATGTACTCCATGTTCTTGGACTGTCACTTGCAGGATTATCTTGATGCATGGATGTGCTGTTTTGGCCCCCAGGAAGCGAAATCTATAAGAGTGGAGGAAAATTGATGGAGCCTTTTCTGGGATAGATGAGGGGGATGGGGGAAATGGAAAGTTCGATGGGGTTGCAGAAGAGGGGGGCGAGGAGAAAGAAAGGGAGAAGAACAAGAATTTGAAGAAGAAAAAATGAAGAAGAAAAAATGATGAAGAAGAAGAAGAAGAAGAAGAAGAAGAAGAAGAAGAAGAAGAAGAAGAAGAAGAAGAAGAAGAAGAGGAAACGTAGAGGGAAGAGTGAAAATCAAAGAATATCGGGTGAATATAGAAAGAAGAGAGAATAGAAGAAAGAGATGAAAAAAACACTAGTAAAATAAGGTTGAGTAGAAAAAAAGAGTAAGATGAAGAAGAAGAAGAAGAAGAGCAAGAACAAGAACAAGAAAAGAAGAAAAAAAGAAGGAGAAAAAGAAAAAGAAGAAGAAGGAGAAGAAGGAACGTAGAAGGAAGAGTAAAAATCATAGAATATCGGGTAAACATAGAAAGAATAAAGAGAATAGAAGAAAGAGATGGAAAAGCATCCGTAAAATAAGGTTGAGTAGAAGGAAAAAAGAGAGTAAGTTGAAGAAAAAGAAGAACAAGAAAAAACGAAGAAGAAGAAGAAGAAAAGAAGAAAAAAAGAGTGAGTAGAAATCGAAGCAAAGAAGAAAGAGAATAGAAGGAAAAAAAAGAAATAACAGAATTATGACAAAAATGTTCTTATAAAATGAATAGTCTTATTTTATTGGTACTTTGTCTGCAACCATGGACTCTTACACTTTATAGCAACATTTTTGCTGTTAAGAATATCCTCTACCCATAATTTCAAACAATGGACTCTCCCACAGAAACAAATTTTTAGTTTATTTTCCAGAAATATCATTTGATTGAATTCAAATCCAGTCAACTAACATAAACTTAGTAAATATCAACTATATTCGGCTTCACTATTGTTAATTTAACTGTTTGGCACAAGGCAACAGTAGCAGGGTACCAAGTATTAATAAGCATCACAAGTTTGTCAACCATTACTAGTCTAACTGTGAAACTAGGTATTTCATAAACTGAACTGTTCAGGAATTTCACAAAATCCCTAGTGGTTTTACAAAATAATCTGTTTCACAATCTTGCTGTAACATTACTGTCTTATCAGCTGGAATGTTCGGAAATTTCACGAATTCCCTAGTGATTTTACGAAATGACTTGTTTCACTGTCCCATTTTCGGGAATTTCACGAAACCCCTAGGGATTTGACGAGATAACTTGTTTCACAATCTTACTGCAATATTACTGCCCTATCTGTTAGAATGTTTGGAAATCTCACAAAATCCCTATTATTTTCGCAAAATCCCTAGTAATTTCACAAAATCCCAAGCAATTTCGCAAAATCGCTAGTCTGACAACCTTACTTTGATCGTAATATACAGTACGAACGAATTTCTTGCAACCTATTTCCTCATTTGACCTATTTTCATTTTTGCATCTGTTACACATCTTTCTTGCAATCTTAATTTCAATCTAATACCTAAGGCAATAACAGCATTAAATTTTATACTGCTACCTGAGGCAATGACACCATTAAATTCCCTAGTCACTCTCTCACAAAAATAGAATCTGTGCGAGGGCGTGTGGCAGATAAAGAAATATGCTCGATTGTAACTGAAGAAAGTATGTATGTGCGTTGGTTTTTATCAGGAATTTTACTCAACGCATAATTTTTGGCTTTTCGATCCATTCGTAAGTATATTAACGGGGAAATTACGCTTGATGATGTTTTTCTTCACAAAAAAACTGATGCAGCGTTCCTTTTTGTTCTTAGTAGTCAATGTGAGCAAAAAATCTTATGATGTGAAATTCGTTCTTGTGATAAAAGTATGAACGCATCGAATGCTTGGGCAAATTAAAAATGTTTCAAGATTATCACAGGAAATCTCTCGTGGCAAATAAAACTGTGTTTGATGTTTCCAATACAGTACAAGTATGGCATTAGCAATAATTTTTATTCTGTACTTATTTGTTTGTGCATCCAACGAGTAAAAAAGTAATGAGTATTTCTTATTTTTATGTGATGCAATGTCAAAATGAAGAAATAACAAAGCAGTCAATAATCCACTGATTATCATTATTATTATTATTATTATTATTATTATTATTATTATTATTATTTGCAATCTCACACCAGTTGCCTGGTGGTTACTGCTTGGCGTTGAGTGACAGCAAGTCTCCTCAAGTCTCCAGCCCTCCTCTCCTCATTCTCATAGACCACAGTAATACAGAGGTTTACAGTTTCACAACAGTTGCCCGGTGATCAGTACTGAAGGCTGAGTGACAGTAAGTCTCCTCAGGTCTTCTGCCAACATCTCTTCTCCCCTTCGCCTATCATGCCAGTGCTGTGGTTCACATCTCCGCTTTCATTTTCCTTCCTCTGTTAGGCCACTGTTGAGATTTAGTGTCGAAGTCCTTATATTTCGAGCACTTTCCTCAGTATCCGTACGGTTCCAAGCAGTGCTGTGGTCTGTATGGTCTCAATCCTTCCTTTTATCCCGAGCTCCTCCAGTCTCGCCCTCAGTGTCTTTGGGACAGTTCCCAGTGCACCTACTATTACTATTACTGGTACTACCCTGACTTTCACGTTCCATTATTATTATTATTATTATTATTATTATTATTATTATTATTATTATTATTATTTGGAATCTCACACCAGTTGCCTGGCGGTAACCGCTGGAGTTTGAGTGACAGCAAGTCTCCTCAAGTCTCCAGCCCTCCTCCCCTAGTAATCATAGGTCGCAGTAATTCTGCGATTAACAGTTTCACACCGGTTGCCCAGTGGTTATCGCTGAAGGCTGAGTGACAATAAGTCTCCTCAGGTCTTCAGCTAACGTCTTCTCTCTTTCGCATATCATGACAGAGCTACAATTCGTTGCAGTACTTATATCTCTAGCACCTTCCTCAGTATCCGTGCAGTTCCCAGTAGTGCTGTGGTCTGTACGGTCTCTATCCTCCTCCTAATCCCGATCTCCTCCAGTCTCTCCCTCAGCGTTTGGGGGACAGTTCCTAGTGCGCCCACTATGACCGGTACAACCCTGGTTTTCATGTTCCACATTTTTCTTAATTCCCTTGCTAGGTCCTGGTATTTTTCCCTTTTTTCACCCTCCTTCTTTTTTACTCTATGGTCTGCAGGTACAGCAACGTCTACTATTTGGCAGGCCTTCCTTTTTTTTTGTCTACTATTACTAAGTCCGGCCTTCTTGCCTGGATGAGGTGGTCAGTTTGGATGTCAAAGTCCCACAGTAGTTTGTGGTTGTCATTCTCCAAGACTGCCTCTGGCTTGTGCTGATACCACTTTTCCACATGGTTGAATCCCATTTGTTTACTTAGTTCCCAGTGTATCATCGTTGCTACTCTATCGTGTCTATGCTTATATTCCTTCTGGGCGAGTTGACTACATTCACTAGTTATGTGGTTTACTGTCTCATCTCTTTCACCGCACATGCGGCATTTGCTGTTTGTCTGTGTTCTGTCGATTTTTGCTTTTATGTAGTTTGTCCTTATGCTTTTGTTTTGGGCTGCCATGATGAGCGATTCTGTTTCTCTCTTAAGGTTCCCCTTTCGTAACCACATCCATGATTTCTCGTCAGCTATATCTTGTATCTGTGTTTTAAACTCGCTGTACAATTTTTTCCCTTCCCATCTTTCTTTTCTTGTTTGCTGTACTGTTCCATTGTTTTCTACTTTATTGTTTGTTGCACTATCTCTCGCGCTCTTTATGATTTCTTCGCTATTTGTTTGCACATACCTTTCTAGGACTGTTTTAGCTCTCTTATTATTATTATTATTATCATTATTTCTGTTCTTCACAATCTATTGCCGGGTAGTTATCAATTACTCAGAGCTAAAGAAGGTTGAAGCAATGTACAATTTTTTTCCCTTCCCCATTTTCATTTTGTGTGTATTGCAGATTTTTTTCTTTTATTTGTCCTTCCGTGTTGCACTTTGCATCAGTTAACAACAGATGATACGGACTGTGCCCGTAAACACCTTTTTCTAGATTTCACCGGGAGAAGTGTCGCTAGGGCCATATCTCCTATACTTCGATTTCAACGTTCTTGTATTTTCCCATTTTCTCAAGTCCCTTTACAGCTATGTTTTGATCAGGACGCACGCACTTGGACAAGTTCTTTTCTGGTGGTCCTCGACTACTATGTAGGATCTATTCATTTTGATGGTCCTGTCGGTATTTATCGCAAAGTCCCTTAGTATCAAGGCATTTTGTCCATCAGTTACGGGGTTTAGTAGGTGTTCATACCAGTTATTGTCTGTTGGTATTTCATAATGCCTGCAGATTTTCAAACGTAGATATTGACCCACTCAGTCATGACTGGACTTGTATTCAATAGGTTTTAAACAGAGCACTCAGACGCAAGATGGTCTATTGTTTCTACTTTAAGGATGTGCACCGTTTTTTCATGATACTTGCTTAAAAGTTTCGAATGGGCAAGCTTTGATTTTGATCAGTTTGTATAAAACCCTCTTTTCTGCTTTTAAATCCCAGGGTCACTGAAAGGTATTTTCTGGTCTACATCGGTGTCTTTGCTTCGAAGGGCGTATTGTCCGTGTAGAGGTTTATGTCTCTTTTTTCCCTAGCGATCGTCCCACTCTCTTTTACTAACGAGTGCAGCTTTTTTGTGCCTTCGTGTTCATTAACTAGTTTTAACATCCGGTTCTAAATGATTTCGGTGTAGTCCTATTGTTGCTGCTTTGTACATCAGTTCAAATAGCATCAATACCCTATCACCGTTAATCATTAACATAATTCATAAAAGACAATCAATGTCAGCTTTACGGGTTGTGCAGATTATCAGGAGAGAGAATGGGCTTCGTTATATCATGCCACAGTTTATACAGACATTCCTGAATGCTTTTATCTTATTCAAAAGAGAACAGAAGAGGTCAATGTTTTATAATAGCATACTATATCGCAAGAAATTCCACAACCCTGAGAATAACTTAAATAGTTTAATAGCTCTTCATACCCATGCGTGTGGAACCCTGTCGAAAACTTTTTTTTTTTTTGTAGTCAATCCACCCAGTGCTCGAGTTCATCTATTTACTCCGACAAGTTTCGAGGATCATGCGATTGATCAGAAGTTGGTCCTTACATCTGTAAGATCCTCTCCGGTAGCCTTCCTGCTCTATCGGGTATAAGTTGTTTTCCTCCATGTTGGGGTATGTTCTCTCTGTCTGTATTCGGATTTTATAAGTCGTAGAGAGACATGTGATGGGTCTATAATTTTTAGGGTTACCTGTATCTTCCGTTTTATATAACAGGCATTTAACCTTTTTCTCAATCCAGTCTTGATTTTGTTTTGTTTTTTGTTTTGTTTTCCAGGTGAGTTTAGCATCTCATTATACTGCCTTGCCATGCTATCGGGGTAGCTTGTAAGTGAGGAAAGCAAAAAATTGGGTACATTATCAATACCAGGTGATTTCCATTTGCGTGACTTTTTTAGGGCCAGTTTTAGTTAACGAGTCAAGATATCTTGCCACTGCTGTCTAAACAACGCTTTATTTTGTTCTTTCAACCCTCTGGTCCAGTTGCATGTTGATTGTATTTGTTTTTAGTGTTCCAAATATTTTCCCAGATGCCCGCCGTTTGGTCTTTGATCGGGACATCTTTTACTGCTATCTGTTATGTTTTTTAGCTACTTCTCAGTAGTTTTATTTTCATTAGTTTAGAATATCTTTTCATTTCGTCTCACTTTGTCCCCTTTTCATATATCTTTTTTCTCTGGACTTCTAACTGCACTTGCTGTTTTAATGTCTCTTTGAGAGTTGGTATATCGCTTATGGTTTTCAATTCATATTTCTTTTTCACTTTCCAGGCTTCCCGACTGTCAGCTTCTCCAGAGCTTGTGAGCCCATCCATTATCGAAATTTTCCTTCTCACATTATTCCGATTTCTTTTTCACTCTTTGTTCTACACACCCGTTTTTTTAGGGAGATTTTTTTCATGCACTTAGAATCTTTCACTTTTGCTGATGCATAAATTATTTCATCTACTTCCGTAAGATTCGGCTTTAGATCTTCAACAATGTCCTACATAGCAATATTCTCTGTTTGTTTTTGTTTCTCACTATGATTACTCATTGTTACTTTTTCTTCATTGATTCTCTGTCTTCTATCTCAATGAATTTTTCCCTGTGTGAGCTCATATAATCTTCCATCTTTTGTTTGGTGTATCTCGTCATGATGTACACTCACAAATTGTTCATCCTCCCAATTATCGCTGCCCTGTACATATTTCTTTGTTGTCGTAGCCTCCTGTTCTTTCTGGTGATGATCTATTAGTAAGGTCTTCGGATATTGGTCTGGGTTCATCTGTGGAAGGTGATGAAGCCCCTACTTGTATTGCAGTGTTTTCTTCGAGTCTATTTTCATTTTTTATTATTATCTTATTATTCCATCCAGTTCTGCTCTTGTGAGTTTCTTATTCTTTATCAAATCCCTCCTTGCATTTGCAAGTTAGATTTCAACCATGTTTTGGGGGTTGTCTACTGCTCGTTCTTACCATATCCCATAGGTACTATTTGTGTGCATCATGCATAAAGGTTCATCAAACGAATGATAGAATATGTACATCACTTCTCTGAACTCCTCACATGCACATGTTTGGCAGTTTTTTTTTTTTGGCGGGGGCGTCTGTTGTTGGGTTTTGGAGAGTTTGGGTTTGGGTTAGCATTATTCCTGTTCCAGTGACCAACCAAGTCGCTCGAGGTGTTTCTTTCAGTAGTATGCTCTTCTATCCCAGACTGGTTTCTCCTTGGAAGGAACGGTCATTGTTCTCCAAGATGACAACTCTCACAGTCTATAGCCGGATTGTGGATTACGGTTTCACCCCAGTTGCCTGGTGGTTATCGCCGTAGGGTGAGTGACAGTAAGTCTTCTTAGGTATCCAGCCCTCTGCACACACCGTCCTCACCTGGCACAGCAGTGCTGTGATTTGAGCCGCCTTCACCATGCTTTTTTTTCCATGTTGATAAGCCATTGCTACAAGCTGGTAGTTATAGGTCTCATATCTCTAGTACTCTCTTCAGTATTTGAACGGTTCCCGTAGAGCTATGGTCTATATGATCTAAATCCATGTCCTCATCTCTAGTTCCTCCAATCTCATTTTCAGCGTCTTTGGTACGGTTCCAAGTGCACCTACTATTCCTGGTACCACCCTGACTTTCATATTTCACGCCCTCTTAAGTTCCCTTCCCAGGTCCCGGTATTTTCTTAGTTTTTTACTCTCTGTCTTATTCACTCTGTTATCCACAAGCATAGCCACGTCTATTATCAGACAGGTTCTCCTCCTCTTCTTCACGATTACTAGGCCCGGCCCTCTCGCTTGGATGGCGTGGTCAGTTTGGATGTCAAAACCCCAGAGTAATTTGTGATTTCCATTCTCCTGGGCTGTCTCCGGTTTGTGCTGGTATCACTTTTCTGCATGGTAAAATCCCATTCGTTTACTCAGTTCCCAGTGTATCTCTGTTGCTACTCAATAGTGTCTGTGTTTATACTCCTTCTGGGCGAGTTGACTACATTCACTAGTTATGTGGTTTACGGTCTCATCTGGCACTTGCTGTTTGTCTGTGTTCTGCCGATTTTTGTTTTGATATAGTCTGTCCCGATGCATTTGTTCTGGGCTGCCATGATGAGCGATTGCGTTTCTTTCTTCAGGTTTCCTTTTCGTAACCATGTCCGTAATCTCTCGTCTGCAACATCCTATATCTGTCTTAAATTCTATGTATAGTTTTTTTTCTGTTATTATCATTATTATTATTATTGTTATTATTATTATTATCATTATTATTATTATCATTATTATTATTATTATTGTTGTTGTTGTTGTTGTTGTTAAATGACTGAATCAGAACTTGTTCAACTCATCAATTACTATGTTACTTCAGATAATCTATATTTTGTATGCACACTTATTTCCTTTGTGTACTGGTTTCAAAACGTCTTACAAGGTACTACATATAGATGTATACATTTTAAATACATACAAACTGAAGGTGAATATGTTTTCATCAATATTGATAAAGAGTCCAAAGACAAAACGCACAGTGAAACCTTAGTATTGCATTACATGATTGTTGCTCACCAAGTAGAAGATTTGAATTCAAATATCCATTCCTCACATAAATGGATCACCGTAGCCCGCACGTGTACCAGAAGTGATTATCTGAAAATTATCTATAACTATCTAAATAATAGATTTGTTACCAACATTAGATTTAGGAGTTGTTGGATGAAAATGATCACAGAAACCAAAAAAGGCACAAAAAACAAGGATATCATCAAGAAAGAAGGAAACGGAAGTCAGAGGCATCATAGAATCAATTAGAAAACTTAAATGGCAATGGGCAGGCCATGTTGCAAGAATGAAAGATAACCGATAGACATTATGACTCACCCAGAGATCCCCAGAGACCACATGCGAAACCGAGGCCGACAGAATACAAGATGGAGAGATGAACTACAAAAATTCAGAAAATACTGGCACCGTGACGCCCACGATAGAGAAGTGTGGCGAATCTTGGGGAATGTCTATGTCCAACGACGGACGTTAAAAGACTGATGATGATACTTATATTCAGTGCGCTTAATTTGTTTCAAAGTCTATCTGCACATTTCAAAAACGCACTGTTGAAGTCGTCTTATGATTTGATTTTTTTTTTCTAGATAGTACCTGGAGGTGTAACCCTACAAATAGTGGTGTACTTATGGGAATTTCCAAGTTTTCAGCTCCCAAAAATGTAACCAAGAGTGCCCAGAGACACATATACACCAAAGGGACAAGGAGGGAAGAATCTGTAGTCAACTTGGCTGGTTGGGTGGGTGGGTGGTTGGTCCATTCTAGGGGGCTATGGTGATTCGATAGAAATGCTGGGAATAATTCTGGGAGACTCTACAAATGCTATTTCTGAAAACCTGAAAACCAAAGCAACGTTGAAAGGACGTGAGAAGCTTATTTTCTGCTAAATATATTAATATTGATCTGTGTTGCTTTTCGAGCGTTATCTCGTTCCTGTATTAAAAACCGTCAACTAAAACTGTCAACAAAACTGTCAGCATAAGTTTTTTTTCAGTTTTTAAGCTAGTTTGGCTGTCTGACTTACTATATATAAATCCATATCATGTATAGAGGCCTCACAAATAGGGAGGAAATTCCAAACATTTATTTTTTATTATGTTTAGATTTTTTTTTGTTTAAATGTTTTTCAGGAAGAGGCGCTATTCACAATGTAAGTTTATGCTAAATTGCTCACTCAGATTTGTCTGCCAGTTTGTTTTGCTTTTTGTTCGTTTTTTGTTTTGGGGTTTTTTTTTTTAATTTAGATTATTTTTGTGATCATTGCCGGAAAGAAGACAAGATGAGTAATTTATTCCTCGACAACCCTTTTTCCCAAATTTGTTCTTATTTGATCATCCCCAACACGGCACGCTGCCAAAGGACATCAGTCACATTTTTTCTATGGAGTGACTACCCAGACCTGTTTTGATATTAATTATTTTTCGAGATGTTTGTTTATGTATATTGTTAAAATAAACAGTTATAATGAATAGACCTGGTTGCGCTGAAAGATGGCCTGCATTTATTAATATATTGCTGAGAACTTACGATGTGAGAATAAAAGGTGTTTTTGGAAGTGTTGGTTCTTAATATGAGGAGGTTGTTGAAATGATTAGCGTCAGTTGCTTGAGAAAAATAGGAAATATTCTGAAGAGAGAGCTGAGAATACGGCACAAATCTTGTGGCCCAATCATTACACTTTGGATATCCAGAAAACGTTAAATGATAGTCACGTTGAGTTCGTCTATACCAACTATTCTCAATTAACGAGGGCAGCATGACCACTTTGAATCCTTGAACATTTATCAAGTGAGAAATAGAACGTGATAGATTGAAATAATGATAAATCATTATTAAGTAATTGTTGCTTATATGTTGGTGTTGTAACCATGTTGGCCTGCAGGTCCCATAACCTGGTGAGAGCTCTTAAGGGGACCGTGCCTCTAAAATAATTGAGAGTCTCTGGCCTACGACTTAGAAAAGGGGACAGCAGAATGAGGCGAATTCTGCTAATCAATAATTTAAGATATGCTTTCGGAAGGGGTTGTTTGGCCACAAATATGGGGCATCCAGTGAGGATGAGACTCTTCACGTTAGGAATAGTTAGCTACATAAACTTGCTAACTGTTGCTTCAGGTTGAAGCACTTTTATCTGAATCTCGTCCAATTAGTGACCACAACAACAATCCTCACCTACCCTAGAGGTGTAAAGTCTTCACTGCTTGTCCGCCCCATCACAGTAAACTAAACCGAAAATCACCGAAATCATGACCAAGTGGTCAGCAGGTGATTCTCTCACCCACAGTACCAAACTAACAAGTCTCGCAAATCTATTTATGCTAGATGAACCCTTGGCTTATTTCATTCTAATAACTATATTAACAAAATGAATATTTCCCTGAAGTGAATTGAACTCACAAACAAGTGATTGGTAATAAAACTGACAAGTCTCACAACCAACGAAAATATGTTACAAATACGCTAAGGCTTATATAATTCTAATGTATAAATACATTTAAGCTAAAACAATATATATTTTATCTTTTTTCTAATTGTTATGTATACGATGCAAAATATATAATACAATGCAAAAGTTGTAGTAATCATCTTCAGTCTGGATAAAAAAGAGGAGTTAACTTCAAACCTGCAGTCAGAGTTGTCTAGAATTATCAAGCTTAGCTTAGGTCTGAACAAAACCACAAGTGTGAAACACTTGGTGTTGATCAAACTTACCATAGTATTAACGGTCGGCAAGATCAGGTTTCTACCATTGCTTCAAGGGGAGGTAATTTCTACTGGTAACTCACAGAGAATCATAATCGTATCAGTAACGATAGAAAGAGGGGTAGTGAATCGAAGATCTGTTGCAAAACCATACCGAATAACATACTGCACAATGGTTTTCAACGTCAAGAAATGGAAGGTGTCGCGTCCTCCATAACATTTGGAAAGAAGGACAACTACCTGCGGAACAATTGCTCTCACGGGATAACTGTCCCCTTGATCACAGCCTCCCAGATAAATTACTCCAGGACAATGTCCCAATGGGAGTGATAGTTAATATGGCCAACAACTCCATTTCCACAGACTTTAACTTTGGCTTTACAGTTGCTGTGTTATTGTCGGGAAGGAGGAATCTGGGGACAATTATCCTGGGGGCAGTTATCCCAGAATCGAATTTTGGTATTCGATGCAGTTATACCTATATTCGAAAACCGATTGGGAAATCCGACGTGCACTTTATGTCCCCATCTGGGCACAATCTTTTGACGACGACGTCAGTTGCAGTATCGTTAGAGAGATGGAGAAGGAGAGAGGGGTACAGGGCAGAAGAGGGTGAGAGAGGGGAGATAGAGGAAAGGTAGAAATCTAGTGAACGTTGACAAAATGATCGCATAAATTTTGATGGTGCACATAGCATGATGGTATGCTGAGGTGGTGGTAGAGTTTTGATTATGAAACAATTGCAATTCCATAATGTGGTTTAGTGCCCAATCCAAAGGTGCGTGTTTGGAAGTGTATTGAGCAACCTATCATAGTTGTCGCGTAAAATAATTTCGAATGAAAAACTTGTGAGTAACCGTTCTTAGTTATTGATTAAGAGCAAATGCTGGGGTGATAATTTGGGGAAACTATAAACTGTTTTCGTCTAATCATCGACATGAAGTTAGCGCCTTAGAGACATGTTACAGCGGATATCCAAAGAAAGATGGAGTATCCTTGTGTTTCCGTTTCATGATCTTGAAATTAGCGTTATAGATATATATATATTTCTTTTTTTTAGATTTCTCAAGAACTGTCGATTCAAACAACTTTAACCCCAACACGTCCCTGCTTTGTGTACTGACTGATATACCTAGGAGATATCAACCTCTTACAACAGCCAGTTGCTGAGTAATCACTCTGCAAACACGCACACACGCATACACACACACACACAGACAGATTTCTTCCATTGTAGTAAGATGGAGGTGACAGTGGTTTAGAATTGATAGAAGCAACAATGATGGTGATAATGAAGAGAACCCCAAGAACAAATGGTGATTGTAGTGGCTGAGAATGATGTCAGGAATAGAACGGTGGCTATGACAATGATAGTTGACGGGTCGAAGTCAATATAGACAAAGAGACAAGAGTACAGATGATGGCCGTGCTGGTAGCAGAGACAATATCGTAGGAGATGACAGAAGACGAACAATGGAATTTGTTTGTGATTGTGTTGGACAAGTGCTGGCAAATTTGTTGTGGGAGTGCTGGTAGCTGCTGTGAAAGGGCGGAGGTAGCGGACAGTGCAAAAATAGCTAGCGGTCATGGTGTCGGTGACAGCGGTGAGGTTTATAGCCGTGACCGTCATTGTCTGACCCTGAGGGAATGCAGTTTGACGAACTGGAAGTGGTTGACAGTTGATTGCGTTTCATCAGTCAAGTTGGAAGATAGAACATTGAACAAGTGATGTCATGCGTGCAACTACACAGGAACATCAGAAATATCTGAACGTTGAGTTTGCTTCAATCGTGCAATCAGTATTGACAATGTAATTTTTTGTTGTGGTGATCACGTCTACTTGAAATAGATTTTTGAATTTTAGAAAAGAATCAACAGACAAACACTTGCATTCATTTTTGTATGGTAAACATAACATAAGTATCAAATATACAACATTTTGAAACAGGGATGAGCGACATTCTTTCTTCCTCAGGCTGGATTGCATATTATTTACTTCGAGGCTAGATTATTGCCATAGCAAGTTTGGGATATTGGGATTAGTTCATTGAAACGAATGTCATGTAGAACAAACCTGCTGGGGACAGAGAGACAACGATCAAAATGGAGAACGCAGAACTAGAGAAAGAAGACCGCTGTATCTACCTTGGACTATGAATCTCCATGAGATCCTCTAAAATAGGAGAAATCAAATGAAGGATAATTCCTGGGTGGCAAGCTTTCGGAAGAGCAAGCTCAACCTTCAAGAACAAGAGAACCCCACTCATCCTAAAAAAGAAAGATGTAAAATCAATGCATTCTTCTGATAGTCACCCATGGAACTGAAACTTGGAAGCAAACCAAAAGATCGATCCTTAATCTAAGAACAACACAACGTGCACTGGAGAAGATCATGCTCAACAGAACATGGAGGGATCATAAGATAGCTCAGTATATCAGAGGAAGTATATCACAGTTGTATCAAGTGGATGCACACACTCACATTTACTCAAGAATACAGCTTTATGGTTTGAGCATAGGCTTCAAGATCGTTCAAATTACTAAATGCGTGAGTAAACTGAAAAGCAGGCAACGTGCGCATGAGAAAATCATGCTCACCCTCACTTTGAGAGATTACAAGACAGCACAATACATCAGGAAGAAAACGGGGATCCGAGATATCATAGAAACAATTTGAAAACTCAAACGGCAATGGGCTGGTCATGTTGCAAGATTGTCACAGATCACATACGAAACTGCTGCCGACAAAAAATAAGAGGTCTTGACGAACTAGACAAATTCCGGAAGTATTGGTAGAACTGATAATTCAATAGAATTTGTACTAATCAAGTAATTCAATAAAAACACAATAAAACTATTATTCATTTAAATTTGTATCAAAAAAATACCAAATCAAATTACGTGGTACAAATTCAGTTGAATTATTCGTACTACAGTATTGAAATTATTGACTTCTTTTGACCGAATACGATAGTAACTCACAGTAGTCCGTACTACACTGTTGTCCAGTTGATTGATGCCTTTTTTTTTTTCTTTCTTTTCTTTTTTTTTTTTTTTTTTGGTGCCATGTGACCTGGATTCGGATCTACACGCATCGTTTGAGCAATGAAGACAAAAATTCCTGCCTCGTATGTCATGAGATACGATAAGAAATGTGCTTTGCTTTTGCTATCAAAGCAGTATGTCAAGGTTATTGAACAGTCACACGATTGATGAGTGCATGACATTGCAATTTGAGGTGTCAGCGAAAAAGGAATAATGATTGAAAGGAGTTACGGGCTTCGTCTCATGTTAACTAGACAGATGAAAAATAACTTTGTACTTGCGAATCGCCTGACAAACGAACTGAAATGCATAATCTTATAATATCAACTCGAAAAGTAAGTGCCCTTACGCAGGCCATGGCAACAGCAACTGCACATATCACAAGTTTCTCCCCGTCCCAGAGTCCTTCGAGGTTTTTCTTCGACATGTGAAAAAGAGCTAGTGGCGACAATTACCCGAAGTGGTGTCACTCACTTCAACATACACTATTTCACCTATAGCTGGAGCGAGGGGGATTCCTACTTATATGCGACCAAACTTCAGTTGGCTATGAAATAGCAATAGAATAGCTAGCCCGATTGTAAATTGTGAAGTTCTGCTCACTCTATCTAAAAAAGCATCACACAACGTGACCTTTGGAGCCTAGAGACACATGCACACACACACATACACAAGCAAAAGGAGAAGAATGTATATCCCACTTGGCTGGTTGGTCTGGCAGGCCATCTGTGGTGAATTGATATGTAGTATAGTATCATAGTTGTTCAATATCTACCCACTCTCAGTTATCTCTTTCAATATCTCCGTCTTTCTCTCTTTTTCTCTGTCTGTCTATGTTCTTATCTCTCTCTTTATCTCTCTCACAATATATATATATATATATATATATATATATATATATATATATATATATGGTGAGTGCAAAAGTATCCAATACATTTCAAAAAGTGCATTTAAACATCTTTATACAGCTTCAAAATTACCAGAATTTGGGTCAAAGATTTAACGATACAAAATATAAGACTAAAAAATAAATACTGGAACAAAATTGGATATTGAAACGTTATGTACAAAAATTGGAAATACTTGTTCGAAATCCTATCAACTTTGAAGATGTATAAGCATGTTAAAATAAAGTTTTTGAAAATTATCGGATATTTTTTGCACTCCCTGATATACACACACACATGCACACACATAAACACACACACACACACACACACACACACACATATATATATATATATATATATATATACATACAACACAATACAAATCAGGAATACAGAATAATATATCATATAATACAATATCCGATGTTCCAAAAGTGCTCGATACATTCAACATTAAAAATTAAATTGAATTTACGTCATTATTTTATATATATATATATATATATATATATATATATATATATATATATATATATATATATATATATATATATATATATACGTATAGTTATATATATAGTTATGTATATATGGTTAGTTATATATATATATATATATATATATATATATATATATATATATATATATATATATATATATATATATATATATATATATAGTTATATATATGTACAATTTTTTATTTTAGACTTTTGTTCCCTCCTGGGAGAACTTGTGACGATTGCACGTTCGCGTCAACCTGACTAAAATATCAATGGATAACCCCACAGCAAAGATATATGTCTGTCTCCCCCATTTTGGTCTCTTCAAACCGCAACTGTCCAGCAGTGATTTGTAATCAGCGGACACAAGTTCATTTTTAACTGACAACAGTGACTATTCGTGTTAGCTTATTGTTTAATACGCAGACCATGACTAATTCATTCTGACATCGGATTAGTATTCTCTTAGCCCCAATATATTTATATGTACTTGTGCGTTCATTTGACATGCGTACTTCTATTCTGGTTAAATCACCCCCACCTCATCATCACCAGCTTTTTAGCGTCCGTCGAAGAATGAACACCTTCCCCAAGATTCGTCAGTCCTCTCTGTCGTCGGCGCCAGGGACCTAGTATTTCCTGAATTTATCTAGCTCGTCACGCTATCTTATTTTCTATCGGCTATAATTTCGAATATGCTCTCTGGGGATAGTCAGCAGTTGTCTGACATTCTAACAGCATGACCAGCCTATTGGCAGTTGAATTTTTCAATGGTTTCTTTAATATTTCTGACTCCTATCTTCCCTTTGACAAACTGTGCTGTCTTGTGATCTCTCCGTGGGAATTCGAACATGATTCTCTCCTATGAACGTGGTATGGTTCTCAGATTAAGGGCTAATCTTTTGGTTGGATTCCATGTTTCAGCTCCATAGTTGACTATCGGGAGGATTCATTGGTAGTAGACCCTTCTTCTCAGGATTGGTGGGATATTTTTTGTTCTTGAAGGTTGAGCTTGATATACCTTAAGCTTGGTTTGTCTAATAAGACATTCTCTGACTAGATCTGGCTAATGTTCACCCAATTTAGCCTATACAAACCTAGGATAGCTGGAAATCTGTCCCCTTAAAAATACTTAACAATCTTTATAAAGTAATGAACAATTTTTATTAATTGATATGATCTGGGATATGGATGCATAGTTCAGAGGTGGTCAAGATCACTTAACTGAATTATCATCTTCATTATCATCATATAATTATCATCATCATCATCATCATCATCATCATCATCATCATATAATCATCATCATCCTTCAATAAACTCCAATTATGAGAGCTGCTAATCATGAACAAAATTCACACACATTTTATATATATATATATATATATATGTGTGTGTATGTGTGTGTGTGTGTATTGAGAGAGAGAGAGAGAGAGAGATTGAGTGAATTTGGGAGAGAGATATGAACATAAACAGTCGGAGGAGAAGAGAGAAAGATAGGGATATTGAGAGAGATAACTGAGAGTAGTTTAGTCACTAAATATTCATTTGAATATCAACAAATATATGTAGGCAATTATATTTCTTCAAGTATAGAATTATTTTTGAACTGCTGCATTATTTTCAGTTATTACAAATAATATGTATATATATATATATATGTGTGTGTGTGTGTGTGTGTGTGTGTGTGTGTGTGTGTATGCGTGTGCGCGCGAAATGTTTTTAAAACCTTGACTACTGATTGTTTCAGCTATATCAAATCCTTTACCAAATTTTTATATATTTTAATATGGTTACTGAATATGAACATTAAATGTACGTTTAATCCAGTTGGATCACAGATTATTCTCGGTAAACAATTATGAAGCTTAGATGTTTTTCTCATTCATTTTTCATATCAACTGTATTGAGAGAAAAAACTCAGCCAATATATATTTAACGAGCTGCATAATTGGCGTTAAAGAGCCGCATGTGGCTCGCCAGCTTCAGTTCAGCCACACTTAGTATACTTATCCTATTTAATAAGTGGGCCTGAAATGACTTTATGAACTGATACTTTTAGCTAAAACGTTAGCTGCAAATGGAAAAGATTAGCCATTTTTAGCCTTTTGGGAAAACAATTTTTGTTATAAAGAAGATAAAAAAGACATAGTTGGTAGCAAACGGTTTGATCAACGGTTCTCACACTGTCTCCCCACGGCACAGTAATGCACTTCCCAAGAGTGTTGCGTAAATATTTCCAAAACTAAAAAAAACGTATTTAGAGCCTCGAGCGTGATTAGTACAGGTGTTATGTTAATCTCGCTTTCGACCCAGTTGTCATTCTACTACAATGGTCTTCAAGCTTGTATTACTCGGATAACCCTTTTCAATATCACTTTTTTTGGAGAACCCTTCTAAGAAACAACTGTCCTTTCTACACACTCACACACACACATAGACACACACATATATATATATATATATATATATATATATATATATATATATATGTATAATTAACACGGCGAGTATCTGAGCAACCTCAGATTCGCAGACGACATAGCCCTTTTCGCAGAGAACCTACATGACCTCCAACTAATGATAGATGAACTAAATGAGGAGAGCAAGAAAGTCGGCCTACACATGAACTTCAGCAAGACGAAGATCATGTGCAACAACCACATTGGAGATAAGAACACTAAGATCGAAATCGAGGACACAGAACTCGAGAAAGTAGACCACTACATCTACCTAGGGCAACGAATCTCCATGAGACCCTCAAAAGAAGAAGAAATCAAACGAAGAATCACACTAGGATGGCAAGCCTTTGGCAGAACTAGCTCAACCTTCAAAAATAAGAAGATCCCATTAATCCTAAAGAGAAGGGTGTATAACCAATGCATCCTCCCAATAGTCACTTATGGAGCTGAAACATGGAACTTAACCAAGAAACAGACCCGTAAGCTGAGAACCATGCAACGTGCACACGAAAGAATAATGCTGGGCCTCACATGGAGAGACCACAAAACAGCACAACACATCCGGGAAAAGACAAGAGTTAGAGACATCATAGAATCCATAAAAAATCTCAAATGGCGGTTGGCTGGCCATGTTGCAAGAATGGCTGACAATCGATGGACATCACGACTCACAACATGGATTCCCCGAGACCATATGCGCAACCGAGGCCGGCAAAATATTAGATGGAGAGATGAACTAGATAAGTTCAGGAAGTACTGGCTCCGTGACGCCCATGATAGAGAAGTGTGGCAAATCCTGGGGAAGGTCTATGTCCAACGACGGACGCTAAAAGACTGATGATGATGATGATGATGATGATGATGAACACTCCCTTCGTCAGGGTTGAACACTCTTTGGTTGGACACTTATGATCAACTATGCAATACTCTTCTAATTCTGGAATGGCACATTCTGGTTCTGCGTGGGGCTGGGGTAGAGTATCTACGTATGGGTCCAGAGCAAACGTTTCGACCCTACCTAGCAGTACTGGATGGGATATCGAGTCTATAGCCACACTGAATAGTGATAATACAACAAAACAGCTATCTGAACAGGAAATACATTCGAAAGGATAAGTAAGAACTAAAATTACCCAAGGAAAATAAACAACTGAATATCATCCATATCGCATGAATAGCCAACATGTTTTGGTATATTGTAACTTAGGTATAAGGTTTTCCAAAAAAGTTATAACATGCAAATAATAAAGGACAATCAAGGTGTACATGGATAATAAAATGAAAAATGAGATTCAAAATTAGTTCTAATCTTATATAAAGTTCATTCAAAGCTCTAGAGTCTAAGCTATAACATATTGAAATTCCGGCTATTTACGTTTGTTTTTTTTAACGAACGAAAGCTAAATTCCTATTGTAAAAGCAGATAGCGGTTATCTTTGCTTTTGCAGAATTTTTAGCGGTTCATTGGATTAGTGTGTTTGTTAGCTGTGCCCAAACCACTGCCTCTACGTATATTAATGCGTCTTCTTGCAAGTCTTCAAAACTGTTCGGATATTGACCCAAATCGAGGCCAAGTTTTACGAACATTTTTCATCTTCTTCCCTTTTTATGTCTCCTGCCTTCTATAACTCCTAATACTTCATTGTTTTCCGCCAAGAAGCGTGTACTGTGCCGTTCTTTAAACAAACCACCCCCACTGGGAAGGAGGGGGAAACCACAGTGATATTTCTCGGGGTTTTTTTTTGGGGGGGGGGGTCAGTTATTTATTTGGTTTTTGTTTTTGTTTTTTTTTGTTTTCTGTTTACATTTTTTCTCCTAAATGTTCAGAAAGCAATGGTTGGAACAGGACAGGGCACTAGCGTGAGGCACATTGTTTTTTTTTTCCGATAGCGACCCACCCGCGCTGTAAATGAAGTTGAGCGAATATTTCAAATTGATAAATGGGTTATCTCATGCCTTGGTGATTTTCTCTGATACAAAAGTCCTCGTGGCTCCGGTGAGTTTACACCAGAACTAGCCAGTGTTTGTTCATGAAATATCACCAAGACGTGAAGTGAGAGTTGAAAACGGACACAATATATTATGGTTGGTGTCAGTTTTAAGCAGCGGTTTTCTAACTTTAACTCATCAGGGAACCCCTTTCAATAATTGAACCTCTTCAAAACACTATATATATATATATATATATATATATATATATATATATATATATATATATATATATATATATATATGATTATAAATTGCATCATATTATACTATTATCTATTGGATTTTGGTATTGTTTATGGAATTATTCAAATGTGTAAAAACCCAAATACTAAACAAACACACTCGGATTGACAATATGCAGTATCCCTCTCATTGACTCTTTTATGCGCAATTTCCTTTTTCGTGGTACATGGACACAACATTTTCTAACTTTAACTCATCAGGGAACCCTTTTCAATTATTGAACCTCTTCAAAACGCTATTTTCCCATATATATATATGTATATATATATAGTGGACTCTGGTTCCACATGGTACATTTTAATACACACTCACACAGCACACACCACTGATGATGGGAAGAATCCCGAAACATGTATGGACTATTGACATATAAGGATTAATAAACCTTACCACCAAAAACTTCACTCCCGAGTCTGTCTCACTCTCTGAAGTACACATTATATATATATATATATATATATATATATATATATATATATATATATATATATATATATATATATATATGTGTGTGTGTATAATTATTGTGTCATCCACAGACAGCCGTTTCGATGTATTACATCTCTTCAGTGTGGCTATAGACTTTCCATTATCCCATCTAGTACCGCTAGGCAGGATTGAAACCTTCAGATATCCTGCCGCTGGACTACGGAACTGGACGGTCAGTGAGGCTGAATTTAAGCGATATATTCATTTACACAGAAATTCCTCATCCACTCTATGGAAGATCATTGCATATATATATGAATGTTTTTAAATTGCGTTAGATTATACTATTTACTACTGGATTTTGGCATTGTTTAAGGAATTATCCGACTGTGTATAAACCCAAACAATAAACAAACACACTCAGACGCAATTTACCTCTCAGTGATTCCCTAATGTACGATTTCCTTTTTAGTGGTACGTGGATACAACATTAGAATTCTGAAGGTAGTGTGACCAGGAGACACAGCAAAACGCTATATATTCAAACAGACACCGGAGTGAGAAAGCACGTCTTCTCAGACAGACTACCAGGAAAAAACTATCAAAACCAAACCTAAATGTATTCAAATCAAATCTAAGAGAAGATCTTGGACTCCGAAAGTTCGAGTAAGAATTTTTGAACTTGACAATAAACCTCAGTAAGACTCAATAGGTTACCCTCACTAACCTGATAATGTCCTGATTGAAATACAAAATATGACACAAATTATAAACTTAAGAAAACATTCCGGAAGTCGTTCACATTTGTTGATGTGGAGCCGCTAGATGTCAGAAAAAATCAATGAGAAGGAACAGAAACAGACAGCACAATGTCCACGTTGCGTAAATAACCAAAATGTTTCTAATCAAAATAAGTAAAATGTTGATTTTTTTCTAATTCAAATACTATAGTTCGTGTTAAAGAAACACAATTAAGACGTGTAAAACGTGTGAAGCAATCGTTAATGTAATGGAGTATTATTAATTGTTCAACTGAAATGTCTCTTTGTTTTGCAGAACCCCTGGAGAGGTCACACGGAATCCTCGAGTTCTGCAGGACACAGTTTCAACACCGATGGTTTAGGGTGAAACTTTTTAGAATTATCGATAGCCACCTTTTCTCGTACCTCGGCTATCAGTGTTCGGACACAAGTAAAGGTCGATAGCTACCACTTGAGGTAAACTTTTTCCAGCTTCTAAACCTTGCAATTCGGGGTATCGGCGGGAAATGGAGACGGTGATAGCGTTATATCGCTTGTCCGTTTTTATAATACAACCGTAGCCATTAAAGATGGCGAAATGTTCTATCTTATGTATATATATATATATATATATATATATATATATATATATATATATATATTCGCATGTGTTTGTTTATGTGCTTATGTGTTTGAGTGTTCAAGCACTTCTGGCCGTACCGTTTTGTCTATAAACTTGAAAATAGCTTTAATACTACGCTAGACCTGTTCAGGAAAAAATAAAGAGGAAGCTTTTTTGAACTTTCGAGACGCCTTAATTTGACGGTTAAAGTTTATTAATAACATCTATATTTCCAAGAATCTCTATATTCTCCATAGTTTTCAATTCTTTTCCAGTATTTTGAAATTTTGTTATCGTATTTTCTTTTATTTACACGTTTCACTTTCCAATTTGCACGGGAAAAGGGTATAGAAGTACGTTGATGCATACGGCATTGATCACCCCTTTTTTCCATTTTTTTAATAGATCATCCCCAACTCGGCATTCTGCCAAGAGCTGTTGATCACGTGACAATTTCTATTGAGTGGCTAACCAGATCTGTTTATATACGCTTTCCCGGTAGGAACATTTCGGTAAACGGAGCCACTGTTTGCTGTTTTGATAGAGCAAAGATTCACATTCAGTTTAATTGTAGGAAGAGTGAAAACTGAACCAAATGTCGAAATAAACAAGTCTGGTTAGTCACTCAATCGAAACCGTCAGGTAATCAGCGTCTTTTGCTGCATGCCGTGTTTGGTGGATAATCAATTAGAAAAATTGGAAAAGTGGGTGATCAATGAATTAATTACTTATCTCGCTATTCGTTGGCCAATGATCACAAAAATGTCTTAATTTCCATAAAAAAAACAGGCAGACACTGACTAATGGATCAATTTAGCATAAACTTACATTGCAAACTGAATGTCCGTCTAAAAAGGATGTTTAAGGGGAAATTTTGGAAAAACTGATAACTAAAACATTACTTCCGAACACAATAAGGGGTGAATGTTTGAATTTTTCAGCCGTCTCGTCCCGTTGATGCAGCCAGTACGCGCGACATATTCATACAAAGCCATCCAAACAAGTTGAAAACTGAGAGAAACTTTTGTTCACAGTTTTGATTGACAGTTTCGAAAAATTTTTTTTTTCTTCTATGATATTTGATATCCAGATATGAATATTACTGTTTTGGTCACCATAAGAAAATTTGTAAGAAATGACGGACATTTTCTACACTTTTTTACACGTGAGCAATTGGAAATCGCAGTGCACGGTGTTATTCAGATATTTTTTTCATTAGCTTTTCAGCAAGAGACATAACTGTGCACAGAGCTGTTGTTCGCTCTCATGGTAAAGTTAAGTAAACACAGAATTATTTTTTTTATCGTTGCTCAGGTGAAAACTGAACTTTAGGTCAAAATAAATTGTTTTTATATTCTCTGTGAAACTGTTCTCACGAATGAGGCAACAAAGGAAAATATTCATTAGGGATGAAAATACGTTAAGGGAAAAATTTTGCTGATTGGGGTCCTCGTAGAGTTTTTCTGCTCGATTTTTTTACGACTTTTTCCTTCCTTATCAGAATTCATCAACTGTCATCGAAATTGGCAACATAGGTTTTCATCTATTTTCAAGAATGACTGGCTGGTTATGTATGTATGTATGTATGTATGTATGTATGTATGTATGTATGTGTTGCGCGCACAGGCCACATCAATGGAGCTAAAGGGCTAGAAATTTATACATTTATTCTTCCTCATTATGTCTAGAAAAAAAGAACAGGGTGTAACAATGGAGCTAGAGGGCTGGAGATTCTGACATTTCAAGCTTATTATACCAAAAAAATTTCATGCTTTTGATTTTTTTTTCTTTAAAATATCCCTTAAAAATAGGTTTAAAGTGGGAGGTTCGATTTACGGAGTGAGTTTATGCTAAATTGGTCCCTTAGTTTGTGCCTGGTAGCGTTCACAAAAGTTTTTTTTTTAATTCGACCTTTTTTTTTTAGTGATCATGGTCAAACAAAAGACGAGAGAAGTGATTTGATTTATTCATAATTTAATTTTTTCAATGGATCACCCCCTACATGGCAAGCTGCCAAAAGTTATTAGTTCTATTGAGTGACTAGCCAGACCTGTTTATGCTAGCTCTGATTTTTTTTCCATTTCCCCTGGCTCCATTTTCCTTTGTATTTCCAGGTTTTTTTTCTGCAGTGCCATTTTTCAAATATTCTTCGTAAAAAATTTGCAATGTTGAGTTTCAGAAAAAGATGAAGAATCATAAATTACTACATCATGGACCATTTCCAGGATAACTGTATACTGTATACTTGAGTTAATATGTCATGAACATAAACACTTGCATGATAATTTACGGATATACATTGGCACCAAGTAATATGTGAGTAATCGATCAAAAGGCATCAAGACAGAAAGCATCAGTCAAAATGGCAACAACATAGAACAGATATCTTAAATACATCCGTTCTAATTCGGCAATTTAATTTTTTTTTTTTAATTTTCAGGAATTAAATTTCTATACTGTTTTTACTGTATTGCTTAATTGGTACAAATTCTGTTGAAATATTCGTGCTTCAGGGTTGTTTTGACTGATGCCTTCTGATGGAACATGATATTGCAGTAGTCTGTGCTGCACTGCTTGCTTTTTGACTGTTGTCCTTCTCTCCTGGTGCTTTTTCACCTGGATACCATTAAACTGATCACTATGATCCAGCGGTAGAATGCTCACCTCAAGTTAGGAAAAATAGAAAAGAAAATGGAGAATTAAAAGTAAATATCGACTTCATAACGATCCAATTCTACATTATAACTAACCAACACCATTTGAGGGTTGGGATTAAACAAAAACAAACCCTTGTTTTGGGGAGGTTTGGGGTTTTTGTTTTGTTTTTTGTTTTTTTGTTTTTTGAGGACGTAATGAAGAGTAAATGTTCAAATTTTCTGTTCTCTAGCGCCATTGTGGTGGCCTATATGTATGATGCAAACATAAATAACCAACCAGACCTATTTGAAAACTGAAAAAACCTACGTTGATATTGACAGTTTTTGTTGATTGTTTCTAATAGTCTGGCACAGGATCACAAATATAGGACACTAGGGTGGATCGAACCTGGTTCAGTAAATATGATCAGCTGAATCGATTTTCAAGCTTCCTTCTAATTTTTCTTTCCTTCCCTCTTCTTCGTCTTCTTTCGATTTCTTTCTCCTTTTTTGTTTCATTCTTTTCTTTCTTTCCCTTTCTTCTTCTCTTCTCTGTTACCTTCTCCCTTTTCCTTCCTCTTCCTTCTTTTCTTTTCTCTTATATAACTGTAGATCAGAAGACAGACCCATTATATTATATAAGAAAGCGTGGCTTGACATGAAAAATTTGAAAGTCAGTACAAAACGTCTGCTTTAAGCGTAGAACACGAGATCAGGTCATGCGATTTAAGTGTACGTGTGATTACGTTGTCTTGACCTTAAACACATATATTTAGGGGCAGCCAGAGAGGCAGTAAAGGGACAATGCCAAGGAATGCCAGATCGGCATCAGCGTCAGCGTCAAATTTCACTCAGACCCTGCTACCCAATTGTGTGGTAAGATATGGTCAGACGTTTGGCTGGAAGAGAAACCTCATTCCTCGTTCGACCCCTTTCTCTCTCTCTCTCTCTCTCACTCTCTCTCTCTCTCTCTCTATCTCTATCCCTCTCTCTCTCCTTCCAACATTTTGAATAAGGTGAGAACTCAACCAAAAAAATTATGCCTGAATTGCATTCTAGCAGCCCTGTTGCAAAGACCACGATCACCGGCCAACAAAAGGAAGAACAACATTGATCTTTTGTTTTACATTTGGTGCCGTGATTTTCTATTTCTTATTTTTGCTCCATAGACTGAAACTCGAAAATCTATTGAACTGTGAATGTAGCCTTCCTAGTGCGATTCGAAAGAGAATGGGTTAACTCCCCTCAGAGATGTAGAACTCGCGTAATAAAAAAATGTTTATCTTGCGTATAACTCCATGCAAAGAGGTTTCTAATCCTGAGAAGTATGTCTTATTCTCTGATTGCTGCCGAGCAGGTCAGGATAATGATATTCATATTTGATCATTTTTCTTGCTTTGTGTGATTAAAAATGTGCAAATTAGCCCGTTGTCTGATTGAAAATAAGTAGATTTCAAATTATCTTTGGTCTTGGTTATAAAACCAAAGTTTGAAGTGAATAATTGACATTTCTATACTTTTTAGATATGAACATCCAAAACATATATTATAATTACCGAGAGCAAAAAATAAATTAATGGTCGGGGCACTAGGGATGAGACAAGAAAAATTCATTACAAGATAGTTTTGATGGATTATAAGATAGAAGAGACGACATCCAGAATACTGAGAATTCTGGCGATTTGAGGAGATTTGATGGAAATAGCTATGACTGGATTATAGTAGTATACAACGATAACTTTTAATATAATCTGCAAGTTGTCTGTCCGTTGGTGACATAACGGCAGAAATACAGAAAGGGATAATGCTGTTCCGTTGTGTGAGTGTACGTTCTTTCGTTCACCGGCTGCTGATAATGTACCTACAACTATTACTACTACTGTTACTATTTCTAATGTGTCAATTTCATTTTTTTTTTTTCACCCAGAACGAATACCAAAATTTTAGTTCATAATACCTTGCGTTAAACTTTTAAACTACTGTGTAAACATACTGCACGTATACCAGAGCGGTGAGCATCTAATCACAACTGAATAAATCTATGCACACGTTTGTATGTGTGTGTATGTACGTGTTTGTGTGTGTATGTGTGTGCACGCTCGTGTGTGAGTATGCCCCGTGATTACTCGACAATTGACCATTGTACGAAGTTGGCATTCGCCAAATAGGTTAGTCAGCACACAAGACAGAGCCGTGAGAAGTTTGGGGCTTCTTTTGATCGGCAGTTCACGAGAAATACATTTCGAATACAAAGACGATAGATCTGTCATCATGGTTTCCACAAAGTGTCTCCTTCGACTTCCGCTCTTCCGAATCATCTAAATTTGGATATCAACCATCTGAATGGGTGCCACTGACGAGAAGTAACCAAAATACTTTGGAGCATTAGTTTCGAACGACGGATAGAAAGTTGTCTTAAATGACTCTTGAGGCTGTTCCACATACAATAAAGTCCTAACCCTTCCCAACATGCTCTTAGGGAACGAGCACTGCTTTAGTTTATGACTACTACAATAAGTACTACTACTACTACTACTACTATTACTACTACTACTACTACTACTACTACTACTACTACTAATAATAATAATAATAATAATAATAATAATAATAATAATATAAGGACTGCAACCCTAAATCTTAGCAGTGGCCTTACAGAGGAAGGAAAATGAAAGCGGATATGTGAACCACAGCACTGGCATGATAAGCAAAGGAGAGAAAAGATGTTGGCCGAAGACCTGAGTAGACTTCTTGTCACTCAGCCTTCAGCAATGACCACTGGGCAACTGGTGTGAAACTTTAAACCACAGTATTACTGTGGTCTATGAGAATGAGAAGCGGGCTGGAGGATCGAGGAGACTTGCTGTCATTCAATCTCCAGCGGTAACCACCAGGCAACTGGTGCGAGATTGAAAATGATAATAATAATAATAATAATAATAATAATGATAATAATAATAATAATAATAATAATGATAATAATAATAATAATAATAATAATAATAATAATAATAATAATAATAATAATAGTGCAATTTTCCTTTTCTTTTTGGTGAAAATTACCTCCCTTAATTGATCGGATATCCCTGTGTGGGGCAACGAGTAATGTCGATTCTGACATCAAGGCTGTCACTCTGATCATCTGACGAGCACCTGGATGAGTGAAGTCAGTGCATGCAGCCGTTCAAATCGATTGATCCGCCGATCGATAATGAACGATGAAAACTGACACTGATCGGTAAATTGAGATTTATACGCGAGAAACGCTGAACCTGATATCTGGTTTGCTTTGATCTTCGTCACGGAAGACGCCCCTCCCCAACTCGACCACCAACGGATCAGTGCGTGGATAGGGTGCAGAGGGTGCAGAGGGTGCGGAAGGTGCGGAGGGTGCATGTAGAAAGAAAACTACTGATCCTGAATTATCTTAAGGAATCTCGTGTCAGGAGCCCGGGGAGAAGGAGGGGGACCTAAACGAGTCAAGTAAGCCTGACACATTTGATCCGTCTTCATTTACCGCTCGACCGATTACAGTGACCTAGTGGTATAGTGCTTGCCCTCGGTTCGGTAGGGCGTGGTTCAATCCCATGGCCAATTCATATCAAAGACTTTAAAGATTGTACTCAATGCCTTACTGCTGAGCACCCAGCATAAAGATTGGGGGTTGAGGAAGCCTAAAGTGGGAAAGGTCTCTGTCAGGCTATGTCGTCCTAGACACACCCGTGACGGGTGCCTAGACGACACGGTACAGGGGACAACTGCTGATAATGTGTTTTTCTTGCTAGCTGTACCGATTATGCGTGGACTAAATGGCTCAGCGTGTGGACTAAAGGAATAGACAATCTGAGGTTCAGTCTCTTCAAACGCTGTCAATGGGTGAGATTACATTCTCCAACTTTCCCTTTCACTTTTTTATTGTTTCTGCGTAATGGCTGCTATTTTTTCAGCAGTTTATGTCTAAAAACTATACAAAATGTCAATTATTCCCTTCAAACTTCACTTTTGTAGCAAAGATAATGATAATTTAGAATACGAGATACGAATCTGTCGGATGAGTGCATTTATAATATTCCCTGTAAATATGGGGGAAATTATAAAGGGGAAACTAGCAGGCCTCTCAAGGTCTAACTCGAGGAACATGAAATGCAATAGTCAGAGGCAAAATAGAAAAATCTTAGATGGACACATCTACTGAGAGAGGAGGACGAGCACTATCCTCACTTGGAAGAAGTCTGGATTATAGACAGGGAGCGCCGTTAGATACTGAGAAAAATCAAAGAAGCAGCATGTATCAACATGTCGACTGTGTTTACACGTTAGACAAGCGCAGCTTTCAACTTGATGTGGCTTCTGTTAATTAACAAGGACAGGGTATTGAGATCCAGACCTGACAAGAAAAGAGGAGGGGAACACCTGAATCTTACGTTATAAGTGTTGCAACAATTGGAGGGATAATCTATCTTTACCACCATCTTATTCACATTGTGCACCTGAAGGCCGTAGTATCGATCGACCGAGACATTGTGTTAACAACAAAAATAACGAGGGAGTTCAAACGTCCGTTAACATCTTTGAAAGCAAGTTATCAATTTGATCGCTTTTGCTAGACAATTGATGGACAAATTCGGAATCATGAGACGTACAAAAGGAATCCTGCTATTTTCTGAAACGCATTCCACATGTTTCCACATTTGATAAGATGTTCACTTTACCCATTTCCCATTGGGTCCTGAATTTGAATAAGGTTCTATGTGCACAAAACAAAGGGTTTCATCATCAGTGAAATAATTGGTGTAATTTTTTTTTTCATTTTTTTGATCTAGCATTCTCACTTTTTGCTGCATTGTTAAAAAGTCAGAATTGAAAAAAAAAAGTGGGTACGAACTATGGAATCTTTTGACAAAAACTTACATTGCAAATTGAACCATTTCAAAAAGCCTATTTGGGGGCAAAGTACAGTAAAATAAATGTTTTTCACTAGACATCATCATCATCAGTCTTTCAACATCCGTCGTTGGACATAGACCTTCCCCAGATTTGCCACACTTCTTTATCATGGTCGTCGCGGAGCTAGTACTTTCAGAATTTGTCTAGCTCGTCCATCCATCTAATATTCTGCTGGTCTCATTGAGCATGTGATATCGGAGGATCCATGTCGTGAGTCACGATGTCCATCGGTTGTCTGCCATTTTTGCAACATGGCCAGCCCACTGCCATTTGAGCTTTTTAATACATGCTATGATGTCTCTGACTCTTGTCTTTTCCCGGATGTACTGTGCTGTCTTGTGGTCTCTCCATGTGAAGACCAGCGTTATTCTTTCATGTGCACATTGCATGGTTCTCAGTTTGCAGATCTGTCTCTTGGTTAAGTTGCATGTTTCAGCTCCAGTTGTTTAAATTTTAGGCCCTCTAGCTCTATCGGTTTGCCCTGTACGCGTGATACTAACATACTTAGCCAGCCAGACCAACTTGAAAACCGAAAAAAAACCCATTTTGATACTTTCGAGACAGTTTTGGTTGACGGTTTCTAATAGCTACTATTAGACGTTCATTTTAAAGTGCACGTGTTTTCCACACAAATTCAGGAAAAGGTATTCTATGTAATAAATATTCCGCTGAGGGAGAAGTGCTGTGAAAACGAACCCATAACCGCAACCCCTCTGGATAGAGTAAGGCATATAAAGTGTTGGGGTTAATCATTCATTTTTTTACACCCTCTTGACACCCTGACTTGGACTTCCTGGACGTGAGCCGTGTGTGTGTGATATTGAAACCTTCTTGAAAGGCGATCGTTTGGCGCTTCGAAATAAATGGGACGCCATATTGTCTGACAGGGACGCCATTATGAACACTGACACTACTGGTGCCGCTTGGCATCGTTTCCATATTCGTTGTCGTCAACAGCATGAATAAGTAAAGTACTCATGCAACATGTGCCCATAATACATATATATATATATATATATATATATATATATATGACGAAGCAACAATCTTTCTTTTAAACATACATTGTTGAAAATAACAAAAAACTACGTTCATTTATTATATTTTTTTTGATAATTTTTTGTAGTTAGAGAACAAATCTTTTATCGACATCAATAAAAAGGTTTGTTCACAACTAAAAAGAATCCACCAAAAAAATTGAATAGACCGATTTGGCTGTTATTTTTGACAATGCGTTTTCGAATATATATATATATATATATATATATATATATATATATATTAAGAAATGGATATATATGATCCGACTGAATGATAATAAATTGTGTTATATTATAGAGAAAATCTTATTTCAAATGACCTCCCGTCGTTATACGGTTAATGTAGATACTGTATATTCTGGAATATAAGACGCATACTGAATTATTTAAAAAAACACACAAATTTTATACTGCGCAGGTATTATGGTTGGTTGACCGACCACTAAAGCTCGAAATTGTTCCGAATGGACTGTTCCGCTGTAACGAGATTTTTTTTCTCTCTCCTGTACCTCGTATCACCACAACCGTGGATGATCCAGCCAAACATACCATCCTGAGAATTTTGGTCGCCAGGGTATGTTCAAAATTTTCCTATATAAAGTTAGGGTGATTGCTTCTCCGTTTTACTCGTTTCTGGCCCACGAAAGGATTTTATGGGAATCCTCTACTTTTCGATAGCAGGGGAAAGCTGTATATCCGTGAATTCTTTCACGATGATCAACTAATAATCAAATCAGACAGTCGCCTTCAGCGTTTTCCCCTTGATATGAGTAAGTTGAGTTTTTGAACAAATCGACGATTTTGATTTTATAATAACTTTTGAAAAACCAAACCAATTTTGATAAAAAAAAATATATACTTCATCTTGTAGAAACCTTTATTGTAATAAGATTTACACGAGTTGCGCTGAAAAATAATAGGTACGAACTTTTAAGGAATTTATACTTCGATATAATGAAATGCTTAGAACGTAGAATTGAATTACAGTTAAGTTTTTTTGCGCTTAATTTGCCCCTGGGATTTTTTTTTTCAAGAAGGATTCTCTGATTTGTAAAATGTATCTAGGGTGTTGGTGTTGGAAATGAGAAAGATTTCCAAAGTCTGACTCAAAGGATTAATTTCAAAAACGAATCGACGTCCATACGTCCCCTGCAGCGCAATTGATTAGTGTGTTGGTTTTGTATTAGCAGAGCTAGCTCAACCTTCAAAAATAAGAAGATCCAATTAATCCTAAAGAGAAGAGTGTATAACCAATGCATCCTCCCAATAGTCCCAAAGAATTATACTGGGCCTCACATAGAGAGACCACAAGACAGCACAGTACATCCGAGAAAAGACAAGAGTTAGGGACATCATAGAATCCATTAAAAATCTCAAATGGCAGTGGGCTGGCCATGTTGCAAGAATGGCAGACAAACGATGGACATTGCAACTCACGACATGGATCCCCCGAGACCACACGGGGTACCGAGGCCAGCAGAATATTCGATGGAGAGACGAGCTAGACAGGTTCAGGAAGTACTGTCTCCGTGACGCCTATGATAGGGAAGTGTGGCAAATCCTGGGGAAGATCTATGTCCAACGACGGACGTTAAAAGACATGATGATGATGATGATCCACTTAGGAATTACTTTCTTTAAACAGTAATAGTTGCAATTGCGAGCGTTGTGCATTCATATCAATATTAAAGAAAACTGTGTACTTCAACTATGTATTATTATAATATAAGAAACTTACACAATAACTGAACGAGAATATTTTAACATGAAATAGATGAAAAGATATCAATACAGTGGCAAAATTGAACGATCTTAATTTATCAATTTCAGTGAGATGTACATAATCATCATCATTATCAACATAAGAAAACATAAGAAAAGTGCATTGCTGTAGAATGTGATGATATAATTGTCAAAACTTCATGCCTTTCCTAAGGGCATTGGTGGTCTTCAGTGATTCATTTATGCAATATATATATATATATATATATCATCATCATCATCATCAACATCAGTCTTTTAACATCTGTCGTTGGACATAGACCTCCCCTAGGATCCGCCACAATTCTCTATCATAGGTATTACGGAGCTTGTATTTTCAGAATTTTTCTAGTTCATCTCTCCATCTTGTATTCTGTGGGCCTCAGTTTTGTATGTGATCTCTTGGGATCCATGTTATGAGTTGTGATATCCATCAGATGTCTTTCATTCTTGCAACATGACTAGCCTATTGCCATTTGAGTTTTCTGATAGATTCTATAATGTCTTGGACTCCCGTTTTCTTCCTGATATATTGTGCTGTCTTGCGATCTCTCCATGTGGGGTAGAGTAAGATTCTCTCATGTGTAAGCTGCATGCTTCTCAATTTGCAGGTCTGTCTCTTGGTTAGGTTCCATGTTTCTGCTCCATAAGTGACTATCGGGAGAATGCATTGGTTTTATACTATTCTTTTTAGGATTATTGGGATCGTCTTGTTTTCGAAGGTTGAGCTTGCTTTGCCGAGGGCATGCCATCCTAGGGGGATTCTCCGCATTAATATTTTTTTCGTCTATTTGATGTTGAAATATTCTTGTATATGTATCATTACAATTGTTTGAATCACTGACCCAATGCAAAATGGATAATCGAATCATCGTAGCTCTACAAATGGTCAGACAAAACAGACAAGAGAACTTTTTTCTTCCTTTAAATGTGTGTGCGCATGAGTGTGTGTGAGAGAGAGAGAAAGAGTGGGAGAGAGAGCGAGCGGGAGAGAGAGCGAGCGGGAGAGAGAGAGAGTCCAGACTCTACTGATCATATTTTTGGGCCACGACTTGATAAATGTGCATCAGTACATCTAAAAACGTATTTCGTTTCGTTTTTCAAGAGGTGCTTTTTAAGGTCTCTCCGGCCATTTTGGACGAATCATGCCCAAATCTTTTGCAAGTATTCTTTTAAATAGTTTTAGTTGAAAGATATATTTTTCAAAGATAATTTCAGATAAAAGATACATTTTTTTAAAGATAATTTTCGCCCAAAGATTTTTTTAAAGATGATCTTAGATAAGAGATCTATTCTTGAAGATGATTTTAGTTAAAAGATCTATCTTTTAGAGATAATTTTACTCGAAAGATCTATTTTTTTAAGGATAATTTTAATTAAAAGATCTATTTTTAAAGATAATTTCAAATAAAAGATTTACTGTTTTTAATGAATTATTAATAATTTCTTAGCTAATTGGTTCTCGTATACGCGCAGACTATGGTGATTATGCAAATTTCCGATATTCTGAGTAATTTTCAAAGTTTAAAAAATGTGTCAGTTGCAATAATCGATTAAGTGTTTTTTGTGTAATTGATTTGACCTATTTCATAACCTGATTAAATGTGAGTTCAAGCTTCGCGTACAGTTCCATAAATTTAATATCATGTTTAATTCTTTGATTTTTTAGGTTCATATTCCAGAGGAAGGTAATTTGAACGTGTCCTAGTAGAAACAATCAACCAATACTGTCAACATAGTTAACAGGAGTTTCTTCAGTTTTTAAATGATTCTGCCCAGTTGGATATCTATCGATCTATTTATGTTACTCAATTGGTTCAATCCGTATCATGCTGACGGGCCGCATCAGTCGTGCTAAATATGTTTTCAAACGAGTGTTCTATTTACAATATAAGTTTTCACTGAATTGGTCCCTTAATTTACGTCCAGCAGAGTTCACACACGTTTCTTATCTAGATTTTTAGTGATCATTGTCCAACAAAAGTAGAGGGAAAGAGAATCATATACTGATCATCCCTTTCTTCCAATTGTTTTAATTAATCACCCCCAATAAGCATGTTTCTAAAGATGGACTGACAAAACCTGGTATTATATAAACAAGATTTTCTAAACACTCAATTCATTTTTGAGCGGAAGGTCGTAAGAATGAGAATGTTTTTTTATAGGGATTAGTAGAATATCTGTGTTTCACATAAATGAATCACCGTAGCCCGTGTGTGCATCCAAACTAATTTTTTTTTCTGATAAGTCTTTTATTCAAAATTATTTTTAAAAATACCAGTACAAGTAAAAGGCCAAAATAATCAAAAAAATTGATATCAAAACAAAATAAAAGAAAAACGTTTCCTCATGGTGCCAGGTGGTGAACACATACACATTTGTTGTGGCCCCTAAAATGTTACAATGGGGGCGCCCGGACACACACACAAACACACACATACACACACACACACACACAAGCATGGACGCAAACGAGCAAAGAGGGGAAGATCTGTAGCCTACTAGACAGGCTGGTCGGGTGGGACATTCGTGGGGCTACAGTGGTTCATCAGACACGTGACTATACGACAGTAACTGTCAAATCTTACACATCCGGAGGCAAATTTTATACCTCCGGAGTAAAAGAAAAGCTTCGTTCACCAATCATTTTACGGGAAGGATAGAATTTTGTTAAGGAAGGCAATTATTCGAAAGGATTAACTTACAGGAACGATATGTAATATAAAGCCAATGATCACATAACAAATACATAATCAATACAAGCCTAAAACAAGGTTAAAACTCCTTCTATTCCAACAGAAGATGATCACCGAAACATTTGTATTGTGTGTAACAAGGATGACCAAACCTTCTTAACGTAAGGACCGCATACCATAAACTCTAAATGACCCTCAAGACAAACAAGATTATCTCACTCTTTATATTGCTCTGTACACAATTCGTAAAAATAATTCTATATGGATATTAACAAGTACATAAAGGCAGTAATATTTATCAATACATGAAGTTTTTCACAGCAGTCACTAAGTACATGTATTTACCAAATTGTTTCAATAATGATTGTTTTCAACTCTAATATCCTACATTAGAAAGCAATGCTTTTATAATTTTCTAACAACTGACACTAAACATAGGTTTTAAGTCAGTAAAGTCGCAGCTAATGCCTGGAAAATAATTTTAAAGCTTTTTTCTTTCTTGTTTACCTTTCATATTAAATGCAATATGAAAAGAAGCGAAGCAAAGACATTTCCACGAGCTGCACATTAAATGTCAAGAAGCGGCATGTGGCTCGCGGGCCATCGGCTGACTACCCCTGGCACATATGATAAATCAAAAGAATAATTTAAAATATATACGTTTTTAGTTTAAATGTATTCGTTCATTAGAATGAATAAGTCTTTGCATGCTTGTATAATAAATTCTCGTAGATTTGTTAGTTTGGCTCGATCGGCAAGAGAGCCTCTTACCGATAACTTGGTCATAATTTCAAATCACTGTAGGGAAATTAGTAATTTTTGTAAATCGGTTGGTTTAAGGTGTAGCAGTGAAGAGTTCACTCCCCTGAATGATGCTTCTGGTTTTTATTGTTCTTGTTCTTGCTCTTGTTATTACGGTGGGAAAACAAAGTCAACTCCAGCCTCCAGACCCTTTTTTGTGTCCAAAGATTGTAAGACATTGCTATGACTTCGCGAGAGAACGTTTTGACTTAATAAAAAAAACTTTTCTTCAGATAACACTTTAATTTGAGAGCTGTTTTGTTTTTTTGTTTTTGTTTTTTTACTTGGTCTCATTCTCTGATAAGATTTTTTAAATGTTTTTCCACCTGACCTCATAATCAGGTTACACTTTTGAAAAATTATATTTTTACCTGACTTTATTTTCTGATTACACTTGTTTTTGAAATTGAAGTCATAAGTGTGTGTACGGTGGGGGTTTAGGGGGCATTTTTTCCTCATTTGTGGGTCAAAAGTGAGGGATATTTACCGAGACCCACTTGTGGCAAAATGCCCAACTATCTGTCATAACTGGATAAAGAAGTGATTGGTACTGCGATGGCTGGCAGAACCGGTACTGGTTACCATACATAACAGTGGTCGTCGAACTTGACCACAAGGAACAGAAGAAATATGGTTGCAAAAGAAATTGGGAAAATGTCTTTGGAAAAGAGATTACACGGTGCGACATCAAACAGAAGGCTCCAGAAAAATTAAGTTTCATCATAATGGCAGTCAACGACATTCTACCAAAACCAGTCAAACTCAATTTGTAAAAGTCGATAAGATCTGACCGATACATCGTGTTGTCAATTTAGCGATTCTAACGCTAAATTTAGCCATTTTTTTCCATCCTGGTGATGTGAAAATTCAACATTTAGCACTATTCTTAGCTAATTTTTAGCGTTATTAATCAGCCACAATTTAGCTTTAAAAATTGCCGCAAAGTGGCTGACTTTTTTTATTTTATTTTTTTAGCACGTTTTGCTGGAATTTCTTTACGCTTTTTTTCAGATTGGTTTAACGCGAAGAAAAGCTTTGAGTATTCAATTCTGTCGATACAATCCATGTGGGGAGACTGTTGACTGAAATCATATCCTCACTGATTGCAAGTATTCCCTAAAAAAGATACACGTAGAGACACAACTGGGCACAGGAGGTTTTTTTCCGGGGGCTACAAAATGATGTTGTAAAGCCGCCAATAAAACTTTTGTCTTCAACTAAAGTCAAAATAAGTATCATGAAAGAAATAAAGCAATTCCGGAGTTACTTTCAGAAAAAAAAAAAAAAAAAGTAGGAATCAAGTTTGTTTGATGTTTGCACGGACTGGCTCAAGCGTCGCCGTAGATTTGGAAAGTCTCTTCGCTTTTCCAGCTGAGATCACGTTAACCGCCCACCGTCTTCATCTCGTGATCTGCTAGGTAAGTTCAAAAAAATAAAAAAAGTTCACTTCGTTGGACTAACGGTTCCCTTTGAGGAAAAATAGAGAGAGAGTTGCCAACTCGGAAATATTTTGCACTAGTTTGACTGCCAAAAAAACACCGATAAATTTTTAAAAAAAATGTCTGAAATAGCCAAAATATTTCGAGCACGCCCACGCTAACTTAGTTGTTTTTGCACTGCAAAAACAAGGATCGTGCTGAATATAGCGCAAAAAGCACTGGACTAAATCAACGTGAGCTTGAAAAATCAACATAAGTTGGAAATATATATATATATATATATATATATATATATATATATATATATATATATATGTAAATAAAAATGGCTGGACATCTAATGTAATTCTTATTGAAGTCGGACGCTGAGGTTCTGTTGCCAATGAGGCCTCGACATGCCTGACTAGACAAGGATTATCATCCATCGAAAAACAGATATATATATATATATATATATATCAAAGCGCTCCAAGATTGGGGTGAGGTTTCACCTTGGAGGTTCTGGCAATCCCATCCTCTGACATATAAATAACAAAGCCTGTGAGTTACTCCTGGCACGCCCTAGGTTCATGGTAATGATTCTTCAGCCAGGGTCATTTGATGAACTCTTTGTTGATGGCACGACTGTTGTTTCTGCTTGTTTTTTTTTTTTAGCTGTAAATTAGTGAACCGTGCCATAGCAGGTTCATGATGATTGGAAGTATTTTTTCTACTATACTGACCAAAGAAAATGCGACCGTTACAAAAAAATGAAAGTAAAATCTTTGGAGATCTGCACAGAATGGGAATGTTCTTGTTATCATTAAACCTTTAATTAAATCCCACAAAATCTCATTAAGTATATCAGAGAAGACAATAATGTGACGATAAGACATCGTCAGATAATTTAGTTCATTTCAACATGTCTCAGCACTAGTTGGATTAGTGAGCCCACGAATATAAACCAATTAGAACGCAACTTGTCTTTCACTGCAAAGATTCACAGTCCAGGGTTGCCAAATTAGTCATTTTCGGCTAGATCTGACAAATTTTTTTTTACGTTAGCCGAGCATCCATCCAATTCAATATATATATATATATATATATATATATATATATATATATATATATATATATGACTTAAAAATTGATCTTTAGTGAATTTCATGTTTTGCAATTTTGTAATGATACTCCAGCCAGGGTCATCATTTGATATAGTATTTGTTGATTGCACTTCTGTTGTTTCCACTATTGAATAGTATAAAATGCATCGCGAATGTTAACTAATATTGCGGTATAACATATGCTAAAAATCAAATTTACGATCAAACATTGAAAATATAGAGTTTTTAGTGAAAGAATCCGTATGAACAAAGCCTAAATGTGGCGGAGTACTTGTAAAATCAGTTGATAGGAAATCTATTGGAAATAAGACAGAAGGGGATCGTCAAAGCGTTGCCACCAATAATAAAGCCACCATATAGAAAACACAAATTGATTGTAAAGGATTTTATTATAGAAATGTTCAAGTGATTTTCAGTCGTCAGGAAATCATGTATACGCTTATTACTGACAGTGTATTGCTACTAAATTATTTTACCCTTGAAATGTAAAAGAAACGATTGAATTGTCAATGATCAGGGATCAAGTCAAGCGTAACTGATAGATTAGGGCTAATACAGACATGATATCATTGTTTTGCAGATGATTTTAGAATAGAAATGCATTGAAAATGAGTATGAAAGAGAATGCTAACCGCGATTAGGAGCGTCTGGACTCCACTGGTCAAAAAGAACAAGCGACGCAAAGAACTTTTTGAATTCGAAATTCATACTATCTTTTAATAAGAGATGGAGAGGAGAAAATATAGTGAAGTGTTGTGAAATGTAGTCCAAATCACGAAACTTATCTGTTTGAAGCTGAGTTCTGAATAACTTGAAATCTTATGATTTTGTTTATAGTATCCGTTCGTTTCTTTGGCCTGAAACTGGTATTAAATATTTGAAAAAGTCTTGTTGAGAGGAATCGGTTGTTCGATTGACGATCTTTAGGTCTTCAAACGAGGTATTTCTGTAGGGGTGGGTGAGGGTAATGAAATTATGTCTCGTGGTAGTAAATGTGCGAAAAGCCCCAAAACAATGTGTTGGGCGAAGAAAAGGGTGACGTTTTGTATACGGTACCGGCTACTGCTAATCGGTCATGTGACCCTTTTCTTTGGTTGAATTTTTACCAATGGACGGGTTCGTAACTTAAAACCTCTGAACATTTTGAGACAGGGTAATTAAAGATTTTACAAGCATTACCAATACATCCCTGTAAATGGCCAGGAATGAAAGCTATCGTTAGTGACAAAATAAAGCTATCATTAAAAGCTTCAATGATTTTACTAAAGGTACGCATTGAAATAGGAAAAAGGAGATTTTGTAATATTCTCCTCTTCTTCATTGAATTTTTTCAAGTTCTTTCATCTTTTTTTGTCTCAACAACCGTGTCCAAGCTACGTAGTAAGTGAGTAGTACCCTTACGTTGGTTATGGCTTCAGTCATCCTTGCCATAGTTGCACATATTATTTACTAGTTACTCGATCCGTTTGCAATATGCAAAATGAATTCAGAGGCAACAAGCACCCGAAGTGGCGTGACTCACATCACTTTGAGCTATTATACCAATAACTGGATATAGAAGTCGATTCATACCTTCATTGAGGGTATCAGTGTAGTATTTTTTTTAACTTTCGCGCTGTATCAACGTTGTAAAAGCGTAAGAAAAAAAACGTTAAAAAAACGCTCGAAGCACTGTAAGCCACATTATGGCCGTTTTAGACAGCCAAATTGTCTGAAATGACTAGAAAATGGTTATAAATTGCTAGCGCTAAAAGTGGCAAAAAATAGCACTGAATTTTCGTGTTGCCATATCAAGAATCGCACTACGTTCAGCGTGAAAAGTACTGAATCGGGCAAACTACCCCAGCCAGAGCTGGAACACGGACTGGCTAAGTCCATTGCTTTCAGTCGTTACCCATTCAGCTAACTCCTACCTTCGGGCTGCGAAGTACACATTTTTTAAAACGTTATCCATTTGATAAATGATTACATCTTATCGTATGTTGTAACTGATGCTCTGGTAAAAAAAAATGAATAAAATAAAGGCCAACAATGATGACGTATAGAGTAAGAGCACGTGTGAGGCATAACTGGCCAATAATGTCCCTTGTGATCCTCACATTTTAGGCGCAGTAATAGAGTGTACTAATCGCTGCTTGTCGTTACGAATCCACGCCACCATTAAGCGTTCATTACCAACGTCATGACACTAGGCCAGAACAGGGTCAGTAAGTTCAGTTATCTTCAACACAGGAAGTAGTTGATGTATAGCGTTGATGCTTCTCGCTGGGAAGGAAAGGAGACAGTGTCGCCAGATTGGTTTTCAGATCTACATCTGAAATTAAGCCAGAAACATCTAGAAATATCTAGGTTCTCGAAAAAGAATACAAAAATATCTACAGACATCTACCTTCTCCAGATATATACTGTACCGGTCAAAAAGCACCAGTACAGAAGGCATCAGTCAAAATGCATGCAGTGTAGTACGGATTGCTGCTAGTTAAAATCCCGATTACCTTTATTCATTCACATTTACCAAGTAGAAGTAATTCAAATTACTTAGTACAGATTTAATTGAATCATTCGTATGATACAGTAGACACTTTCAACTGATGCATTTTGACCGATCAGAATTGTAACTAGCCGTAGTCCGTTCTACACTGCTTGCATTTTGACGGATGCTTTTTGACCTGTGTCCTGGATTTATTTCACCAAGTATAGCCTGCAACCAGAGATGATCCGCACCTCCATTCGAGCATCAATTAAGGCTCAAAAATGCATTGACCCATTTAATACATTTATTCAAACAAATATTTTTAACACTTGTGTTTTCCTAGATAATATGCATCTGGATTTTTTAACCTAAAATTTTCGGGGTAAAATGAAGATTATACAAGGGGAAACATTGCATGCATCTAAAATCTAGGAAAGATATCACATATTTTTCGATAAATCAAATGAGGCTTACTTGTTTGTGTGTACTTTATTAAAAATCACTCATTTGATCACAGATATCTCCTATTTTGTTCATCGATTACCTTGTCTGAAATGTGATGATCAGAAGGGAGACGGCTCTGGTCAGTCATGCCTCACACTTCCTACTTGTTTTATCCAGTGTCTGTCGTTGGACATAGACCTTCAACCAAAATCCACCAGACCTCTCTATCATGAGCATCACGGAGCTAGTACTTTCTGAATCTGTCTTGCTCATCACACTATCTTACTTTCTGTCGCTCACAATTCCGCATATGATCTCTTGGGATCCATGTTGTGAGTCGAGAAGTCCTGCAGTCGTCCAGCATTATTGCAACATGACCAGCCCATCGCCATTTGAGTTTTCTAATGGTTTCTATACCTCAGACTCCCGTCTTTTCTCTGATATACCGAGTTGTCTTAGGATCTCACCATGTGAGGTTGAGCATAATTCTTCCATGAGTCCACAACATGATCAATCTTTCCAGTATCTATGTTTCAGCTATTATGAATTCAATGAAAATTACTACTTATTCCATACACTAAGGCGTGTCCGTTCAAAAGGTGCATCCGATTTCATGAAAATCTTTGAAAGGTTTTAACTTGAAATGATAAAAGACTGTTCTTTATTTAATAATGATATTGCTTTTATCGACAAGCAGAACAAAAATAGCATCGTTAATCGTAATATCATTCAAAAGAGATTTTTTCTTCCAAATAACGTTACGTTAGCTATAATCTAATTCAATCACATACATAGAAAAATTCGATAGAAAGAAAAACTTATTCTCCCTCTCTTTCTTTCTCTCTCTCTCTCTCTCTCTCTTTCTCTCTTTCTCTCTCTCAATTCTATTCCAAAACCACTTTGAAACGATAAGAGAAGAACATTACATCATATAACGTCACTTTTTACGGTCACAAAATATGTGTTCATTTCAGTTTAGATTTTTATTGCAAATCAAGCACACATATCCCACCTGTCCGACACGTATCGAAAACCACTGACTCAAACAACTTTAAACTTGACACAACAATGTCCATTGCCCAGACCGATATATCTGGCGAATATCAACTTCGTGCGATGTCCAATTATTGAGATATCTCGTTGCATCGACACACATGCACACACGTGCAAAGCTTCTTCAAATTATAGTTAGAAAGCAATTTCTGACGTTTAGATGCAACCAGGAGTATTTAAACCTAGTTGAAAAACATCTAAATCTGGATGGAAAACATCTGAATTGGCCACACTGGTGGGAGATGTGCTTGTTTTCTGATTGAAGGTGGAGCATGCTTGTAGGCGTCTTTCTACCTTAGACTCAATAAATCTTCCCCGCTGCCGACGGACGCTGCTTAAGTCTCTTAATATATTGATTTAAAGAGCATAGGTCGTATAAATCAATAAAAAGCAGAGGAACGGGTCTGGTGAGCCACTCGATAGAAACTATCACGTCAACAGCGTCTTTTGGCCGCATGCTTCGTTGGAGATGATCAATTAAAAATTTGGAAAAAAAGGGGTGATTGATGAATGTTATTTCTCTCACCTTTTGTTGAACAGTGATCACAAAGAAAAGTCCAAAATCTCAAACAAAAAAAACAAAAAAAAGTTTCAATGCTACTGGACAAAAACTAAGAAGCCAATTTAACATAAATTTACCTTGCAAATTGAACTTCTACTGAAAAACTTCTCATTAGGGGAGGTTGACAAAACGGAACAAAAAAATTCTAGACATGATAAGAAATACATGTTTAAATTTTCATCTTTCTAGTCCTGGCCTGTACGCGTGATAGCTAGCCAGACCCACTTAAAAACTGAATAGACCAATGTTGGGGAAGAAAGTAGGGGATTCGGTTTGGACTATTAAAAAAACATCAAAAAATGTTTTTCATGACATAATGTTAAAATTTTCACCCTCTAGCTCCATGCAGCCAGTGCACGTGATAAATACATACAAATTTAGCCAGCAAGCCAGCTAGCCAGCCAAACTCACTTAAAAACTGGAGAAACATATGCCGACAGCTTTGGTGACAGATTTGGTTGACAGTTCCTAACAGCAAAAGCCGTCCTTGCGGCGATTTGTAAGTTATATCATGCTAATACAGGAAACTAGATCAAAAAGAATATAAAACAGGTCTGGTTAGTCATTCAATTGAAACCATCACCTGACCAACGTTTTTTTGTCAGCATGCTGTGTTAGGGGTGAACAATCAAAACATAGGGAAAAGGGGTGATCCATCAATATGTTACTTCTCTCTACTTTGTTCTCCAGTGATCACTAATAAAATTCTAATTTTTTTTTTAAATTCACGAAAAAGAAATATATGATTAGCCCTATTGGAAAACTGAAGAAACTTACGTTGACAGATTTTATGCCAGTTCTGGTTGACGGTATCTAATCATAGAGCCAGACCATAGAGGGGCTCATCAGGACTAGTGGTACATTTTCTTACAATACTGACTAAAACAAATCTCGACCATAACGAGAAATGACGAGATTTCTAGCCAATCGAGAATCTGTGGAGCTTTGCACAGAATGGAAATATTCTTGCTATTATTACACTCCCCATAAAAGCTTACAAATTAGTAATAATACTAGAAAAAAAAATAACGCAACGATCAGTCAAATTGTCGAATAATTCAGCGAAATTCAAATCAACTAGTCGCAGCACTAATCGATTATAAACCAATCAGAATGCAGCTTCGTTCTCAATACAAAGAATCACACCAAGGTTGGCCTTTTTTGGCTAGATCTGGCTGATATTTTCCTAATTTCAGCGAATAAAAATCTACGATAGCCAAAGATCTGGCCAATTTGAAAAAAAATGATCAAGTTTACAAAATTATTTGTATCAATCTTTTGATTTGATTCAACAAACAATTGCTTGCTTTATCCATCATATTTAAAGCAGTTTACCTGCGACGATTTTCTAACAGCTTTATCAACGCTTTATATATATATATATATATATATATATATATATATATATATATATATATATATATATATATATATATATATATATGTATATATATATATATGTATATATATATATGTGTGTGTGTGTGTGTGACTCAATTGTTAATTATTATTATAATCAATGCTCCCTTATTTAAGGTTGAGCGTTCTTTAAGATAGGAAACTAATTCATTATAAGCTATATAGCAACGCATATCCAACTCTGGAATGGAGCGCTCTGGTGGATAAGGAATTTTGCAAAAGTAAATATATTGCTTACTTACTGGCTGTCCAGTAGGGCAGGGGTAAAATATCTGCCACGGGGTCTGAAACAAAGGTTTCGATCCTACCTCGTGGTACAGGGTGGCATAATGGATAGTCTATAGGTACACTGACGAGCTGTAATACAACGAAACAGGTGTCTGTGGGTGACTTATTATATATATATATATATATATATATATATATATATATATATATACTAAAGATTTGGGATGTTATTCAGTGTATTACTCTAACTTAATGAAAATAATTAAATTCAAATATTCAACTGCTTTGATTTATTCGTCAAAATTGTTTTGAAAGAAAGCAGTATTTTTCATCAGTTATTACACACACAAGCAACACACACACACGTATATATATATACATACATATATATATCTATATATATATATATAGATAGATAGATAGATAGATGGATAAATAGATAGATATAGATAGATTATAGATAGATATATACACACAAAATTTACAAAAACAAACGTACACAAAAATATATAAATACACACACATATGATTATAAATTGAGTTATATCATACGAAACTCATATTTGAAATGGTCTCCCGTCATTAAACGGTAAATGTATCACTTGGCGTAGACACCGTAAACAGAAAAAAGAAAATTGGGTTACTACAGGAATCGAACCTGCCTCCAATAGGGCAGCTGCTTCAACATAGCGTTGCTCATAACATTGAGCTAAACAACCGTGCTAATGCAAAGGCCTAAATATCTGTTTTCACTTCAAATTCTCATCTAGTTTATTCTTGGTCTATGTCTGCTCAATTCGTTTCTTTCAAGGCGACAGTTATGCATTGAGAAAATGGATACATTACGGGAGATCATTTCAAATGAGAGCTTCCATATAACATTACGCAGTTTATGATCATTCTGTTGGATCATATATCCATTTTCTTAATATATATATATATATATATATATATATATATATATATATATATATATATATATGCAATGCCTATGTTTCAAATTATTGATTAATCCATGTATAACAGCATTCATCTTGAGATACTAGCTGATATCAGCTGAATAATGTGAATACCTTTATCTGATTGCAATAGGAAGATTAACAATGTTGGAAATTTACAATGTACAAAACATTCCGAATGGAATGTATTTGTTTCGTCTTTGTCGTATCGCATGGAGGTGTTCTGTACTTGCGATTATTTCCCATGGGAATTTTCTAATCGGGATTTGATTAGGGAAAGTGGATAAACAGGTTGATTGTTGTGGGATTTGTGCCACAGTAGCTAAGGGGTTAAAGTAAAGAAACCTAACTAACCCTTGATGGAAACGTTTACTCTGAGCACAAACATCTAATTACGGCCATTTTTATTCCTTTGCTGATGTTAGCAAACATCAAACACACGGAATTGGAATTAGTGGTAAAGCGTGGTGCTAGCAATCAGCAAGCTGAAGGTCAACAAGAAGAGCTAATATGAAGTATTGGGTTGGCTGATGAGCCCGAGGTATATATGTAATCATAAGTTTGACACAAGGCCGAGTTTAACGTGGGATAAGACACCCTCAGGAATTGGACCAGCCGACGTAACGGAGGTTGCAAAGGCGTTGGGACGAGCCCAGTCTGTCCCTCTTAGTGCAATGGGACAGCATCAACCCGAGGCGAACTGCTTCCCCGCGATAGGGCCGAGTAATAATGAGAGAACCCAAGGACGAGTCCAAAGGTTCCCAATGCGCTTAGCAATGCCAAGCCTCACTAGCCTTCATTGGCTGCAGCATTACACCTGCGCATTCGTTCATGATGCTCACCTGTCACAAAATCTCCGGCTCGTTTGGCTGATAAGTGTCAGTACTGGCTCCTTGGGCAACGTCGTGGAACAGATACTTTACTTTGATCCAAACCAAAAAAGACCAGTTCTTACAATGTACTAAACATTCTTAACGGAATGTATTTGTTTCGTCCTTATCGTATCGCCTTGAGATCTTCCTTACTTACGATTATTTCCCATGGGAATTTTATAATTGAAAAGCAGTTTTTGGATGATTTTCAATGGACGAGCATATTGGAGGTTCTTAAGGCCACTAAAAGACATCGCGTCACAATGCACAAATCATCAACTTTAATACGCTAAAGACATTTAAACAAATTTATACATTATTTACATTATATATATCTGTAATTATTGTGTCATCTACAGACAGTTGTTTCGTTGCATTACAACTCTTCAATGTGGCTATAGACCATCAATTATTCCATCCAATACCACGAGGCAGGATTGAAACCTTCGCTTCAGACTCGGAGGCCGGTATCCTACATCTGCACCACGGAACTGGACAGTCAGTAGGGTTAAGTATAAGCGATACATTTATGTAGCATATATATTCCCTATCCACCAAGGTGCTCTATTCCTATGGAAGAGCATTTCATAAGCGTACAATGAACGAGTTACCTCACTTAAATAGTGCTCAACCCTGAAAAGGGGAGCGGCTACCGTAAAAAGAAAATAAATTGCCAGATATAGCCGAAAATGACTCATTTGGCAACCCTGAACTCTGAATATTTGCAGTGAAGGACAAGTTGCATTCTAATTGGTTTATATTCGCAGGCTCACTAATCCAGTTTGTGCTGAGACATGTTGAAATGAACTAAATTATTTGACGATGTCTTATCGTCACATTATTGTCTGTTCTGGTGTAAGCAATGAGATTTTGTAAGATTTAATTAAAAGTTTGATGATAAGGATATTTCCATTCTGTGCAGATCTCCAAATTTTTTACTTTCATTTTTTCATAATGGTCGTGTTTTCTTTGGTCAGTATTGTACAAAAAAATATCTCTAATCATTATGAACCTGCTATGGCTCGGCTTACAAATTTCCAGCGGAAAAAAAACGGTTTAGAACTGTGTATTCAGTCAGTCACTATTTTAAGTTGGCGCCGAGGACTGTTGCACCAAAGTAACACAATTGCAAATACAGGGCACCTGAGCGGACAACGACTCGAAGAATGGACTTAGTGAGCCAGAGTTCAAAATGGCTGAAATTGTGTGTACTCATTTCACACTTATGCCCTTGGGAAAGGCATAAAGCCATCTCTCCCCACAGCTATAAGTGAAATAGCGTAGGGGGAAGTGAGTAACGTTCCTCTGGGTGCTTGCCGTCTCTAGGTCTATTTCATGAATCGAACGGACTAAGTAAAGAGTATTGTGATATCTGTACCTTGCTTAAATGAAATATTGTAGTCTAAGCGTGTAAAGAAATAATTATGTAAAAAAAAAGAAATCTGAAATCATGGGGAAAATCTTTTACATAGAATCATCAAGAAATACCAGCACAAGATGTGGGCATTGTTGGTCAAAAAATGACCCTAAAGGCCCTTAAAGGTATACTCATACCAATCAAGCCCCTAAAATGTGACTAGAGACGCCCCGAAACACATGATAAAAATTCACACTCATGAATACTTGAAGAGAGAAGAATCTGGAGTCCACTTGGCTGGTTGGTCTGTCAGACCATTTGCAGGGCTACGGTGGTTAGATATTTGGAGCCAAAATGGAGGCAGCTGGGGTATAGCCTGTGTAATGGCATTATTTCTTTTACATACAAATGCAATTATTTTAATTATACCAGATAATGTCAAGCATATTAATTGCCCTAAGGAAATGTATCGTAGTCATTTGCTTAAAGACCATTAGAATTGGAAAATGGTATTGCTGGTTTCGATAGAATTGAAAAATGGTATTGCCGGTCTCAGTAGAACTGGAAAAAGATATGGCTGCTTTCAAAAGAATTGGAAAACGGAATCACTGGTTTTGATAGAATTGGAAAATGGTATCGTTAGTTTTATTTTATTTTATTTCTTTCCAAAGATACAGTGAGTATAAAAAGTTTTTGATACTTTCCAAAGAGTTCGTTTCAATATTTTTATACAGCTTTGAAATGGACATAATTTGGACCAATGATTAAACAAGAACAGAATTTTGATGATATCTTCACAAAACAAAGATAGGAATACCGCACTGAAGGAGAAAATGCAGATGAGTGGGGGGCTCTGCTTGGCGAACTGCAGATAAGGGGAGACCATTGAAACGGGAACTGTGAATAAGGGGGACCACCAAAATAGAAACTGTTAGGAGAGAAACAATAAATCAAATGAAATATATCTTATAGAACAATTTTAATCTATGATCCCATGCTTGTGAATGCTGATGATGTAATTTTATATCTATCACAAAAATTGGCCAAGAAGAAAAAAAAATGATTGTTTTTTGATAATGAAAAGAACTTACCACTGAAAGGGAAACCACAGATACGTTTTCTTTCGATCACCAGGGTCGATTAGAAATAAATAGATGACGTCAGTTAATTGGGGACAACATTTTTTTTTCAAAACTTATTCTTGGATGAAGTATTGTAACATCATAATTGATTTTGAGTTGTTTTTTACCTTCATCTCAACATTCAGTTGTTTTGTTTATTTTTTTTTTTTTGTGATGAAGAAGCAACTGAAAGTTAAGATGAAGATTAAAAAACTAGTCAAAATTAATAATGTACTTGAGGACTATTGATGTGAAAGAAAAAAAGAATTAATGATATCAGTCAACTGGAAACGGACAAAATGTAATATAGAGATGTTGAACACATTTGAAAATAGGAAAATCAAAAGAAAAAATTTTTAACAAATCGGACATTGAAAAGTTACGTACAAAAATGAAGAAATATTTGGTTAAAATTCTGTCAATTTTGAAGGTCTATAAAAATGTTATTGAATTTTTTTGGAATATTTTCTGTATACAGTATAAAACTAAAAGTCAAGCCTCAGAGGTAATATATTTATTAGTGCGCTCGTTGAAAACAGGACATACTGGAAGAATTGGTTATGCCTTTGTCAAATGACGTAGAAAGTTCTTGATTTATTACTGCTGTGGGCAATAAAGTTTATAAGTCAGCTGCTAAACAATATATATATATATATATATATATATATATGAATTTTAAGAAACAAAATCAGAAAAATCAAGTGTGAAGTATCTCTAGAAAATATGCTTAAAGGCAATCTAACATTTGATCAACAAATAAATTTCGTGGTTGACCTTGACGATAGTTTGATGTTTGTGGATCCGGAGAAAAGAATCAATTCGAGGTTCTTGATTATCGTGGGACACGAATACCCAATAAACATCACGAGATGTATATTAGAAGTAGAGTGACCATTACCGAATTTTCAGGGAGGAAGAGAGACACTTTACACCATCGATTCCCAACCTGGGGTCTGCGATCACTTGGAAGCCAGCTAAGGTCTGTGGGCTTGTTCAGTAGTAGTACTTTCAAGGTAATTCATGTTTTTTAGTCAGACAACCAAAAGGATATATATATATATATATATATATATATATATATATATATATATATATATAGAGAGAGAGAGAGAGAGAGAGAGAGAGAGAGAGAGTAAGAGAGAGAGAGTAGAAAGCTTCTAGAAAGCTTTACAGCTTTAAACTGGAAATATATGAAAAATAATTATGTCATTTCAATCAATCATTACCCAACTACTGTAATGCAATTCACGTATTTTTTTCAGTCGATTTCATGTTTTTACACTGAATTCGATATTATGGAACCGTGTTTGAATTTTTTTGATCATGAGTTCTTTACCATGTAGCCGTTTCAGGGATTCAAAAGCAAAACAGTTATATCAAAATGACTCTCCAGCAGTGTTGATCATCCCCCCCTTTAGCTTTTTGATGTATAGCTTTATTTTTTCGACGAAAACATGACGTAAAGAGTTCTTGATTTATTACTGCAGTAAATAACAAAGTTTATAAGTCAACTAGGAAGCAGTGTGATTATATCAATTTCAGGAAACAAAATCAGAAAAATTTAGTATGAAGTAACTCCTGGATATATCATCATCATCACCCGTCTTTTAACGTTCGTAGTTGGACATAGACCTTCACCAGGATTTGCCACACTTCTCTATCATGGGCGTCGCGGGGCCAGTATTTCCTGAATCTGTTCAGTTCATCTCTCCATCTTGTGTTCTGTCGGCCTCAGTTTCTTATGTGATCTCTAGGGATCCGTGTTGCGAGACGTGATGTCCATCGGTTGTCGTTCATCCTTGCTATATGACCTGCCGATTGCCATTTGATTTTTAATAGTTTTTATTATGTCACGGATAACCGTTTTCTTCCTTATATACTGTGCTATTTTGTGATCTCTCCATGTAAGGTTGAGCATGATTCTCTCATGTGCACGTTGCATGAAAGTAACCTACATTTGATCAACAAATGAATTTCGTAATTGACCTCGTTGATATTTTTTATGTTTATGGATCTGGAGAGGAGAGCCAATTCGAGGTTCTCGATTGCCGTGAGACTCGGGATACCCAATAAACTACTCTAATTAAGTGTTCAGGTGCACCACAAGGATTTGATATTATGGAACAATGTTTGAAATTTTCCTCTTAGGATCATCAGTTGTTTACCGTTTAAACTATGCTCTTAATATATATTTTTGTTTATATTGACACAAAGAGTTGTGGTGGTAAGGCTAGAATAAAACAATATCCATAGTTGTACTTGGGGCCGATTGGGTTCAAGCCTGGCATGCGCAAAGAATTAGTATCCAGTAACAAAGTTAGCATCTTATATGTATAAGTGAGAGGTGCCTGTTAGTCTTGCACGCCATGGACTCCCCCCCTGCACACGGGTGCAGCCAAATTAAATTTGGTATGAATACTCATCAGATTTGAGAAAAGATTTTTAAGTAACAATTTTTTTTTTTTAATTGTTTTAAAAGTTTCAGGGGGTTGTACTTACAATATAACGATAACGCTAAACTTGGTCCTTACTCTCTGTTCAATATACATGTCTTCTTATTTCATATATTTACGTATAATTCCATAGGGGATCAAACATGAAGAGAGATTTTTCTCCTTTACGGAATCAAAAGTGAAGGGATTCTTTTCAATTCTGAAAGCTCTAGTCCCTCTTCTCACCCCTTAAATATTTAACATAGCATATACGGATACTTTAGCTAGTGTACAAAAGCAGAATATAGAATCGACTGCACATTAAGCAACAGGTTTTGCGGGGTTATATTCTTTATCTAAATTGTTTGAGCAAGTTTTAGCACAATGTATATTTTTGTATTGAACATAAGAAAAAAAAAAGATTAAGAGTAGTCATCCATTAAGGCAGGCGTTAAACTGATGATGATTTCAAGTTTATTATGGAGAGTATTGTAAATGAATTTAATATAGTAACAACACAGACTGCTTCAGGGTCAAGCTCTGCTCTGACAGCATTGGTGTAACCTGTATGAGTGAAACATCCATAGATAGAAAAATAGCAAGTATTTCAACCACTAGTCCGAAAGTTCATTGAGCAAAAAAGAGAAAATGTCTTCCTTTCTCACTGAGGTGAGAGCGTGTACAAAATTAACAGAAGTTGCTACTATGAACGGAATGTATATGTGACATATACATGGATGGGGAAAAAACAGCAGCTATTCCAGCCATAAGGCTGCATTTTCCAAACTATTTTGAGACGAAGAGAGAAAAGAGAAGGAAAAATAGAAATAACAGTTAAGAAGAAGAAGAAGAAGAAGAAGAAGAAGAAGAAGAAGAAGAAGAAGAAGAAGAAGAAGAAGAAGAAGAAGAAATGGGAGGAGGAGGAGGAGGGTAAGAAGAAGGATATTATTTGCTAATAGAATCCCTCTTCTCTCTCTCTCTCTCTCTCTCTCTCTCTCTCTCTCTGTTGCCTCCTTCCTCTCTCTATGCATAATTCTAGACCTTTTGAGTTTTTTGTTCGAACGTTTTTGCTCCGAACTTGACGTCATTGTTGTTAGGTATGAAAATGAATAGTAGGAGTTTAACAATACATTGAAAGTCAAAAAGAAAACGATTTCCAGTGATCTAGCATTAGTGACAAAATAGGGCAATCTGTCTACATGAAACCACTTGTTCTGTCTGATTATCATTGTGTCCCCAGTTCCCTTGTACATTGGTGCATCTCAACCAAATTTGATATGCATACTTAGGGGACCGAGGAGAAGAACTCTGACTATTTGGCTTGGAAAAAATATGGAATTGAAAGGGTGTTCTATTCATAATAAATCTATAATGCAAAATTGAACCCTTACTTTTTGTTCAATATACGTACATAATTATATTTATGAAAGCGTTATATTATTTTGAAGTCTATTTGAAATGACCTCCCGTTGCTACCCGGAGAATGGGTCACTCAGTCAGGAGAGCCTAAATGGAAATAAACAATCAAGGAAAATGGGGCTGCTGAGCAGCTACTTCATCAGTTGCAGGTTCAATCTCCGCTGCCGCCCATTTCTAACTAGCTGTATTCTAATTCTTATTGAACAAGAGAAACCAAATAAGAACCATGGGTGGAACAAAGTGTCTACCGTCTGTGGCAATGGTAAATGGACATATTAGGCGCTATGGGGATATTTTCAGCTTTTTTTATATACAAAAATGTGGACCTGGGATATTATATTATGACGTCATTAGCTGCAGGTAAAAATAACTGGAATAGTGTTCTTTTAATAACGTCACACCTTTTAATAACGTCACACCATTTAATGACATCACATCTCTTCATTCTCTCCTATTTATATTGTTTAACATATCTGAGACCAATCAACGGATTAATTGAGATACGTGGACACGTCTAGAAACTCGTTTCAGAGTCTACTGTTCAAAATGGTGGGTTGGGGATACATCACTTGTTACTTTTAAGTGCAAGGGTCGTTGTTTACGGACAGAGAACCAAGAAAATAACTTTGCATAATACAAATAGTCTAGTTAATACTCACAGAAAAATTTCACGGGTATATTTGAATTCCTATGGAATGATATTTCAAGGAAAAAAATGAATTTGTTTCAATTAAAGAGTGCATTGATTCGGATAGCAGATAACGGGTATTTCTATCAACAAAATTTTTATCCCTGCGTGGGAGAATGCTGTGCTATGGACAAAAGAGCAAAAAGGTCACATTGTTCATTATATAAATGTATTCATTTAGCATGACTTGGTATCAGAAAATCTATACAGGGAGATCCGGTAAAGACAGAATCCAGCTATGACAGCCAGCAAGATTGGCTTCTGATCATTGCTATACGACATACGTTCTGATGTTATATATATATATATATATATATATATATATATATATATATATATATATATATATATATATATATATTTCATCAACATTTTATTTGAATCAGACCATCAATAGTGGTAGATCGAATGAGGATCGAACCCACAAACATTGGCCGACAGGTTTCTTGAAGAATCCAGTGTTACGGACAGTGAACCAGGAAAGTAATACTGTTCATTCTCAGAGTAGATATTTACTCAGTATGAATCATTATCAAACCATCTCTACTCAAGATCTGATGAAGAGATAATTCAATAACCACACCCAGCAAGATTAGCTTGCTGGCCATTGCTATGTTAAGTGCGTCCAAATTTTGTTTCATATGATAACTTAGCATAGAAGTTCGGTAACAGCCCGTCAATAGCGGGAGATCCAATGAGTATTGAACCCACAAATAACAGCCCGCGGGATTCGCTTGCTGATCATTGCTATACAACGTCTGTCCCGATCTGAGGCAGGCGTCATATGATTTGTTAGCTATACATTGTTTGGTATCAGAATATGAATAGTGGGAGATTTGATGAGGATTAAACCCTCTAACAACAACCAGCAAGATTAACATGTTGATCATTGCTATATGACGTGCGTCCTGATCTAAAATTTCTTTTCATATGATCCACCCGTAAAACCCAGTGGGAGAAAAATCACAGATTTTATTTGGATTGGATATTTTCTTAAATCTTTTTTAGAAAAATGTTGAATCCGTTCACCGGGAAGAGTGTGTGGTTTGAAACGGTGAGTAGGATAATTATCGGCAAATTCTTTACCCTTAGGGGTGATCAATGAATAAGTTACTTCTCTCGCCTTTTGGGGGGTAGTGAACATTAAAAAGTCAGAATTCAAAGAAAAAAAAACGAGCCTGAATGTTGCAAAGTACAAACTGAGGGGTAAATTAATGTAAGCTTACATCATATTCAGACAAGACAGGCAGATCAACCTAAACACCCAAGAAATCTATATTGCCAGGTTTGGTGACAGTTCTGGTTGATGGTTTCTAAAAAGAAAAAAAGCAAGCCTCGAAATGAAACCAAGTGACACGAGCAAAGTTATCGCCTGCTGATGATTCTATCTCGGCCGCCATCTTTGCCAACGCGGATGGAACAGAAGAAAATGAATGTTGCCCTGCGGTCTTGTCAACAATTTCAAGATGAATTGCAACCTTCGTTTTATTTATTTTCCCACCCGTACTGGACTTGTGTTATATTTGCTCAGTGTTCGAATGTCACCCGGGCGTCTCATTTGACGGTGAGAGGAGAGAAAAAAAAAAAGCCGGCAGTGACGATCAAATTGAGATACAGCTGTCGCCTTCATTGTGTTTGGTTGTATTTTTAGTTTGTAGTATTCTTTACCAATAGATATTCTAAGAAGATAAAACTATCCTTGAAGAAAGTTGTAGAATCGATGGAAAAAAAACAAAAACAGATCTAAAACAAGTTGAAAATGCTACATGGAATCAAGGTCGGAAGGCATCAAGACGAAATTCATCAATCAAAAAGACAGTAGAGTAGAACGAGCTGTTGCAAGTTGCAATCACGTTCGGTCAAAAAGCATCAGTGAAAAAGACAACACTGTAGTATGACTTATAGCTGAATCTACACTAATTAAGTAATTTAATGAGATCACAATACAGTTTTGTTTGAATATTCGGACAAAAGTGATGTTCTCTTGACTGATGCTTTCTGACCGAACGCGATTGTACTTTGCAGTAAACTGTACTACGTTGTTTTTCTTTTGACCCATACTTTGTGTCTTGATGCTTTTTGGCCAATTGATATCATATGTATTTGACTGCGGCCAAAGTCAACAGATCTATGAATGTCAAAAGGTTTTCCATTATGACCAAATTTGAATAGGTTCATCGCGTTTATGAGAAAGGAAGGATAGAGAAAAAGGTCTGCAGTCCCCTCAGTGAGGGTATAAGCGAAGAACGACGATATATGCAATGAAAACTTGATATAACGTTGATATACAATAGAGCAATACACACTGAAATTTCTGAAGCAAGGAATACAAACTTACTTATACAAAAGAGTTAAACGTTAAAAAACGCAAATAGTCACTCTTTAATTATATGTATAATCATTCTATCCCGTCAGTAATGCACATCTTCATTCCTGACCGCTGAAAATCAATTTTTCTCACGTTTCACGCATAACATACAGATTGAGTGCCGAAAGTTGCTTAACGAAATTTACATGCAACATTGAAAAGTTTGATGCTTGATAACTATTTTTCTATCACCAGGAGCATTTAATTTATTCGTGTAAAAAATGACAAGAGCTAAATAGAGAAGTGTTAGAGTAGCAGTCCAGTCAGTGGGCAGAAAAAGCTCGAATAAACTGACGCTATACTTTGATTGAGAAAAAGGAGAAACATTTTATGCATGGTTTTCAATTCTTGTATTCGATAAAGAAATCCATTGTAATGATGATCTCCCTGTATCCCTACACTAGAATAATAGCTCACACAGATGACAGTCTCAGTCGGGAAAAAATAAATAAACAGGCCATCATCATCATCATCATCATCATCATCATCATCATCATCATCATCATCAGTCTTTTAATGTCCGTCGTTTGACAAAGACCTTTCCAAGGATTGCCACAATTCTCTATCATGGGCGCCAGTATTTTCTGAATTTGTCTAGTTCATCTCTCCATCTTGTGTTCTGTCGTCCTCAGTTTCTCATGTGATCTCTGGGGATCCATGTTGTGAGTCGTGTTGTCCATCGGTTGTCTTTCATTCTTGCAACATGGCCTGACCATTGCCATTTGAGTTTTTTCAATAGTTTCTATGATTATTTCTATAATTATTCGGACTATCCTCATCTTCGTTGTTTTTCATACCAAGATGAGGATAGTCCGAATAATAATCGAAATAATGATAATACCTCATCTCAAAAATATGATATAGTTTCTATGATGTCTCGGACACCTGTTTTCTTCCTGATATATTGTGCTGTCTTGTGATCTCTCCATGTAAGGTTGAGCTTGATTCTCTCATTCGGTAACTGAACAACTGAACAGTCAAAATTAGATCTCACGTAAAAAAAAATTCCCAGCGAAGAATGGATTTGGTCAGAATAAACTGTACTTACGATATCATCGACGTTTTCCACTGGAAATTATCTGACAGTTTTAAAAAAAAAATGTCTAGAAACATCTAAATTTTGGAGATTCCAGTTGTCAATAATAAATCCGTCAAAAAGATTTAAAAAAAGAAAAGGAAAAAGAAAACTTGTAGAAGGGGTTTGGTGGGGTACAGATGTCGAATCTCAAGTGCGTAGACAGAACAGCATAGCCAGGAGCATTGAAACACAAAAGAAAATGAATAAACCCGTCAGAATATGACACCAAAAAGGTCCATAAAACTTCCTTCCAAAGATGGAGAGATTTAAAAAATACATTTTTAGATGGAGTCGAGTGGAGTACTGATACCAATTTTCAAGTCTGTGTGAATAGAAGCACTGGGGCAAATGAACTAATACAAACACATGATTAAACAACATGCACGCACTCACACACACACACACACACACACACACACATATACACACACACATATATATATATATATGTATATATAAAGATTAAAGCCCTTCGCCATTTTTGATAGCTATGGAGGTTCAATTGTTTTTTCCAGAAAGAAGAAGAAAAAAAACTCAGCGAATGGGTTTCAGAGCGGAGATATTCAGATAGACTTACATTAGAAAAGCTCGTATTTTCACGGGTGGATTCATCTTTCTTGCTCAAAAAATCAGATTCGTTTTCTTTGTCCTCTGCACAATAATACAAACAAAAAAAAACTGTAGACGTTCTTTCCTTAGACATATTTTGTTTTGTTGATAATAAAGACCGTTCTTCTTCCTTCTACTGTTTCCCTCCGCCCTCTCTCTCTCTCTCTCTCTCTCTCTCTCTCTCTCTCTCTCTCTCTCTCTCTCTCTCTCTCTCTCTCTCTCTGTTTTATCTCGAGAGAATCTTGGAATTGGATAGTTCTCTCATAATTGCCAAATCAAACCACTTTTCAGAGCTAACAGTGCAGGGGTAGTTGAAATGATCCGTATCAGATTCCTTGGAATGGTATGGTGGTTGCAGAATACAAGATGGAGCCGTGCTTATCGAGATTGTCCATCCAGATTCAAAGACCATTTATTACTGCCAACTTTTCGGCATTACGATTTTTAAACGAAAATGGCGGACGTGCAATTTCCTTTCCGACGTAAAAATAGATACAAAACAGAGAGATATTTTTTATCAGCCCTTTTTTTTTTCTTCAAGACCGTTGGTCGATATACGCCTCCCCCGAGGTCGTGAGGCATGGGGGAGTGATAGGCGTTACCCTGCTACGCTGGCCGATGACCTGTTAGCAGGCAGTAGGTAGCCAGCGAGCTAGTGCCGTTAGGCCGAACGGGCTGCAGCCAATGGCTTCATGATATAAGCAGGCCTTGGCCTTCAGGCAATGAAAATAAATTTTTTAAAATACTATTTATCTTATTTCATTCGTAAATACAAAAATCAGTTTATATCGAGTTTATGGTATTTATCACAAGCGGAAAAAATCTTTTCTTAAATTACTAAAAAAGTTACATAAACGATTTTTCTAATTAGTGAATAGTATAAAGACATTTCCACCATAAACATCAGAAAGCGTATATCTTATATTGATATATTAAAGGATAACACTGATAGCATAATTATTCTTTAAAAAAAAAGATTTTCAAATATCTGCATGACACTCAATAATCTTTACGCGACCAAAGGAGGGTTCCTGACCACTTCATAACAAAGATTAAAGAAACGATCCGAAATAACCAATGTATAACACTAATAACTCCTCGTCTTGGTGATTCAAACAGAAAGAATACCGGGGAGTACTGTGGTTGGATAGTTCTGAAAAAAAAAACAAACAAACAAAGATTAGGAAATGGATCTGAAATTATCAATGTATAACAGTAACAATTCTGTGCAATTCAGACAGAGAAGAAAGCCGGAGAGTGCTATATCCAGATTGCTATGATAAAAACAACAAAGACGAGGAAGCTGGTCCAAACGAATCAATATCCCACAAATACAGAGAAGAAAGTAAAATGCAAATTTGAAATCATCATCATCATCATCATCATCATCATCATCATCATCATCATCATCATCAGTCTTTCAACGTCGGTCGTTGGACATAGACCTTCCCCAGGATTCGCCACACTTCTGTATAACGGGCGTCGCGGAGCCAGTACTTTCTGAATCTGTCTAGCTCGTTTCTCCATCTAATATTCTGCCGGCCTCGGTACCGTGTGATCTCGGGGGGACCCATGTCGTGAGCTGCGAGGTCCATATTAGTTCCTAACTCAGTGATTGGAGTTTTGACTAACTAACTAAGATAGATTAACTTGATAAAGGGTTGAAAAAGACTCGGCCATCAGGAAAAATAGGTGATTTAGATATTATATTTGGATAACCCAAGAGAGCAAATTTTGTATGAAAAAAATTAAACTAATTTTATATGCTTTAAATCGCAGAACTTTGTTTCTTCAGGAAATTTGTCAACTTCGAGAATATCTAAAAAAAAAAAAAAAAAGAGGGAAGGTTTTTGAGGGTTGGTTCAATTTACAGTGTAACTTATAAACCAACCTGTACCCTTACTTTTCGTCCTTTGTACGAAACTGCGCATATGAAGTATAGTACCTCATTCATACATATTAAATTTCTCTCAAAAGAAGAAGGGTTAGCCTTTTGAGGTTATCCGAATCTCAACCGTTTTAGATGACTGTAAACTGTCGAAAAAGACATGAAAACGTAGAAAGGAAAGATGAAGGAAGAACTGGGAGAGTAACAGACTGACAGATAGGCAATGAGAGAGAGAGAGATAGACGGACAGACAGACAGATAGAGACAGGGAGAGAGGCTGAGGCAAACACAGAGGGACAGAGAGACGGAGAGAAAGAAAGACAAGAGTGGGGTAGGCAGAGGGAGGAAATGAAACAATTCGCCATCTTTTACGAGGCCATAAAGGTCGCTTTAAAAAAAGGTGCTAACTGCCTTGTACAATGGTCACCGGTGTTTTTAATACACCTGTCAGCTATAAACATTCTTCCTTTCCCCTGGTGTAACATGTTTATCACTGTCGGGAGGCGCCGCTTAAGTGATTTTATGTTACTGCATTTAAAATTAAGCCCACTGGAGAATTGACTGAGTCGACGGACCGTTACTTCTGTTGACTTGTGTGATACTCTATAACTAAAAATGAAGAAGATCTGAAGAAAACTAGAGGAAATAAAACAGGTTACACGTTGTTAGTTTTGTTAAGAGGACGTAGGACACAAAATGGCTTCCTCAGAGGAGGGAAAATCAATAGGAAATGAGTTTCCTTATTTCCTGGTGGAGTGATTTCAGGAGATGTGTGGAATGCACTGCGAGACACGGATACGATGGGTAATTTGACGAACTGATTGGTCCATTTGTTTAAATTCCTTGAAATTTGGGGTAATACACAAACACACACACACACACACACAAACACACACACACACACACACACACCCATATATATATATATATATATATATATATATATATATATATAGTACATATAGTTCAAATTAGGTTTGCAATATAGCATAATGTAATATAATGTAATATAAAGCAATGTCTGAAGAGGCCCAAAGAGGACGGAAACATGAACGTGTTAGTGTAACTAATCCATTTTTTACTATATATATGTATATATATATACACACACACATGCGCACACACACACACACACACACACACACACACACACATATATATATATACAATTATTGTTATTATTAATATTATTATTATCATTATTTGCAATCTCACACCAGTTGCCTGGTGGTAACCGCTGGAGTTTGAGTGACTGCAAGTCTGTTCAAGTCTCCAGACCTTCTCTCCGAGTACTCATAGGTCGCAGTAATACTACAGTTTACAGTTTCACACCGGTTACCTAGTGGTCATCGCTGAAGGCTGAGTGACAATAAGTCTCCTCAGGTCTTCAGCCAACATCTCTTCTCTCTTTCGCCTATCATGTCAGTGCTGCGGTTTGCATTTCCGCTTTCATTTCCCTCCTATGTTGGGTCACTGTTGACAATTAATGTTGCAGTCTTTATATTTCTAGCACTTTCCTCACTATCCGTGCAGTTCCTAGTAGTGCTGTGGTCTGTACAGTTTCAATCCTTCCCCTTATCCCGATCTCCTCCAGTCTCGCACTCAGTGTCTTTTTATTATAATTATTATTATTATTATTATTATTATTATTATTATTATTATTATTATTATTATTATTATCAACGCTCCCTTATCCAGGGTAGAGCACTCTTCAATTAAGGTAACTCGTTCATTATAGGCTTATGCAATGCTCTTCCAACTTTGGAATAAAGCACTCTGGTGGATGAGGAATCGTGGGTAAATAAATATATCGTTTAAATTCAACCTTACTAAACATCCCATTCCGCGTAGGGCAGGAGTAAAATGAGCCTCTGAGTCTGAAGTGAAAGTTTCGATTCTACTGGATCGGATACTGGATAATCTATAGTCACACTGAAGAGTTGTAATACAACGAAACAGCTGGATGAATCAATTATTCAATTATATATATATATATATGTATATATATATATATATATATATATGTGTGTGTGTGTGTATGTGTGTGTGTATATGTGTGTGTGTGTGTGTTACTGACTTCTTCGATAAAATGACAAAACATGTCCCTGAATAAGTGTACGAGTATTTTGTTTTGTCCAAACATTAAAATTGTTTGTAACAAGCTGATTCTTTCGTCAATGATAGTCACTGTAAAGAACAACATACTCAAAATTCCCTGGGCTAACATCAGGAGCTACGTGAGATTTTTAAGAAACAAATTCAGGTTTGATGACAACAAATTTTGCATTCTGCATTGATTTTTTTCTAAGTACCAAGCTGTTGATAAATCAAATTGAAACACTGGTCGTATTTATATGTGCTACATGTACGTGTGTGTTTGTATATACACACTGACCTAGTTTACTCTGCTCAAATATACAAAAATTATATATATATATATATATATATATACATATATATATATATATATATATATATATATATACATATATATAATTATCATGTATGTATACATATATATATATATATATATATATATAGTTTGTTATGCGTGTTTGGTGAGAATACATAGTTTTCAATATTGTAGAAAAGGATCATTAAAGGTAAATAATGATAATTAAATAAAACAGAGCTTGCAATGATTAATTATTTTATTCTATGGATATCACATTGCAACTGTTCCGATGTTTCAACACCCGTAGCGTATTTTTGAGTGAATGGGATTTTGTTTTTTTCTTAAAGAACACACACAATTTTGGATTTTTTCCCTTTATTTCTTTTTTTTACTTGTTTTTATATATATATATATATATATATATATATATATATATATATATATATATATATATATATATATATATATATATATATATGTATATATATATATATATATATATATATATATATATATATATATATACATATATATATATATATATAAATACATATATATTGAAGCAGTGTAAATGGATCACTATTTATCACCAATATTGAAGTATCGTAAACTATATTGACCATTTAAAACTGTAATTTCAACATAAAACACAAATACATTTTACTACAAAGGATATGTCTATTACTGAACAGCGTAAGCGGGAAATTTTACCATTTAAAACGGTATTTTATTGAATTAAAACACAAAGTTAGGTATAAGTTAGGGTTAGAGTTTCAAGTTAGTTTTAGGGTTAGTCTCAATTGTTGGGTTAGCGTTAAGGTTATGTAAGTCAATTACGGAACAACTGAAAGCAGTGATCCCAAGTCAACTCCAGTCCCCAATCTAGGGAGGAGTTTGGCCATAATGTCAGCAGTTCCACGAATTACTACAATCCAGTGGTGGACAAATATTCATATTATATCCAAAACATTATTGGCACTATTTGATTTCCTATCATAGTACACAGGGTGAGCTGTCAAATTATGACCAATTGTGAACTTTTTGAAATAAGCACACTTCTAATATCGTTAGTACATACCATAATATTAATATTCAAATATGGAGGGATGTCAGATTTGACCTCTGAGGGCCTTGAGAGATCAAATTCAAGATGGCTGCTAGTCGTCCGGTTTTTTAATGTTCAAACGCGTTTAATTTTGGATCAAACTGTAGGAAAATATTCGAGGTAACTTCTCCAACTAAATTGGGAATGTCCATTCATTTGATGATATCTCTCAAACACATAGTTTTCTACATTTTAGAAATGTATTATAATCAAGGTCCATGTTAAAAGAAAAAACCGTTAAAAAGACATTCTTCTGATAATACATTTAGTGCTGGGCAGTATGTTGATCATGTTACAAACAATATTCCGCCGAAATATCAAACTAGATAAACCATCATATTTGTATCTTGATATCTATAAGAAAGTAGCCATAAGATGAGAAATAAAGTCTTCGAATATCTTAGCACGAAGCATGGTCATCATAATTAATGTTTCACTGTTTTATTCTTTTATTTTATTTTGATCTCCCAGTAATAGAAGTTGACGTAGTCATCTTTGATTGTCAGAATTTCTTAGATAAAGCCATGAACACACGCAGCCAATAATGATTGCGAAGGGTTTTTTTTTTGTATGTGTAAGTTTCTTTTTTGTATGTGTGTGTTTCTTTATGAGTTTGTTCGTGTTTTCCAGCTGTCTTGGCCATGCCGTTTTATCTACAGACGTGAAAATTGTCATCAGTACTCCCCTAGATCCTTCGCAGAATTTTTATTTAAGAAAAAGACAAACAAAAAAAGAAGCTTTTTTGACCCATTTTGAGCCTTATTCTGGTGGGTTTATTAAAACATCTGGATTCCCCTGAATTTAGATATTTCTTGATGTATTTTTTATGTTTTTCTCAATTTATATTTAGATATTTCTCAATTAAAAAAAGCCTGTGATGTCATAAATGAAATTTACTCTGACCATATTTATTGAATTTCTTCCACACTTCTGAATTCGACACTACGGTTATTGACTGTGCTGGCGAGTTGTCATAATAAATTTTTGACCGCTTTTCCTTCCATCACATCTTTGGTGTTTGAGAAGTAATAGTAGTAGTGCTAGTAGTAGTAGAAGCACTAGTAGTTGTAGTAGTATTGAGTTGTCCGATATTTTTAGATGAAGTATTGTCATTATTTTCAATTTTTAGATATTTTTCCTTTCGTCTTATCTATCTTGCTTTTTTCTCTCTCTTGCAACTAACTTAAAGGTCGCTGAATGGCGATCCGAGAATTGCGATGAAAAGCAAGAGAAATAAGATGAAAGGAATATCATTAAAAAACTCGATGAGAAATTGATAGGTTCGACATTTAAAATATTCGATGTAATGATATCTGTAATTAACAAATGAAAAATGATCAATATAAAAAAATATCAACAAATATCAGATAGATTACTCATCCGCCGTCCATTATTCTTTCCCCCTTCCGTTCCTCCTTTCCTTCCTCCCTACTGTCATTCCTTCCTTCCTTTCCTCCATTCTTTCTCCCTTCCTTTCTTATTTTCCTCCCTTCTTTCCTTCCTCTCTTTCCTTCTTCTTCCCTACTTCCCTTTATTAATAATTACCGATTTGCTTTTTTTATCAACTCTCTTTTTATAACGCCGTATGAAAATGTAATAGAAAATAAAATGTTCTGATGACGCATTGAAGAAGGAATTTTATGTTCTGGTGACGTAGTAGAAATACTTTTATGTTATGTTTAACTTGATAAGTAAAACGAATCTCTACGTATTGGACTCTTCCAGAATAATGTGATAAAAATAGAAAGTTCTTATGACGTAGTAAAAATAGAATTTTATGTTCTTGTGTGGTAGTTGAACGAATTTTATGTTTTGTTAAATTTGATGGGTAAAACGAATCTCTACGAAGAGGAGTCTTCCAAAAATTGTTTTATCTTTCCTTAATTCTATCGTTGGTTTGGTTCAATATTCGGAAAGTATTAAACATGAACAAATACACGACAAAATGATGTTTTCTGATATTTTACAAGTACAATGCAAGCTTAGAATTACCCTTGTCGTCATTTGGCCATAGTGATATTGGTGGGAATAGAAATTCTTTCCCTGGAAATGAAAGATTGTTGTATGCATCTGATTTGGGGTCTGGTCTATACATTGGAAAGTTGATTCGATAATTCATTGTTGAATTTCACATGGCTAATTATAAATTGAAGTCTTTGTGGCTGATCAGTAAAAGCGTCTGGGGTTATACGCAACTCCCTCTGTTGATGAGGTGTGAGAGTTCGATTATCACTGAAGATTTGCTAGCTATTTCAGGTAGTGCAGTTACTTATTGAAGCAATGATCCGATTTGAAACTTTTACACAGAACAAAAGAAAAATATAATCAAAATGAAGGTGAAAACTAGTCTAATCTAAAAAAAAAATATGATACAACTCCACATTCAATAACAACAAAAAATGATTTATAGAGTGCCTAATTAAATGAAGCAGCGTTAGATATTTTGTTCTTTTAAAACAGTATTTTCGAAAATTAAACCACGTGTCGATTTCTATATATATCACTATAAAGGACACGAGTCATCATCATCATCATCATCATTAGCAGTCTTTTAGGGTCGGTCGCAAAACCTCTCTATTATGAGCGTTGCAGAACCAATATTTCCTGAATCTGTCTAATTCGTCACGCCATTTTATATTTTGTCCGTCGCAGCTCTGCATTCGATATCTATGGGTCTACGTTGTGAGTTTTGATGTTCAGCAGCTGTCTGCTATTCTTGCTGCATGACCAGCCCATTGCCATCGATTAAAAGCAGGAAACTTCCCCATTTGTAACTGAATTTTTTATTAGATTTAACTACAAAGGACATGTTGGGGTTAGTGATTAGAGAAAGATTTAGGGTTAGTTTGTTTGGGTTTTTTTGTTAGTGTTAGGATTATTTTGTAGGGTTAGTGTGAGATGTCGGATTTCAAGTCAATCACAGAACAAATAAAAGCACAATTTTCTTCGTTGGTTGTTTCGCAACTGAAATTCCTAGAGATATTGTTTCTCTGAGTTATATATTTGGAACGAAGCTCTAGATGTACCAAGCTGCCGCCGTATTTGGCGTTATGTAGAAAACAGTGTATTAATCGTCTATACAAAAATGGTGGGTTTACGCCCGTTCAATCTATAATTACTAATTTTGCTTCGTCAAAAATTAGAGACGTATCACAAATCAATGGTCTAATTAAATTGGTCATATCGGTCTTTAAGAAGTCATTGAAGTTAAGCAACGTCGAGCTGAGTCAGAATCTAGATGGGTGACCGTCTGGGAATACCGGATGTCGTGAGAAGCGAAGATTCATGTAGAGTGCCTCCCGTGGCGATCTGGTCAATTTATCTCAGAAGGAGACCGATCCCTACACTATGCTCAATAACTCAAGGCAAAGGCTATCCCATTCCCTAGACCCCGAGGCTGCGAGAGATGAATGGATCAGAAATCAATGAGAACACCTTGTGCTCGGTTTATTGTATCGTTGGTCAACATTGCTCTGTTTTTTTTTTTTTTACTATTAAATGTTGAAGGAAGTTTATTTTGCATTCTATGCTTCGTTTTATAAGTCTCTTGGGAAGACTAAGTTATATTGGAAAGTTGCAGCTGTGTTTAGAAACAGCTGCGTTGACACAGGAGAACAGGAAGGGAGGGGGAATGAAGGGTGAGAGGAAGGAAGGGTGAGAGGAAGGAAGGGTGAGAGGAAGGAAGGGTGAGAGGGAGGAAGGGCGAGAGGAAGGAAGGAAAGGAGGAGGAGGGAAAGAAGGGAGGGAGGGATAGAAGGATAGATTGCAAGGAAGGGGAAGGGAGAAGAAAGGGGATGGAGGGAGGGAAGCAAGGGAGAAGGTAGGAGTGAAGAAGAAAGGGAGGAATAAAAGAAATAGAGGGGTAGGGAAAGAGGATAGAGAGGCGAATGAAGGAGCGAGTAAGGAAGAAGAGAAAGAAAGAGAGAAAGAAGGACGGAATGAAGGAAAAAGAGAAAGGAATGGAAAGAGGAAGGGTTGAAGGAGGAGGAAGTGAAGGGAGGGAGGAAAAAGAAAGAAAGTAGGGAGGGGAACAAAAAGAAGGATGGGAAAAAATGAGGAAGAGGGAGAAGGGAGGATTAAAGGAAAAGGGGAGTGGGAGGAAGGAAATGAGTAAAGAAGGAATAAAGGAAAGAAAAAAGGAAGAAAGGACCAATGGGAAATGAGGGAAGATGGGAAGAAGGAAGGAAAGAAACGAGGAAGAAAGGAAAGAAAGAAAGTGAGAGGGGGAAGAATAGAGAGAGGAAGCTTAAAGGGAAGCAGAAGTGGAGGGAAAAGGAACAAATGGCTGGAAGGAAGAAGATGGGGGAAGGATGAAAGAAAAATGGGGAGGAAGGAAAGAAAAAGAATGAAAGAGGGAAGGAGGGGAGAAGAAAAAGAAAAAGAAAATAAGAAAGGAAAGAGTAAATGATGGAAGGTTTAGATCCTTTCTCTCGTGGATGGAGCGTGGAAACTGTCGCTGACTGACATACTGAAAAGTGCATTACGCCACTTTCCTAGTGCTCCTGTTCAGATGTTTTTTGATTAAATCTAAATGTTTTTGGTTTCGTCTTGATGTCAGAAATAAGTGATGTTTTTTTATTCATTGGAAAAAATAAGTAATGTTTTTTTATAAATCAAGTAATACATTGGTAAAATAAATATTGTAGATTAAAGTCACATTTAATTCATTCAAAATATGTAATATATTTCCTAGATTTTAGAGATATATCCGTAGAATATCGGTGCTAGCGGATCTTTTGAGATGTTTTTCACTCAATTATATATGTAAGTCTGAAAATAAAGTTGGCAACACCATCATCGCTAGACTTGCTCACAACAAAGGAAGTAGAGCATCTATGGCCATGCAATGGACAATCCCGTTTGAGTAACAGACAACATTTTTCTGCTCGTTTCTAGCTTTCTCTGTCCACAGCTTGAAGTTGAAGGGTCCATCGTTTTTAAATAACACAAACTGTTCTGCTAAGGAACTAACGAAACCAAGCTGCTCCTGCCGTACTTGAGGGTTTGAATGATATTTTACGGCATATAACACGCGCAGTCAAATAAGACTCATCTCGAGACCATTTTTGCTGGCCCATTCTTTGAAATAAAAAGTCCCTCACCTCTTTCTCCATGATCTCCCTAGCCCTCCTCACCATCAGGCTATTCTGGGGTTCTTATCTGTTCGAATCAAATCGAATCAAATTAACTACCACAGTAATTGATTGTTCACGTTATTTACATAGCATAGTAACGTAAATAAGCAACTAAAAAGGCGTGCGCCTCCCAAGAGAGAAGTTAGAAAAATGTGCGTCGTATATGAAGTAAAATATGGTAGTTTTCTTTGAGGAATTTTGAAAACGTAATGAAAGGTGTATGCAGTCATACACACACACACACATGCATGTGCGCGCATACACGCACGCACGCACGCACACACACACACTCACATAAACGAGAGAAGAAACACCTGAGATATATATGTTTGTTCCAGTCTCTTATATCAAAAATGCAAGAAGAATGGAATAGTTCTAATGCAGGGGTCTGTAAAATTTAGTGGATTGGATTTGAAATGCTTTCATGTCCTAGAGGCTAATGTGAACAAAAAATAAAACAATAAACAATGAAAGTACCCTGAGAGTGAATACCTCAACCAGTGCAATCGTCAGGGGGTGCAGTTATGCATCGATCCACCCAAATATGCAATCACTTCTTCGGTAGCCTATCGGCTACCCATTTCACAAAATATCATTAGAATTTATTTCGAGTAACGCAATCGGAAATAAAGAGTAAACCTTCACTGAATATATCCTTTACAGCGCCCCTCAAAATATATCCTTTTACCCACCAGGAAAAGTGGCAGTGGTCGGATACGTATTCAATGACGTCGGCAGACTGGTTGGTGCGTGGCCCCGAACTGGATTCGGCCTTGAGTATTCCAACAAATTCTCGGCGAACTGAACGGAGAAAGAAATAAAGTCAGCCTTTGCATGAACTTCAGCGACGCAAAAGTTATGTATAACAAACATGTCGGAAATAAACGCACAGCGATCAAAATGGAGAACGCAAAGTACACCACTACATCTACCTAGGACAACAAATCTCCATGGAATCCTCAAAAAAAGAAATCAAGCGGAGAATCACTCTAGGATGGCAAGCCTTCGGTAGAGCAAGCTCAATTTCTGTAAACCAGAAAATTACATTATCCCAGTGAATCCTTCCAATAATCATCTATGGAGCTGAAATATGGAACATAACCAAGAGACAGGCCCGCAAACTGAGAACCATGCTATGTGCATATGAGAGAATCATGCTCAACATCACATGGAAAGACCACAAGTCAGCACAGTACATTGGGACAAAAACAGGAGTCCAAGACATAGTAAAAACCAATAGGGAACTCAAATGGCAATTGGTTGGTTGTGTTGCAAGAAAGACAAACAATAGATGGACAACACAACCCACAATATGGATTCCCAGAGATCAAATGCAGAACCGAGGTCGGCAGAACATGATACGTCAAGACAAACTGGACAGGTTTAGAAAATATTGGCAACGGAACACCATCGAGAGAGAGGTGTGGTGCATCCTGGGGAAGGTCCATGTCAACGAAGGGCGATAAAAGAGTGGTGATGATGTTGAACATGATAGAAATAGATTTTACATGATTATTTACCATCACTTTCCATACGATGAGAGACCACACGACAGCGCAGTATATTAGAGAAAAGACAGGAGTCAGAGATATGGAATCCATCAGAAAGCTCAAATGGCAATGGGCTGCAGACCTGTCAAGTTCTCTGCATTTTGCATCGTTCTCCCGAAAAAACTCCCCAACTTACCCATACGATTCTTGTTGAAACCTGTTTTCTCCCATATTTTCGTGTGAGAAACATTTTAGGGTTGCTTGTCATCCCCTCTCTACTATTTCAATATTGCAAACTACTTGAAATGTTCCCACTTGGCCTGAGTGCCCCTTCCCCTAAATTAGGAGTGTGTGGGGGTGTTCTGATATTTTTGTTTTCACCTCGATATGCTGACTTGGTTTAAAGAAAAAAAATGCAATAATTCGTGTTGTGCTGTATTGTGTTTGTTTTGTACGAAAGTTTAGCGCCGAAAATTTCATTTCCATGCGATCACAAAGGCCCAAAATTAAAAATACGAGGCTGATTCACTTGGATACTTTGTATGTACGAAAGATATTTCCCCTGTTTCATTTTGATGACGTTGACAGATCTGCGACAGGCCCTGTTGTAAGAATATGAGACAACTATAGGACATCACGACTCACAAAACTGAACCAGCCAAAAATCAGACGGTGTGATAAACTATAGAAGCTCAGAGGTTACTGGCTCTATGACACCCATAATAGAGAGGTCTGGTGAACCCTCGGGAAGGTATATGTTCAACAACGTTAAAAGGCTGCTGCTGATAATGTTTATGCGACTCTATGTTACAAGTGGGGCGCATCAAGTGACGATCAGTCTAATTTCAGTCGTTGTCTTAAGGACGAGTATGCTTACCAGTATTCCACAACGTGGGGAGGAGAGAGCTAGCTGTTATCGGCATGTTGAATGGAATCGGTGGGGCGAGTTCAAGTTCAGGCTGACGTAGCTCGTGATCTAATGTTCGCTCTAATGTTTTGGGGAAAGGCATGATTCCACTTTTCATCCTCCAGCAATGGATTGAATAGGAATGTAGATAGTGCCCTCGAGTCCATTTAAGAAAAGACTATTATGACACAAAACTGGTAACAGCAATCGTCTTGATGGCTAAGCTACCAGGGAGGGTACCAAGCCTTAAGAATGGACTAGGTAGCACGAGCTGATCTCCAATTGAAAAAAAATGCAGGCAAGAGGAGTGTTCTCCCTTGATCCTTACAAGCGAACAAAAAGGCCACCTACTATTCTACGGAAGGAAGAGTCACCTGTGAATACGTATGAATGTTCGAGTACCTCACCCATCCCCACACACAAACACACAAATAGCAAGGAAAAAAATGGACTTTTCAACGACTTCATATGCTTTTTATTGTTGAATTTCCTACTTTCAAATTTTCTCTTGAACGTTTTACCAAAATGAGAAAATAAAACCTAATCCAGGCTTGTATTCCGTTTAGACATACGTAAGATACTCGTATAAGCTGATCTAATCCGACAAGAATGATTGCTATGAAATGTGGAAAAATGAAGTAGCTTTGAATTACCTGATGTGATCTATTTGAATTGACCCTTTACATATGTCAGTCGGATTTTCTTATCTGAACAACCCTGTCCCAAAGTGATCACAATAAGCGGTATCCTTAGGATCTATCCTGTAAAATCAATCTCATTAGAGAGTTGTGCTTTAAGAACGTTAAAAATCAGTCTGTGGTTCGTACCTGATTTTCTTCAATAGTCTTCAATTCTCTCATTTTTGTCTAGTTGTCTATCAGACACTTTTCTGTCAGTCGGTCGGTCGGTTCCAGCTGTGTTGAACAATAGAAATAGGAAGGAAGAGATGTGGTGTCATTAAGAGATGTGACATCATTAAAAGGTACGATGTCATTAAAAGAACACTCTTCGAATAATATGTTTTTTACCAGCTAATAATATTGTCTCGAGAGAATGGTCATTTACGATTTCTATTGAATATCATAACTCCATATCACAATATTTTACTAGTATGGGAATCAATTGACTCAAAGGAACACTACTTGTTCTTTGACCCCCCCCCCCTATTGCTACTACTTCGACAAATGGTGAATTCATCATTGAACTTGAGGTTCTTGTTTTCTTTGCAATTGGAAGGTTTTGTTGCCTCACAAATTTGTCTTTACTTGGAAAAATTTTTTCCGTTTCATGTACTTCGGGGCGGATATTTTGCTTTCCAATTCAAAAAGACAGATATCTAACTTAGAAGGAAATTTTGACAAATATATGGACTGTGACAGAGTGTCACCGACCTGGGTCACTGAGCTGAGCTTTAGTAAGGCTCGCCCCGACCTTGCCCCATCCATCGTTGAATAGAATAAAGTGACGTATATCGTTGCACTATGTAAAACCTATTTGTAATATTCCAGATACAAAGAAGGAAATATATATATTCAACAAAACTGGAGTCGAATTTCAATCTCTTCCTTCCTTTCTTTCTTTCTTTTTTATCTCCTCTCTCTCTCCTGAAGCCCATCTTTGGTTTTCGTCCTCTTTCTCTCTCTCTCTCTCCCTCTCATCCTCGTTTTCTATTTTCTTTCTTCCTAATTTTCTTTTTTTTCTCTCTTCCTTCCTTTCTTCCTTTTTCTCTTCACTCCCTTCCTTTCTTTCTCTTTTCCTCCTCTTTTTCCTTTCTCTTCTCCCTTTCTTCTTTCCTCTCTCTCTCCCTCCGTTTATTTCCTTCTCTTTCTGGTCGCGAGGTGACACGATATGACGTCATGGAATCTCTCTCTCCCTCCTCTCTCTCTCTCCCTCTCTCTCTCTCTCTCTCTCTCTCTCTCTCTTCTTCATGACTGAAATTAGGAATACCGACAAATTGCGATAATAAAGTACTAAAATATCAACAAAAAAGTACTAAATTATCAACCAAAATACTCATGTGTATTGTGTAATAACGGTTATTTTCTAATTGGTTTTGTCTAAAAAGTATAAAAATGTCATTTATTTCCTCCAAAATCTACTCATTTTCATTGGACAACTGGTGAATTTGCACATTCTTAATCTCATAAAGTAAGAAAACCAATTACATAGGAATATCACTGTCCTGGTCCCAAAGGCAAATTTTGAAGAGAATAATAGCAATTTTCGATATTTTTTTACATGAAACCAATTAGAAAATAACACCTCCTACCCAGGAATAAAAATTAAAAAAATAAAACGCGTAACCCAGCAATATCGGTTTGGTTATCGTTTCCTGAACTTTGCAGCTGACACGATGAACCTAATTCAGTGAGTATTGTTGTAATTTCCTGTTAATTCTGATTGACATGATAGAATAAATGTGGGTTGACCAAGCGGGTAACGGTACATAGAATAGGCTGGGAGGGTCGATGTCAAACTCTGGCAGGGGCAGTGTGTGTTCTCTTCATACTAATGCCCTTGGGAAAGGGATGAGTCGATCTATCCCTTTTAACTATGGGCAAAATAGCACAGGGTGTAGTTTATGACACCTCTCTTGGTGCTCGTCGCCTCAAAGTCCTTTTCACCTGTCACAAACGGGGTAATTTGATATGAGATACCATAGCTTACATGAGTGAGCAAGAGAATAAAATCCAAGGAAGGCAAATGTTAACTCTCATCCCATGAAGTTTTCAGCTTTTATCAACGATTGTAGTTTGATCTGATTTAATTACTTCATAATTACCATAATTTACTTAAATTTAAGATGACCAAACCTTCAAAAATACCTTTAATTACATCCTAATTACCCATAATTAGGCGGATGAAAGGTAATTTAGCTTATGTGATTCTTGTAAATGTTTTTATTAAATTTGCTGATGAAAAAAAAACTAACAAAAAAAGGTGTTTGAACCTAAATTCAACTCTCAAAGTGCATTCGAAGTTATGGCCGTTTTTCAGATTGTCCCTGATCAAAAGATATATACTTAATTGACTCTGGCGCAAAGAAGAAAGACTCCTATTTTTTCACCTTAATATTCTTCAGTCTCTCCATACAGGGGTTGGACAAAATGATGGGAATAGATTTCACTTGCTGTATTTCTGGACTACGTTGATACTACATAAAACTTTGAATGACCGGAAAACGGAATGTGTTGCAGATTACAACATATTAGGTTCTTCCACAACCCTCAGGTTGGTTTATTGAGAGCTTTATTGAGTTGGAAACTGTGGAAGTGCTGCAAAAGCGAAACCTCTGCTTTTGCAAATCCACATGGAATGCCATGAAAAGTGGTGTAATGATCATAAGAACTGGACAATGAACCAAAGGAAAAATGTGATTTACTCAAACAAATCTTCCTTTACATTTTTGTTCTGAGTTAATGTCTGGAGGCAGCCTAAAGAAGCTTATGATCCTGACTGTCTCACTCCAACAGTGAAGCATAGAGATGGACTGGTGATGATTTGGGTGGCAATATCATAGAATTCTCAAAGTCCAGCAGTACATGACAGGGTGAACTCCAAAGACCATCTGTCAATTTTGGCTGACCAGTTGTATGCAAACATGGTCGCGACAGTGCCATAATTCAGGACGATAATGCACTCGTCCACATCGTTAAGAGTTGTGAAAAACTAGTTTGAAATGCATGAAAGCTAACTTGAACACTTTGATTGGTTTCCACAATCACCAGACTCTAATGTAATCGAGCATTTTGTGGTGTCTGTTGGAAAAGCAACTAAAAAAACAATCCTTTCCACCAGCGTCATTGAAGGAGCTGGGGCAAACTTTGCTCGAGGAATGACTCAAAATTCATCTAAATCCAGTCCAAAGCTTGTATAAATCAATTTCTCGACGTATTTAAGCTGTTAGTAAAGATAAAGAAGGGCCAACTCCATATCAAAAACATTTCTAAAGATTAGATAAAAATTGGTAATCAAAATGGTGTTCCAATTATTTTATCTAAACCCCTGTAAATAGAAGTCAAAACCTGGCAGGCAAAATAGCAGTAATTTGGCACATGATATGGAGGCTGAAGCCAGGACTAAAATTTCATATGTTTCTCGAGTCGACCATTTTTCACTTCTCTTCATTTTGTGTACATTCGATTAAACGGACATTAGCAAGTAACAGACAATTAATGTGTTAAAGCGAGGGTTTACTATATCTCAATTTCTTAACTTTTGTAAGCGTGTGGATATAAATGTTCGGAGATGACACATCCTCGATAGCAGGGGCAGTCATATGATATCCGAAGAGAAGGTGCAATCATGGGCATCCGCTGACACTTTTCCAAGATGTAAGGGGCAAAAGGGGGACCCTCTCCCCGCTGACACCTATGGGTGCATTTATTAAAAGATATCATAGGCCAGAGGAAACTTTCGACCCCCTCTCTCTACGCCTCTGCACATCTTGAAAGCGGTCATTTTTGTGTACGTAGCCATTCAAACGAACCAATGAGTAGACTTGGGGGTATTGAGGGGGCCCTTCCAACATATAGTGAGATTCGTCAGTGAAAATACATTACGCATTCGGTAAGCTACAACTTGTAAAGCCACTGGACGCATCGTACATTGTAAGCCTAGGTACGAGATTTCAGATATCTCAAGGGTTCGCCTCTCAGTTTGACTGAGAGTGCGCAGGCATTGCTAGTGATTTCGTGAAATCCTTTTAGATTTTATGATTTCTCTTAACGTTTCAGCGATTTGGCGAAATCACTTGTTTCACACTCTTACCGTAACATAACCCACTCGTCGACAACCTGGGTTCATATCAGAGATCAAAATTTTTATTATACAATACGTACTAATATTGCATAAAACATCTCGGTTTTGACAAAAAATTTAGAATTTCAAAAATCTCGAGACTTTTATTACTCGATTGAAATAAGGTCAGATTCTTCAGGAGATTCTTTAATAGGTTATTCGTTTATGGAAAGGTATATTGTTTTTACAAAGGAAATGAAAAGATGTGCACCTATAAAACTCATTCTATTATCAAGTTAAAGGGCTCTTCCTACGTCTTTCGATAATATTAAGGGTTTGTATTACGAAGAAAGCTTAGAGACCACTGATATAGACAATTGCACAGACCTTGTCTTGCGTGTCTACATTAGAGGTTAGTGAATTTGCTTGTTAAAGTGATCGATGATTTACTGGTGTAGAATAGAATCATGATTGATTGAGTGTAATAACGAAAACGAGGCTACCAGCCAAGACAACTACGTTCCATTAAGTGACAGTCAAGTAAAGACAGACAGGGGACCTTGACAAAATGTCCGAATATTTGATTGGTTCTGAACGATAAATGACTCACTGTCAATCAATCTTAAGGACGCAGGGAATTACTTAGCTGCCACTGAATTTTGCTTAGCATTCTCTTCCAGTATGTATATGTGCACGTATCTGTGTGAGTGAAAAGCAGACCAAGAACACATCAACGGTTATTGGTTTGCAGTCTGTGCAACAAGGCCTGCAAATCTCTAGCGGGCTTCAAGAGCCACCATCGATCTCGTGAATTCTGCCGTCCTCTCTCTCTGTATATCGACAATCACAACTTGAGGCTGTTGATGACGTAAATGTGTATATGTATTTGTAGTTTGTAGCTGTATATATAAAAGCTCGAAAGAGAATTTCTGGGTACTTGCAATCAGCAAAGGTCACACTCGTATTGCGAGTCGGCGGCCATCGCCTATGTATGTACGTATCACTATCTGAAGGAAGCAATGCACAGGGGCCTCTATCTAGCAGTTCTTATCTTTGAATTAGCATTTTGGAGCACCAAAAATCACAGGGACCCAGATAACTTCTCAGGGTACCCGTACGATTAGATGACCCTGTATGTGTTTGATTTAATTGTCATCCCCACAAGGGATGATTCGACACCAGGTCGGTTCAACATGGGGGTAGGGGCTCATGCACGGGTATCAATAATGACAAAAATTCCCCAGTCCCAGGAACGGTGCCACAAAGCTGTCAGATGATCCATGACTATCCCTTTTTAGCATAATGGAGAGGTGAATCAGTTGGTCAACTAAGCATTTTGTACTTTTGGGAGGATAAAGTACGGATCCAAGGCAAAGCATGAATGTAAATATATATGTATATACAATTATGTTTCAAATAATCAGAATATTTTGACAAAATAACATACACATGCGTGCACACACGCACACACACAGACATATATATATACATATATATGTGTGTGTGTGTTATGTAGAAACTAAATTGTAATTATCTCTAATCATTACACGATTAATAAGTCAGTCAATTCAGACAATATAAATAGAATAAACAAACTGAATAAAATGGTACCGCTGCATGAAACGAACTTGCCACCGATTGGGTAGCCACTTCAACGCGTCGATGCTCCTACTATCGAACCAAACGACCACCTGCAATGTAAAGGCCCAAACTACTGCTTTCAACCCGAAATCCTATCATGCTTATTCTTGGTCTATTCATCTCTTTCATCGTGAGTGACAGTTATGTATTAGGAAATGGATATATTTGGTCTGATAGAATGAATAATAAACTGCGTTATATTATATAAAAATATTTTTTTTAATGACCTCCCGGCATTATATATCAATATATCACTCAAATCAAGAATGTAAATATGATAGACAATTAAAGAAAACGGGGCTATTGCAGGAAATGAACCTGCCACCAATAGGGTAGCAGCTTCAACGCAGCAATGCTCCTACCATTGAGCCAGACTGCAAGATGGGAATTCGGTCTGAAAGCAGTTGTTCAGGCTTCTGCATTGCAGGTGGCTATTTAGCTCGATGGTGAGAGCATCGCTGCGTTGAAGCGGCTACCCTATCAGTTGCAGATTTGTTTCATGTAGGAGCCATATTTTCTTAAGTGTAAGTTTCTGTATAATATAATGCAGTTTGTAATTCATTCTGTCGGACCAAATATGTCCATTTCTTTATATATATGTATACAAGTAAGTTTCAAAGAATCTGTCATTAGGCGATTGAAATAATTTGAAATTTGTATTGTATTAATCTCATTGGACCTGAATTGATCTATTCCTAGTGTTTTGTTTGTATAAGCTGGCAACAGAGGTTTCCATTAGAGGACTATTTAAAATTAAGCTTCACAAAATATTAGAACATAATCATAGGACGACTAAAACATTGCAATTGCATAATCAATGAATGAATCTAATCATTTTATCTAAGGAAGAAATCTTGTTCTGTAATCATGGGAAAGACTTCTGATCTGATAATCGTCCAAAACCATCACAGAAACATTTATCAGAGAGGAAGGAAGACACAAAGTTATTGCTGAAAAAGCTGATTGGTTCCAGAATTCCGTGTTATTTCAGTTGAGCACGTTGAGCATAAATTGAAAGAAAGGTTTGGAATGTCCATCGATACTTGGCTGGGCCCCCTTCGGCATCCATGACCACCTGAATACGTCATGGCTTTGAAGATTGCGTCACTGTTCAGGTGTGATGGACACCCAGGTGAATTCTATAGCAGCCTTGATCTCTGACCTATTAATAGGACGCAAGCTGACCATCTTCTTCATTTTGCCTCATAAATTCTCAACGGAGCAAATTACCAGCACAAGGAGGCACATTGTTGTAATGATCAGCACAACAAGCAGTTCTTGATTTTGCGTTACTTCCATGAGCAAAATTATGTTCATCTAGCAATTATCAGGCTCCATGAGCAGTTTGAGATGTTCCTTACAACGATTTTGCATAGATTAAAACGTTAAATATTAGAAGGTCAATTGTAATAACATATTAGATTTTTATATAAATTTAAGTGAGCGATACTTTGGCTTTAGGCACAGTGCCAAGAGCATATTGAGACTCTTTTATTAAGGCCTGATTTACCCGAAATTTTACATGGTTTTGCCTGAAATACTCTGATCTACCAGAAGTTGAACTCGTTTTCCTCAAATTTGTGAAAAGGGGGATAACTTGCTCCTTAGCTCCTGTGACTCAAATGCCTATATAGAGTGTTAAGATACTTTGATTCCAGGAGGAGAAACAAATCCTTATGTAAATAAACCCATTAATTTTTTCATATTTACTGTGCTAGTAATATAATAATTGATTTTTTTTAAAAACAGTGTTAATAAAAGAATTATCTCTAAACTACGATAGAATAAATGAATCAGTGTTCTTGAAGGTATTGAAAGGTAGTAGAATTTCGTAAAAATGAAAGTGTATATGAATATAGGTAAATAAATGAATCGTTCTAAGACTCCTGACGCATTATCTAGATATATAATGAGCTTATATGCTACTTTTTCTGTTTATTTATTCATTTATTTGTTTTTTTGTTTGCGCTCAAATCTGAAGATCTTATCTGTTGATTTTCCTTCCTCTCATGACACTACAATAAAAATTATGCCATTAAAACTTCTGTGACTTCATGTCCTATCATCACACTTTAATACAGCATGAGTTCAGTTGAAGCTAGATACTTGAATTATTTGAAATAAATTACCGAATAGAATAGCTTTAGTCTCTCTAGTACTAATCAATACATTAATAAGCCCATCGTTTCTTATATTCTAATTTTTCTTGTTTTTTTAAAGATTTACTATAGTATACCCGTAACTGAGTCACCTATGTAGGGATCAGCACTAAGGAGCCTAAAACTATTTCATCAGGCGATTTGTTCTTTATGATTCAAATCAAATCCTAATATTCATTTTTTTCTAATCTCAATTGAACGCAAGCTGTTTTAGTGTGTGATGATCAGCTATGGAGTCTTGAGAAATTGAGTAGCACGCACGAACAGATCGTGTAACACATTTTCGCAGCAACCTTCTGTGAGCAGTAGCTTATGTGATCCAATGTATGTACTTTCTATAAGTCGGTGAAAGCCATTGTCTATATTTATATATAAAACGATGATGATGGGGGTGAATCGGATGACATCTTGTATGAAATACATTCTGTGAGAATGAGAATAAGACAACATTTTGGTAGCATTACGTATGTTAAAACGATGTCTAGTCTCTCTCTGTCTCTCTCTGTCTCTCTCTCCCTCTCTCCCTGTCTCTTTCTCTCTCTCTCTCTCCCTCTCTCTCTCTCTCTCTCTCTCTCTATATATATATATATATATATATATATATATATATGTATGTATGTATGTATGTATGGAGAGAGAGAGAGAGATGATGATGATGATGATGATGATGATGATGACGAGGATGACAACTCGTATTTCTCGGCGAATGAGAATCTGACTGCGGGATCAATTTCCATCTCTGACTGAGGGTACTGCAGAAGAAACCCCATAACAATAACGTGTGTACCCGTTCCGCTTTAAACAATCAGAGTATCCAGTCTCAACATCTTACTTCTCGACCCCCCCCCCCCGGACCCCTGACAACCCCCCTTCCCAACCCGACCCCTCTACTTTCTCCAACCATGACTGTCACTGTGCCGTGGGAACGTTTGCAGATTCTCTTACTCTTAGTGGGAATTGGTGAAGTTATGCGTTTTGAAGAAATTCAAGATTTTTTTTCTTTAACGCCTGAGAACAAGACATTTCCATAAAAAACATATTTATTTTATTTTTGTCTGTGACACTATTTCTGTTATGATGGGAATTAAATGAGAGGGCAGAGAGAGAGAGAGAAAAAAAAATATGGACACTTGGTAGAGTTTCCGTCTGTGAAAATTCGGGGGGAATGAGGAGGGTGGTTACTCATCAGGGCTGGCCCTAGGGTTCCTGGTGCCCCGGACAAGATGATCTTCAGAGCACTTTTGAAGTGTATCAGAGACAGCTAACGAAAACTGTTACCGAAAGTGTTAGTATAAGGCTGTTCAGTTTTTAAGGGGGTCTGTCAGTCAGACTGGTTGAATAACTATCTATTTATCTATTTATTAAACAACCGTAGCTTTCAAAGATGGCGACAGGTTCAATTCTTTTATATATATATATATATATATATATATATATATATATATATATATATATATATATATATATATATATATATATATATATATATGTATATATATATATGTGTGTATATATATATATATATATATATATGTGTGTGTGTGTGTGTGTGTGTGTGTGTGTTTGCATGTGTTTGTCTGTTTGTCTATGTATTTCAGCACTCCTGGCCATTCTATTTTATCGACTTGTATTGATTTTAAAACTGGAATCAGTGCTCCACTAGACCCCTTCTATAAATGTTTTTGAAGCTTTAGGGGCCTTTCATGGGCATTATGGAATCCAACCAAAAGATAGGCCTTCAAACTGAGAACTATGCAACGTTCATATGAGAGAATCATGTTCAATATCCCACGGAGTGATCACAAGACAGCACATTATATAAGAGATTTAAAAAAAAACAAGAGATGGTGTGACGAACTAGACAAGTTAAGAACATTTTAGCTCCGCGACGCCCATCATAGCAATGTCAGGCGAATCCTAAGGAAGATCTATGCCAAACATCAGACGCTAAAAGGCTGCTGTGGCTGCTGCAGCTGATGCAACTGATTTAGACAGGTTTATTGTCAATGTTTAGATCCTCCAGAATCTAAATATTTCTAGATGTGTTTTTTTCCTCTCTATTTTAGATGTTTTCCCAGTGGAACATATTCTGTTATTATCTTATCGATTCATGCTATACAGCGAGACAAATAATTAGATAAGAATAAACGTTATTACAATAATCAGGCGAAAGTAAACAGATAAGGCAAAGAGATTCAGATCATCATTTGGTTCACTATGACCACCCCTAAGACCAAGCTATTGCGAGCAATCTCTCTCACCACACTATCTAAGCCTTATTGTCAGTCATGAGAATTTCCTTTGCTAATTTTTTCTCTTAATTTCACCACAACATGAATTATTCAACTGTCAGATATTCTTTTTAAAAAATTAGGGAATTCTCTTGTACTGACTCTTATTTTTTCCTTTTCGATTTATCAAATTTCCATTTGTTTTTTGAAAGTCCTACTGGGTTAGACACACGTCAGGTGCCCCCCTCTCCCTCTCTCTCTCTCTCTCTCTCTCTCTCTATATATATATATATAATATATATATATATATATATATATATATATATATACATATATATATATATACATATATATATATATATATATACATATGTATATATATATATATATATATATATATATATATGTATATATATATATATATATATATATATATATATATATATATATAAATAGTACATATGGTACAGATCTGGCTAGCAATATAAATCAATGTCAGATATATGATGGATTTATTTCATCAATCATTCGCCTGATGAGGCCCAAAGAGGGCAGAAACATAAAACATAAACTCGTTTGTGTAGCGAATCCACTTCTTATATATATATATATATATATATATATTATATATATATATATATATATATGGGGGGGTCCGTACCACGCATTAATGAATCACCGTAGCGTGTGCACCAGAACTAATTATCTAAAAAATATTTAGTAATATCGAAAAGAAAGAGCTTCCGTCAAAAATGATCATACCAGCACAAGATTTGAGCATTATTGGTCGGAAAATAACCTTAGAGACACTAAAAGTATTTTTCTTCCTTTAGATGGTGTCTAATGGTATACTCATGCACATCTTCAAGGTCATTTTCAAGCCCTCAAAATGTGACAGGAGCCTAAGGACACACGCACACGAGCATTCAGAGAGGAAAATATACCCCACGTGGCTGGTTGGTCAGGCAGGGAAATTGTGGGCGTACAATGATTCAATACATAGATAGTTATGAATGTGTTATATAGTTTAAAATTGGAATGATCTCCCGTTATTACACAGAGAATGTCATTCGGCCCAGACAGCAAGAATAGGATAGAAAAATTAAAGAAGATGTGACTGCTACAGGGGCATTTAACCTGTGACTGATTAGGTAGCTGTTTAACGTAGCGTCTTTTTTTACCATTGAGTGACACATTCTCCGTGTAATAACGGGAGATCATT
>OY735231.1:24820629-24896955 GCA_963457665.1 Thysanoteuthis rhombus | reverse complement strand
GCTGGTTGGTCAGGCAGGAAAATTGTGGGGCTACAATGATTCAATACATAGATAGTTATGAATGTGTTATATAGTTAAAATTGAATGACCTCCCGTTATTACACAGAGAATGTGTCATTCGGCCCAGACAGCAAGAATAGAATAGAAAAATTAAAGGAGACGTGACTGCTACAGGGATCGAACCTGCGACTGATTAGGTAGCTGTTTTAACGTAGCGTCTTTTTTTACCATTGAGTGACACATTCTCCGTGTAATAACGGGGGATCATTTCAAATAGAGTTTGAAATGATAAAACGTATTCATAATTATTCTGTTGGACTATATATCCATTCCTAAGTAATAATGATAGATAGATCCCTGGAATATTGCATAACCAGAAATATAGGAATGAGCTCATGATAATGACTGAAAATTACTGGAGTTCAGATCAGAATTGAATCTTCTCTGGAACAATAACACGTTTTCAGTAATTATTGCATAGACGTTCATTATGAAAAGAGCGAAATTTTTGTTCAAAGAAAAAAAATTGATCATGTAATGTCAGGTGCTCTGGTGACTGACAGCTTAAAAATTTATGTTGCAAATGACGCTTCATATCCAGCAGAAAGGAAAAGGAATTTTGATCTGAAAAGACTCTCAGTCCTCAAGTTCATTCACTTCAATAATTGTTGGATGAAAAAAATGATTGCAGTTTTTCACTATCAACTTAGAGGCAGTATATTTCAACGGAGGATAAAAGCTATCACTCAAAATAGGAACCTTTAGAGTCTACGCATTTTTGTCAGCTAGGAATTTAAAAAAAGTTCGTTTCGGAAGCATAGAACTCTGTGGTCCTGGGATCAATGGATTCTTCGAAGGTGTTATGAGCTGTTGCTCGGTTATTGAAGAGGTTCTTTTGTATGAAGTGTTCAAATGCTTGAAAAAGTGGCAGTCGATCGGAAAGAGGTGTGGTACCTGAGCTGGGGAGGCTGAGTTTCTTTTTACCTTTCCAATTGATGCAAATAACGAGCAATCGTTGAACGGTCAACGTTTAGTTCCTCTGCAGCTTATTGAGTTGTTTTGCGTGGGTCCGCCTCAATAATAACCCTTAGTTCAATATCATCAACTACAGAAAGATCTCGCCACCCTTTCGAAATATATGGAGCCAAAGTTGAACAGTGCATATACGATCGATATTGCGTGCAGTATCCGCTCCTTCACGTCCCATCTAGAACTCTTGCAACAAAATTGCTCGAATCCGCCTTTTTTCCATGTTTGGATTTGACAACCTCAAATAAACCAGAATAGATAATGTAAAAAAAAAGGTCAGCTTAGATAAATCGAGCTTAAATAAATTCACGCTTTAAAATGGTGTATCCTATGAAATGATAGTTTATTCCAAAAATAAGCCAAGTTTAAAATTTTAAAAAAGTATTTCCTCACCAGCATAGTATTAGAAACCCTCAACCAAAACTGCCAACATAGTCAACATCATTATAGGTTCCTTCAGTGTGAAGTTGGTTCGGCTGGCTATGCATGTGTGTATATATGTATTACACGAACAGATAGCAGAGGTAACGGTTGAGGGCAAGAAATTGAAATATTTACTCCTCGTTTTATCTAGAAGAAAATTACTTTTAAAGTTACCCCCGGAGATAGGTTTTCAGGACGGTCAATTTACAATCTAAGTTCATGCTAAGTTGGTCCCATTGAGTTCGCCGGTTTTTCTCGTTTTATTTCTATCCAGATTCTCTTAATGACCAACAAAAAAGAGGAGTAACTTATTCATTTATCCCACTTTTTCTCAGTTTCCTTATTGATCACCCCTAACATGTTGCAAAAAATCGTCGGTTTCTGTTGAGTGATCGACCAAACTTGTTATTTGATTATAGGAAATCTCACAAGTAAAAGCTGTTATCTACTGCCCATCAGAGAGAGAAAAGAAGAGAGAGAGTGTGTGTGTGTGTGTGTGTGTGTGAGTGTGTGTGTGTTACATGATATCATTGACCCCAGGCGAAGATGACTTGCCTGTATCACTCACCTGCAGCTTAATCACACACAAGAAAGATAGAGTACATAGTCGAATTCTTGTATATTCTTGTCATTTGGTCTTTCGTCTTCTTTTTCGAATTTCAACCCAGCGTTTGTGTCTCTTTTAGAATAAACGTCATTGACCTAATGGTATTTTCCCATTCTTGAATGCTTGGGAAAGACAACACTTACTTCATTCACATGATGTGTAAGAGAAGAGGTTATGGAAAATAAATGCATATACAACTTTGAGTCGGCTATTAGATTTAAGAAAAAAAAGATAAAAAAACGCTTTCAAAAAAATAATAATAAACCTTCTTGAACATTGTCAAAACAACATTCCATCGTCAAGCCAGAAGCCAAATCTAGCGAAGTAAGTGTTTTCTACAAAAAAAAGATAAAATCGTTCAGCGTGATCTTTGTTTCCTGAGTAATGAGTGTTATTTTTGATCGCTTACGTGTAAGAATTATATATACGGTCAAATCGCGTGGGATACACCAGTTCTCGTGATATGATAAGCAAAGTTTGAGCAACGTAGAGCCTGGTCATTGCCATATGGGCAACTATCTGGATATACCAGGCGCCGTGTGCAGCGACTAAATCGTGATGCGGCTATCTCAGCCCATGTTCTGCCTAACTTCTTGCTAAGTTAGAACAGGACTATGTACACACTGCTCTATAGAGAACATGTGACGGTGAGCTCTCTCCAATCACCATCAGTCTCTTAATGTCCGTCGTTGGACATAGACCTTCCCCAGGGTTTGCCACACTTCTCTATCGTAGGTGTTGCGGAGCCAGTACTTTCTGAATTTGTGTAACTCGTCTCTCCATCTCATACTCTACCGGCATCAGTTTCGCCATGTGATCTCTAGGGATCCATGTCATGTGCTGCACGGTTGTCCATTGGTTGTCTGCCATCCTTGCGATATGACCAGCCCATTACCATTTGAGTTTTTTTAATGGATTCTATGGTGTCACTGACTCCTGTCTTCTCTCAGGTGTATTGTACTGGCTCTTAGGAGCCGCTCTTAATCGTATGATCGAGTGACTGCGATCATGTTCATAAAGTGTTGGAAGTTATATTATTACGTTCAAACTTTGCTTTTGTGACAATAAAGAGAGATTTTGAAATTTGTCAATTTATTATAGTAGAACGGGCAAATTTTCATAATTTTATTCACTTTTATTCGTTTTTCAAAAAAAAAGAATAACATTTCAATCAAAATGAATATATATTTATACTAATGGTTAACAAAAAGGGATCACAAAATATTCAGGAGAGAATATTTTTTCCAGATTCACGATAGTACGATAGTCATTGTATGTCAGTGACAAATACAAAAAATTTTTATCAGAAATAAGACATGACGTCATCAGAGTCATCATCATCTGTCTTTTAGCATCAGTCGTTGAACGTAGACCATCAAAAGATCCACCAGACCTCAGTATCAAGGGCGTCGCGGATACAATACTTTCTGAACTGATCTATTTCGTCACTCCACCATGTTTTGCCGGCCACATTTCTGCACATGATATACGGGGATCCACGTTGGGAGTCGTGAAGTCCATCGCCTGTCCGCCTTTCTCACAACATGACCAGCCCATTGCCATTTGCGTTCCATACACAGCACGTCAATACGAAGAATACTGCTGACATTCCAGTAAACGTATTACTTCATTTTTGTTCTCTATTAGCAGTGGCAATTACTTCAGTTTCAGATACCTTCTTAATAATTATCGTATATCCGGTGGTGGGCACAGCTAACAAAAAGGCTAAACTGATAAACTGTTGAAAATTTAGGAGGGATAACTGTTAACATTTATGATGCAAATTTGGTTTCAAGTTTGTGGCTCTTTTACGTGCAGACATAACTCATTGTTATGTTGCTGATGGGCAGCATCTACCTCAATGGCTAATAAATAAGAAATCTCAATAATGAAATGATAAATAATCGTATTATATAAAAGTCCAGTTTGATTGCCATTTTTTGTCAGATTACGAGGAAAAAACGAAAAAAAAAGACGAATAACACGTTTGCATTCCGACCTTCCCCACCCTCTGCGTCCTTATCTCTCACATAAAAGTATGAACAATCCGCTCGAATGTGTCCGCTCTTTCAATAAGCCTGGCTAATTCATAATGGATATTTGCCTGATCCATTAATTATACAGGAAATTATCAGTAATCTTGTTTCGTTTTTTCTTTTGATAAATATACTGAGGTTCTTTGGGGATTTTTTTTACATATCTATTTGTTCGTGATTGCTCTATGCGAATATTTTTTTACGTTTTTTTCTCTGCGTAATGAGTGTTATTTTCTAATTGCTTTTATGTAAAAAGTATAGAAAATGGCTATTATTCCCCCAAGACTCCGCTTTTGTGACCAGGACAGTGATAATTTGAAATCTATTTATTTTCAATTAGACAAAGGGTAAATTTGCGCATTTCAATAAGCATGAAGTAAGAAAACAACTACATATGAATATCATTGTTCTGGTCACAAAGCGAAGTTTGAAGGGGAATAATAGCCATTTTCTATACTTTTTACAAATTACCAATTAGAAAATAACACTCAATACTCAGGAACAAATGGCGTCGCCCATGTAATTATATAAAGATTTTTTTTTAACGAAAACGTTTTTCCTTATCTTTACATCGAGGAAGTTAACAAAAATATCCCATGAATTCAGTTATTTTAGTCACCTTTGATTCCAAAACTCCCCGGGCTTGTTACTCGCGATGAAATGCCATGTAACCAAAAGAAGGCGTTGACAGAAACATAGGATGATGCCTATTCAATAACAAATGCTTATGACGTCATCTGCGAAGTTACTGAGGGAAAGAATGCAACGAAAAAAGAAATAAATGCACAATCACCACCACCACCACCAACAACAACAACAACAACAAAATAGGTGTTCGTTTTATCTTTGATTTGAAAAAACATCACTTTTAAAATCCCTTTTGAAGAATAACAAAATTTTGAAAAAACAGATATGAACAATAAGAGACCGCTTCACAGTCTCACCTTAATATTTAATACAAAAAATGACAATGGATCTTAATATTTATGTAACCGTATTAGAGCTCAACCTAACCAAAAGACAGACCCGCAAATTGAAAACCATGCAACGTGTACATGAAAAAATAATGGAGAGACCACACGACAGCACAGTACATCCGAGAAAAGACAAGAGTTAGGGACATCATAGAATCCATTAAAAATCTCAAATGGTGGTGGGCTGGCCATGTTGCAAGAATGGCAGATAATCGATGGACATCACGACTCACAACATGGATCCCCCGAGACCACATGCGCAACCGAGGCCGGCAAAATGTCAGATGGAGGGACGAGCTAGACAAGTTCAGGAATACTGGCTCCGTGACGCCCATGATAGGGAAGTGTGGCAAATCCTGGGGAAGGTCTATGTCCAACGACGGACACCAAAAGACTGATGATGATGATGATGATGATTAGAGCTCATAATGAAATGCATGATTATTTCACGAAAAATCGTTTTCTAAATTCATCACCCTTTGCTAAAACCATATCAAGAAATATGTCCTAATTTACTTTCTATGTCAAAAGTTCAATGAAATTTCTGAAATAATTAGCACAAACAATATTTCACTGCACCTCTTCAGAGAAAAATTAAAAAAAAAAGGTTCATTCTATTATCAGCAGACCATTTTGATGGTTCGGGATGGTTCATTTAAGAAACTGTTGATTCCACAGATATTCCTAATTGTGCTGTTTGCATTATGATTTAGTAGGTTTTTCTCGTTAATGTTATTGAAGCTCTTATCAAGTGACACTACACCACATACTGAGGCAGGTTGCCTTGATTTTATCGGAGTTTTTTTTTTAATTGCTTTTTTTCTTTATCTATGTTTCTCTCATTATTGTTTTCACTTGGTAATTCTTTTTTCTTCGTTTTTCTATTTACTTGTATGTAAATAGCTATAGATTTAAATATATTTATCTTTTACTGCCAATATTTTTTAAGAGTTGGGCGGACACTTATGTTTTTGTGAAATAAATATATCCGTTTCTTAATAATATAATTATCCGCGTCGAAAGAAACAAATACAGCAGATATAGACCGTGAATGAACAAAATGAGAATTTGGACTTCAAACAGATATTTGGGTTTTTACAATACTGGCAGCTGTTTAGCTCAATGGTAAGAGCAATGCTACGCTGAAGCAGCTATTCTATCGGTCGCAGGTTCGATTCCTGCAACAGCCCCATTTTCTTTAATCGCTTACTTTTTTTCACGTTGCCAAAGCCAATTGATACATTCACCGTATAATAACGGGAATATATTTCAATATGATATAGTTCAATTTATAATGATTCTGTCGGATCATCTATCTATTTATCTATCTATCTATCTCTTTCTTTACATACATATGTATACAATGATGATTAAGTCATATACAGGCACCTGTTACGTTATAATCCAACTCCTCAGTGTGGCTATAGACAATCCAGTATGCCTTTAGTTTTGGTAAAGTCAAGACCTTCGTTTCAGACTTAGAGGAAGATGCTCTACCCCTGCCTTACACAGAACTGAAGGGTTAGTATATATATATATATATATATATATATATATATATATATATATATATAATGTGAACTATAGGAAGTGAGACGGACTCAGGAGTGAAAATGTATGGAAACTAAGTTTATTAATCCATACATGTTTTCATTGATGGTCTAGACATGTTTCGGGAGCTATGCCCATCTTCAGTAGCGTGTGCTGTATGTATATGTGTGTATGTACCATTTGGTGGTTATAAGCTTACCGTAGAGCATAAACCCACCATCTGATGCTTTGCTTTCTGAGCAAAAAAAATGGGCTACACACACACACACATATATATATATATATATATATATATATATAAATAAGGTCATCCCATAAGTGACGTCTGAATTTATGATCTGAAGAAATTATGTTTGATAAGAATGCGTACGTTGGCATAGCTTGCATCATTATCAATAAGCACCTTCAACGCGACGGAATGCCATTTTATCAAATGAATGCGTCAAAGATGAACCCCATTTTATCAAATGAATGCGTCAAAGATGAACCAGGGAGGGGGGGTGATGGCAATTCAATAACAAATGATTGTGACGTCATTTGGAAAATTCTAATGAAAAGATCACGACAAAAAAAAAAGGAAAGAAATGTACCATCAACCCCCAACCCTCCCACACCCACATACCATCACTACCACCGCCACCACTATCAACAACAACAACAATGACAAAAGAATAAAAAAAATAACAGATTTTACAAGAACAGTAATTATCCTGTGCAATTTCCGGAACGCACAAATAATAATTCCGACTGCATTCGGTAAACGTCTGAGAAATTGAGGTTTTCACTTGAATTACATCGCTGGTCCGTAAACTCTTTCAGTAAGTGAAAATCTCCTTCCCAGCAATCTCGCCTCACACCCCACCTCGGCCCTGAGACGTTGATTTCCTTTGCACATGCAGTCACAGAGACACCTCTAAATACAAGTAACTTACATCCTCATGTACAATTAAGAAAAATAAATGGGGAATACTGTAGGACCCGGCAATCCGCGCTAAATAGGTTCAAAGACCCTGAGCGGATACTGAAATCCGCGGATAATAGCAAACCATATATACTTACTGTGTTGCTAAACTCATAGTCAAGTTAACATATAGAATTAAGTAAACAAAAAAAGCTAGAAATTCCTAGATTCTCCAGATATGTATATAACATTAAGGAAATATAATGCATATCTATATATAAAGTTGTAATGTTTGTATGTATGTATTTTTGTATTCTTGAAACTCGAGAGGTATGTTTCGCATACAAAAAATTATAAAACAACAATCACATTAAGTACACCTACAGCTCACAGTCTAGGGACGAACTTGACTATTTTGATAGAATCTTAAAACTTTTTTTTTTCACATTTTGCTGTCTGAAATTCTCCCAGACGTCAGCCTGTAACCAGCTGTTAGTCAATGTTTTAAATGACCTACGTTTCTCCCGGGAGGTCAGATATGGACCGTAGCCCTCCGACCCTCCTGGAGTGGGATGGGGCCTTCCACAGGAACTAGAACTGTCCAGTATGGCGGGTTTTCAACTCATCATCATCATCATCATCATCATCATCATCATCATCATCATCATCATCATCAGTCTTTTAACGTCCGTCGTTGGACATAGACCTTCCCCAGAGTTTTCAACTAGTTAGGAATAAATCATACGTGACTTCAAGTAAAAAAAAAAAAAAAAAAAAAAAAAAAAAAGAGAGCCTTAAAATTTGTAAATGTACAAGTTTAGCTTCAGCGGGTTGAAGCTTCACTCCAACTTGTATTCCGACTTTAAATGATTACCGAAACTCCTTAGTCGTATATATACTAAATAAAAAATAATGAAAATATATATTTTTGATATGAATGTATCTATTTATTAGAATTTTCCTTTCCGTATTTGTAAAATAAATGTTCGTAAATGTGTAAGATTTGTCGGTTCGGTTCAGACACTGGGAGAGTTACCTACCAATCACTTGGTTGTATCGTAGGGGAAATGTTATTATTTTATAAACTTGAATTTTTTAAAAAAATAGCCGAAGATAATTCTTGTTGTTTTCATGGTGGAAAAACCAAGTCAACTCTAACTTCCTACTTGGACAGAATTTTGACAAAATTGTGTAATTGAAGTAGCTAACATCTCCAGATTTAAAGTCACTATGGGTCTTCAGTATCGATGTAACTGCGTATCAGACATAGGAGTTCCTTAGTAAGGGCAATGGTAAACAATTTTATTTCACTGGTCATTGCTAGAATAACAAGATCGATCCTCATGTGAGACGCATCCAATATGAAAGATGGTAGGGGAACAGGCAAGACTTCTTGAAAGAAAAGCAAGCAACCACAACCGCTCCAATGTAAAAATGGAAGGGGGACAGGCAAGACTTCCTAAAAGCGATTATTTTGTGTGTTGAAAAGTAAAACTATATGTATATATGTGGGTGTATGCGTGAATGTGTGTGCGTTTCATCATATCATTCAAATGCAGAAGTACACAGACATTGGACTTGTCACGTCGCTGAATTAGTTACGCATTTGTTCCCAGTACTTGTGGCCAATGTTGAAGACCAGGATTTCGAATGTTTCTCGAGTGTCCAAGTTGATCTAGCTTACTGACAGGCTGGTTCGTTGGCTATCTATCTAGTTTAGAAATTTACTCCTCGCGGTGTTGAAAGAAAACTTTTGTTTTTGTTTTTTTGTTTTTTGTTTTTTTAATCCCAACCCTCAAAATAGTTTTTCATTGGGGGGGGGGGGTCAATTAACAATGTCATCTTTAGCTGAATTGGTATCTAGTTTGTTTGGGCTTTTTTGAATCGATTTTTTTAAGGTGTTATCGCTTTACAAAAGGCAAAAGAAATAACATCCATTGATCACTCTTTGCCCAATTTTTTAATTGATCATCCCCAACATGGCAAGCTGCCAAAATATGTTGATCACGTGACAGTTTCTATTGAGTGACGAACCAGACCTATCTATCTATTCATTCATCTATCTATCTATCTATTCTCCAAGTGCAGTAAGTAATGAGCTTCTCTCACAAAGTTTGATGCAAACTTTGATCACCCCTGGCTTGGTCAATCAAGGGCTAAATATGTATCTAACTACAAATGTATTCCTACACAGCATTGCGAATTTAGCGCGTTTCGCAATATATAAAGCGCGTTTTGCACTAAATTTGGCACGTTTCGCACCAAACTTAACACGTTTCACATCATATTCAACGCGTTCCACACTAAATTTAGTACGGAAAGCGCTAAATTTAGTGCGGATCTTGTTTTACCGCAATCTTTCAGCAAAATTAGCCAATTTTCCGCTATTTCCGAGCCATGTTTCATGAATCTATCATTTTGAGGGCTAGTAAAACAGACCATAACATAGCTAACAATGTTCTTTTAGCGCATTTAGGGCGTTTTTAACGCCTTTTTCAAGGTCGCTTCAGCGTGTATTTCTTTTTAGTTGGCTCTACTGTTCATTTATATATGTCTGCCTTTAAGCAAATTTGCCTTTCTAAAAATAGTCTAATGTGTGTTTTTCTCAATGTGTCCCTGATAATCGAAATTTGAAATGCTCCATAAGACCAACAAAATATCTAATATCTAAATATTCCTCGAGATACGGCATGATGAACAAGCAGAACTATCGTCGAATCATTGAAAATGGCCCACAAGTGCAAAATGTGATAAATAAGATGTAAGATCTAGGCGTAAACATCATTAATGATGCCACATGATGAACAAGGAGAACTACTCTAGTGTCATTTAAGATGCCCTATAAGAAAAAAGGTATTAAACAAAGCGCTAAATCATCTAGTCCTAAGATTTCCTCAAGATACTATCAGATGAACAACTGCTGCAATGTCCTCAAACATGTTCTATGAGAGCAAATCTATTAATTAACATCCGATAGCTAACCATACAAATGCCTCAAATCACAAGCAGAACTACTGTAGAGTCATTGAGGATGACGTACAAGTGCAAAATATAATAAATACCATACAAGATCCAGCCATGAAAATAACTCTTGATACTGCATGATGAACAATCAAAACTAGTGTAGAGTCATTGAAAGTATCCTGTAAGAGCGAAACTATTAAATGTCATTTGTTCATTGATTGCACATCAGAATTACCATTCTATTATTCGTTTGAAAGAATGCCTGTTCGTTATTTGATACTTTTTAATACTTCTTTTGTCGTCAAACTCTCAGGGCACAAGAGCCATTAATGAAAAATAAAGGAGAATCATTTCATTGGGTAATTTTAATCATTGTGGTGGTGGAAATTCATGGAAATGATCTCAATGTGTGTGACAAGCGCAAACAATACAACAATGGGGAATGAGCAGCAGATAAACGAATATGCATGACAAGTGATATGGAAGAAGAAGAAGAAAAAGAGGAAGAAGAAGAAGAAGAAGACGAAGAAAGAGAAGAAGAAGAAGAAGAAGAAGAAGAAGAAGAAGAAAGAGAAGAAGAAGAAGAAAGAGAAGAAGAAGAAGAAGAAGAAGAAGAAGAAGAAGAAAGAGAAGAAGAAGAAGAAAGAGAAGAAGAAGAAGAAGAAGAAGAAGAAGAAGAAAAAGAAGAAGAAGGAGGAGGAGGAGAAAAAATGGGAAGAAGTTGTAAGTATTGATGGAATAGGTCATAAAAAGAAGAAGAAAAATAGGACATTAGAATCCATAGAAGAAGAAGAAGAAGAAGAAGAAGAAGAAGAAGAAGAAGAGATGGGAAGAGGCGATGAGTATTGATAGAATAGGTCATAAGAAGAAGAAAAATAGGACATAAGAATCCATAGAAGAAGAAGAAAGAAAGAAAGAAAGAAAGAAAAATGAACATGCAAGGTGATTCTGTAAAAACTAATGTTAAAGAAAATTAAGAGAAAACCAGAAGCCGAATGGAAAAAATCAGAATCATGACCTGCAAGCATTGTACAATGGTTACGTGAAACCTGAGGCTCGAAAGGAGACAGAACTATTTTTAAACTGTGTTATTCTTCGTGAGACTTCTTTCAGAATATCTAGTGTCCAATAGACATCGAAAAAAAACAGGTCTTGTTAGTCACACAATAGAAACTATTACGCCTGACATATTCGTACTGACCAATCAAAAAATTGGAAAAAGGATGCTCAATTAATAAGATGCTTCTCTTGCCTTGTGTTGGGCAGTGATCACAAAAATGTGATCGTCTATGCGTGGAACATACTTCAAAAGCATTCAAGATGTCTTTTTTGGCAAAGTGCTTCAATATTACGATTACAAAGAAGATCAATATAGATAAGAAAAAAAGGAAAAAGAAATTCAAGAATCACTATGAATTGGTTTTAAGCAATTCAAATGTACAGAAAACAAGCGTTTTGTAAGAAGCTATGCATACTATAATACCAATGAAGCAAACGTATAAGATATCGGTGACTAATACAGAAACAACCCGTATAGTCATGTATTGAAGTTATTTTTTTATTGCTATTATTTCTCAAAATCGATGGTTACTTTTGAGACACTGTGTGGATATGTAGATATATATTGAATAGTCTGACGATTGTACCAGCATGAAACTCGTAGTCACCATGGAGCACAGATTTTTCTGTGTATCTATTTACAAATGTACCATAGCTGATATCAAGCACCCATGGATAATTCAATCAACAAAAATAATGACAATGAAAGAAACGGGGCTATGGTGAAACAGCTGACGAACTCCATGAGAGTGAAATTACGGATACAAATGCAGATAAAACCAAGAAACATGCATCAAAAATTTAAAATTATATGATAAACAGCAATAAGACATCACGTTGAAATGACAAAGATCAGATTGAAGGTGGTTCGCGTAACACATGACGGTGAATACTTTGGGATTATTCATAAAAACTGACTCAAAAAAAGTGTTTTTTTAGCATTACAATATGAAAAGTTCACATGACTATCAAATCATCCTATGACTTGATAAATCGTCGCAGTACTATTCAGGATAATTCGCGAATGGTGTTGAAGACAGGGAAAACAATGATTGTCTTGGAGCGACTGCCAAGATATCTTTCGAGACATTTATTCATCAATGGTCTTCTTACTCGGGCATTGAACCAAATAATGATCCATGGATTGTGATGAAAGCATTGACAGCAGCGAGTAATGTACTCATGCATATTTTCTAGGTTGCAGCCCCCCCCCCCAAATAAAAATGGACCAGGAGACACAAAAATAAACACGATGAGAGAAGAATCGGTATTCCACTGAGCTGATAAGTCGGTCATATCTGGGGCTACGGTGATTTGATTTGACCATAGAAGATGACTTGATAAAACAATATCTAGATATTTGTTCTTGATAGATGGCGTGAAAATCTAGATAATTCTAGATGATATTCTAAATTATTTTGGATACGAGCTAAAAAAATTAAGATGTTCATTGGGAAAGCTGGGAATGGGCTCTGGTGATCCTTACTTGAAAATAGATAAAACTTCTTGTGGGATTCAGATAAGGGTGCGTGCTAAATTTCAGCGTCCTCAGTCGCTTTAAAGGGTTCTAATTTTATTGAGGACCATTGCTGTTGTCATTGTCCTTGTTATTGTCATTGTTCCTACTCCAGAGTAGGAGCTTGACGATATATGCCAATAACACCTTCTATTTTTCACGCCCATCGCCAACCGGCGCACGTGTACGAATACCCACTCACACATACACACATACACGAGCGGCTCGTTCACATTTCAAATTAGAAGAGCTCGACATAATATTCAATATTCAATTAAGAAATTGAATTATACAGACATTTTGAAATTCTCTGACTGGTATCTCTGATAACTTAAGTGAATCCATTATGATCCTGTGCAAAGCTTTGCAGCAATTTCCGATAATCACATCAGTATCTTTCAAAGATTAAGGAGAAAGAAAAGCGATTATATTACAGATTCTGGTTGAAATTCTTATTTTAGCTTGAAATTTGTTGCGACAGACAGAATCCCCGCAACCGCAGGTACAAGTTAAATTGGCTTAATATCCAGGGAAATCAAACTAGTTGGAATAAAGATAGTGGAGTAATACTCCTATCTAAGCATTAACACAGTTTGAAAAAAAAATGGTCTTGTCAGCCATTCAACGGAAACTGTCACCTGACCAACGCTAATAGATTTTTAATGAGGGTTCAATTTAAAATATTTGAGGTTACCCTGAATCAATCCCTTAGTGTGTCATGCTTGTTTTATGTTGGAAATTCGGACAATTGATGACCCAAACAAAAGGTGAGAGAAGTAACGTATTCATAGATCACCCTGTGTTCAAAATGTTTAATTGATCACCCCCAGCAGAACATGCTGCAGAAAGACGTTGGCCACATGACAGTATCTTTTGAATGACTAACCAAACCTTTCGGGGTTTTTTTTCTATTGAGAATTGAAATTCATATTTCATTTTCCAACAATTCCAATATATCAATACTTCCCTTGAAAGAATCATCGAATTGAAATTAGAATTGTTCTTTTATGATGGAATACACATTTTCTTTTTGCTGAAAGCTGTTGTAAGGCAACTGAAAGCCACGGCAAATATCCTGATGATTGTGTAACGATGCTAAGAGGGGATATGTATGAATGAATGACCATGCCAAAATGTTGGAAACCTTTGCATCGAACGTACATATGCGTGTGTATAGACTTTCCCTCTCTCACATACACACAAGCACACATACAGTGAGTGCAAAGAATATCCAATACATTTCAAAAAGTTTATGTTAACATCCTTATAGTTATTTATGAAGCTGAAACGTGTAACCTATCTAAAAAACTGACCTTCGAACTGAGAGGTATGAAGCAGGCACAAGAGAGAATCATGCTCAACATCACATGACGAGATCACAAGACAGCACGATATATTTGGGAGAAAACAAGTGTGCAAGATGTCACATAATCCATGAGAAAACTCAAATGGCAATGGGCTGGTCATGTTGCGATAATATCAGACGACTGCTGAACATCATGCCTCACACTGTGGATCCCCAAAATCTAAACAAAACTGTGGCTGGCAGAATATAATATGGCAAAACAAAGTAGATATGCTAAAAATCTATTGGCTCCGCTACATCCAGGATAGGGAGATTTGGCGAACCTTGGGCAAGGTCTATGTCCAACGACCTACGATAAATGAATGATGATGATGATGATGATGATGATGATGATGATGATAGACTTCCAAAAATGACATAATTTGAACTAAAGATTTCTGGGTTTTTTTTACATAAGTTTCCATGTTCAATTTTGCTTCGACCGTTTTTTCACTTTTGTACTTCTTGATAATTGGTCCAAGTTCTGTCAATTTCGAAGCTGTATAAAGATGTTAAAACGAACATTTTGTGATGCAAAATAACGCTGACCCGCTTTAGTAATAGTTATCTAAGCTAGCTTGGTAACCCGTTGTTCTTCGGTGGTGTGCAGTGTCTCAATTTGATAAGATTAGCCTTGTCTTGCATAGGGTTTCAAATGTAAGGACCCAGAGAGAATCGAACTTACTTTTATAGTTGTCAGCATCGCCAATTTGACCCTTTTAGTGTTAACTATGGTGTAATATTGTTTACTATGTAAAATATACGGTGAGTGTTGAAATATGCATTGAAAAAGTTCCTCTCAACATCCTCATACAGCTTAAAAATAGACAGAATTTCGGATCTGATTTTTATATATAACTTTTTTTCCATTTTTGCCACCTTGAATGAAACAAATAGAGCAGATGTAAACCGAGAATAAACAAGATGATAATTTGGAGTGAAAACAGTTATTTGGACATTTACATTACTGACGGTTGTTTAGTTCAATATATATATATATATATATATATATGTGTGTGTGTGTGTGTGTGTGTGTGAAGATGGAATAGTATTCTTCAACAAAATTTGAATTGATGAAAAATTTGGAAAATTACACTTTCTTTCAACTGTTTTATTCTGGTTTTTGATGAACTATTAATGTCCACATGCAACGCTGCTTCTGTCATGGTTTCGTTCTGTGTCATTTATGGATGGAATAAAAAGCAATATCAATTCAAAATTTGAAATGAGCATCTAACAAACCTAGGAAGATGATCGAAACGCGTACCAGAATGAAACAGTTAAAAGAAAGTATAATTTTCCAAATTTGTCCTGATATACATACGTATATATATATATATATATATATATATATATATATATATATAATCATCATCTCGGTACCATCCTATTGTCAATCCAATCCTACAATCCAATCCTAGGATTGTACCAGAATGATGGCTTACTAATCGTAGAGACTTATATATATATATATATATATATATATATGTGTGTGTGTGTGTGTGTGTGTGTGTGTGTACATATATATAAACTAATTCAAACCAGAATATATATATTAACTAATGCAAACTGGAAATTGGAACATTGAAAATAGAAGCTTATTACAACGTATTTTTTTCTTATAAACCTTTTCATTAAGATGTTTATATTAATAATGATAATTAAAATGAAGCAATCATGTGCATTTTTGCTGAAACAAATATTGACTGCACTTGATAACCTCGTGTAAATAGAAGACTAAAAACAAATCCACCATTTTGGAAAATGTTGCTTGTGATTACACGATTCTTTCGTTCCGTTTCACACCAGCGCCTTGCATTTTGGCTTCAGTCATTGAGATTCAAGTTTTGAAGGCAACCGTATATTAGCGTCAAAATCTTCAAAGACGAGTTCATTGGATGAATCAATATTTGATTGAACGAGTCGATTGATAATAACTAAGAGATTGAAGGTTCGGAGTTAAAGGACGTAGACCAAAAAGTGGTGTGAAAAAAACGCTTTATGGCCATTTATGATAGCTAAAAGTGGCTAGTTTTGTTTATGATAGCTAAGAATTAACCAAAAACTTCCTAAAATTCTGGAAAATAGTGCTAAAGATAGAGCTAAGAATTGAATTTCTGCGCAGTCAGAGACGAGCTTGATTTAGTGCAAAAAGCGCTAAATTGGAAAAACTGACAACTTGTAACTGTTGAAAAACCGTAGCCACCAAAGGAGGCAAAGCTTTCAATTCTTTTTTTGTGTGTGTTTGCCTGTTTGTGTGTGTTGTGTCTTCTAGCACTCCTTGCCACACTGTTTTGTCTACAGACTGGAAAATTGGCATCAGTACTCTCCTCCACCCCTTCTAAGAAATGGACTTTTGAGAGAAAGACTTGTGAGGTCTTTTCGGAGCCTTATTTTGACAGGTTTATTAATAACATATAGATTCTCCATGTTTTTCCTTCTATCTCAGATGTTTTCCAGTGGAAAACGCCATTGATGTCATAAATTGAATTTATTTTGACCATATATTAAATGGATATTCATTCTTCTGAACAGATGTTTTAGACATCTAAATACCGTATAGAGGTTTTTCGTTTTCAATATATATATATATATATATATATATATATATATATATATATATATATATATGTGTGTGTGTGTGTGTGTGTGTGTGTGTGTGTGTTTATTTCTCTATCAATATAGACATATATACACATGAATGGAATCTATCAATTTATATATGCATGTACGTGTGTGTTTGTGCGTGTGTTTATCTTCTCTATCACTATATATATATATATATACATATATATATATTACACACATATGATTAAAATCTATCAATAATTATATATATATATATACACATATATATATATGTACGTGTGTGCATGTGTGCATGTTTGTGAGTGTGTTCATGTATCTATCACTATATACATATAAATACATACGATTGAAATTTATCAATATATATATACATATATATATATATATATATATATATATATATATATATATATATATATATATATATATATATATATATTGATAGAGAATTGAGAGTAGTGTAAGGATTCTTGTTTACTACCCAGCTCTCTTATTCACTCTCAATTTCCCACCTTTTTTTCTATTCCTTCTCGCCTCTTGAATATTGATTCAAAGAATTTGCACTCAATGACCTGCACTCAAATGACCAGACAAACACCAAGTTTCATCAGCCAATTACACCCGTTCCGCCATCTTCTCTAATTTACCGTCTTTATAATGATGGTTTTTCTTGAGAATTGGATATCCTGGTTCTCGTAAGCTCATTGGAGCAAAGCGACGTTGAGTCTGGTCATGGTCCAGATGGGTGACCGTCTGGGACTACCTGGTGCCGCTAATTAAGAGAGCATCTTGCCAAGCTAGGACCGGATTGCACAACCAGTCCCTTTCTCGAGCACTAGTTATTTCATGGAGGACATGTGACAGAGTGCTCTCCTAGGAGCTACCATACTCGTATCAAGTGGGTGCAAACACTTACAAAGACTCAAGAATACAGCTTAATGATTAGAACATAGGCTTCAAGATCGTTCAAGTTAAGAAATGCGTGAGTAAACTGAGAAGTTGGCAGCGTGCGCATGAGAAAATCATGCTCAACCTTACATGGAGAGATCACAAGACAGCACAATATATAAGGAAGACAACGGGAGTCCGAGACATCATAGAGCCTATTAGAAAACTCAAATGGCAATGGGCTGGTCATATTACTAGAATGGAAAACAACCAATGGACATCATGACTCACAACATGGATCCCCAGAGACCACATGCGAACCGAGGCCGACAATACAAGATGGATACATGAACTAGACAAATTTAGAAAATGCTGGCTCCGCGACGCCTATGATAGAGAAAAGTGGCAGACCTTGAGGAAGGTTTATGTCCAACAACAGACATTAAAAGACTGATGATGATGATGATGATACTGATTAGTATAAGCTTTCATATTAGCCTAAAAATTGCTAGAAATGGCTAAATAAATTGGGCTACAATGCATCACAAATAACGCTGCTCGTTTAATCTGTGCGATACCAAAGCAACAAACGCGCTGGATTTTGCACGTAACGCTGTAAATTGGTAACATTGGGGCCTGGTTTTCAGATGGGATTCGGAGATGAAGTGTCTGAGAGCTGGTACGTTTGATTTGAAATCACGATTTCTACCTTCCCGTTAGATTAGCCTCACCCTACTGTTTCTGCATCACGAGGGGCAGATTTGAAGGAGTCGGTAGGGGGGGGGCCGACTTCCCCATATCCTCGGCTCCGCCAGTGGTACGAACATATTAACTTTCTTTACAGCCTTCCTGATACCATACAATATTTAGAGAATGATTCCGTACTATTTTTGACGGAGGATTCAATGAAGATCGAATTCAACGCAAGAGTTACGATCTGCAAGGCTAGGCTATTAACCATTACATTATAGCCAAGAGTTAGAAGCCTTTGAGGCTACTGTGGAGGCTGAAATTTGGTATGCAACCTTGGTTCAATCCCATTAGAAGATTTATAAAGACAAACTGAAGAGACCCGATCTCATTCCTTAATAGGCTACTTAATTCGATTAGTATATATCAAGAATTACCTTATATTACGTCAAGCTTTATCTAGATTTTCATGTCATTTATCTAGAAAAATATCCATAATCTATTTTATAAAGTCCCCTTCAATCGTTTAATTCAAAGATCTTTTTTTAGTTGAAGGGAAACTGTTTTTACGAAAGTTGAAATAGTTTCGAAACTAGAAATCTAAGTCATTCAAGTTTCCGTCAGAATTGAGATTTTTATATATACTCTGAGGCATTTCTATATACTTATAAACTGGAAAATAATAGGGTGGCCAGTTTAGGGGGATGGGTCGAGAAGTATTGACCGATATAATCACTTCTTGAGGGGAAGCTACTGGAAAACAAACTGCATTGGAAAGAATTTTTGAATGATTCGAATTTTAACTGATTAATAGATTAATTTTTAAATAAAAGATAATAGGCACATTTGTTCTGATCTGAATGTTCAGGAGTTATGAATGCATTTAAATTATGATTCAACTTTTAAATCGTTCAAATTCTGTTTCGTCGGGGAAAATTACATAATAAAACAGATTTGTTTTTTTTCACTCAATAGAGGACGCTATGTAGTCAACATCTCTTGGTTGCAAGCCTTTGTGGGGTGGTCGATTTAAAAATTGAAAAAAGGGGCTGATCAATGAATAAGTTACTTATTTCGCCCTTTGATGTGAAGTGATCACTAAAAACTTCGAATGAAAAAAAAAAAACGTGCGTGAATGCTGCCCGACACAAAATAAGGACCAATTAGAGCATAAGCTTATGTTGCAAATTGAATCCCCACTAAAAGCCTACTTGGGGTATATTTTTTTTTTACATATATATATATATATATATATATATATATATATATATATATCAAAAGGAGTATATATATGTTTAAATGTTCTGCCCACTTAAAAAGATAAGAAACCCCTGTTAGCAGTTTTGGTTTCTCATAAACATCCTTCAGTCATCTCACAGATTATATAGAATTTGATGATTCCAATCGTTCTTTGAAAAGACCAGGTCCGTACTGACAGGAAATGTAGTGTCGATTGCTTTGAGAAGGGTTGTTAACATTCAAAGAGTTCTTACAGACAATTGAATTCCTTTTTGTTTATATTGTTCACATGAGATTTCGGTCGAATCATTTTACGGTGAACATTTCCTTATTGAAAAAAAGAAACAACATGGAACAGCTAAATTGTACACGTTATAACCTGATTTACAAGCATGGCTATTAACGTTTAAATTTTCTTACCTCATACCGTCTTCTTCTATTACACTACCACAGAAGGAGACCAGAAAATAGACCCTCTTTACTTACGGGCATTACATATTACAACTGTAGAAGGCGATAAATGAAGCGATTTAAACGTCTCATAAACAACACAAACAAGGATTCGAATCGTCCGAAAAGCTCTTTGAATTGTTCCTTCTTTCCTTGGCTAGTTTTTTGTTCTCTCCAATCACTATTTGGCTTGATTGCTTTCTGTTTATCTCTTAAATCTGGAATACAGAAGAAAACATGCAGACCAAGAGGAAGCCTTTAGAATCTGGAACAATATAAGTAGGAAAAGATTTGCTTCTGGTTCGTAAACAAATCATCAAAAAGAGGTTATGAATAACGCTGACTTATGCAGCTGTTACTACTGCTATTAACATATTACGGAATCAACAAAAGTAGAAAATTTGGGCACATCAAATCTTATTTTATTAAATTTGATTTTAAAGGATTTAGTTCAGGATCAGGGTTAGTTTAATAGTTATGGCTAATGTTAGTTTTAAAGTTTGGATTACATCTGTTTTAGGATTAGGGGTTCAAGTAACAACAAACATTTTTTTCTTAATTATGAATCTAGATATGTGGGTATCAGAACTGCTGGTAAGTATTCTTTTTAGTTATATGAATAAGAAGAATGTTTGTTGTTGATTCCAACCCCAACTATAACCCAAAACTAACCCTAGCCCTAAAACTAACCTTAACCCTGAATCATATCCCTTATAATTAGATTTGATGAAATAAAGTTTTAAATGTACAAGCTTTTGTTCATTCAGTAATACGTTGGTATTAGTAACAGGTGCTGCAAATCAATACCTATTGGAAGTCTATAGAATTTGGAACAATATATGAAGTGTGGATACTGACGTTCATTGTACAAGGTGAAAAGGAAATGCTGACTTCTTGTATCTGTAGTAAAATCAGAGGACACAATCGCAAAGGATCAAGTAAGATATACACTGGTGCAAGGAAAATAATTCTCGGCTGGAGTAGTAAACGCTTGGAACAGTCTAAACTGAGAGACTCGCACATCCAAGAGAAGCAATACTTATCAAAAAATAACCTTTATTCTGACCTCTGACGTACTGAATCCAACTACAAATTTTCCTATTAGTTTAATTCAATTCCAACTAAACTGGAGCTGATGTAAAGACGCTTATAGAAATTACAATCAAGTACATGATACGCTTATTAGAAGTACATTCAAGTACATATAAATTCACATAAGTACTGCTGTGAAAAGAGCAGGGCACCCCAAACAAAGCCCTCATCAAATGATGGCCCCAGGGTCAGACATAGTTTCGGGGCAAAAGCATCATTACCAGTAACACAGGGCACCTCAGTAGTACTTCACGATACCAGAAGGCTTCGTTATTTCTCAGTCATATTGCAGGAGAAGCTGATCCATGCAGATGCTGCTTTTGCGTCTGATCTTGGAGCTTATCTCCTTTGACGATAATCTGAGTTTTAGTCAGGTACTCTGAGCCCAAGATGGCAAAGATACATTGGAATCTGACAATATACATTAATTTGTCCTTCTCTGTTTTCTACGCAATATCACAAAAAGTTCACAATGAATTTCAATGATATTTTTGAAGAGTGCCATCGACTACATTCAGTAGATTTTGGGAGCGGATCCAGGAATTTGTCACCGATTTGAGGGTATTTCTACTATAAACAATAATACCAAATATAGAAAATTGAAACTAAGTTTCCTCCCTACCATTGCAGCAAGATTTAGAGTAATTTGAATTGATTTTCTGTTGATTTAAACGAATTTGGTTTACAGCGTTCGTCATGAATTAAGTAGCCTGAGAATGGAATGGTTAAAGATTGATAGACAGTGTTCATAACAGAGAAAGAAAGCTGTCGTCTTTATAAGAGAGAGAGAGAAGGCGTTGGTACAGATATAAAGATGTGATGTAGACGTTGGGCAAAGAAAGAGGAATATCTTTTTTTCCATTATTACATCACACTTCGTCATGCTAATCCTTTTTTAAAATCAATTCTCGAGGTAAAAAAATAACGAAAAGTATGAGAAAGGCTGTAGACTATGAAGTATTTACCTTAATATATATGTACATATGTAAACCTCCCACTAACAATAACCTCACACCCACATCTATCCGCCTCCTAAGATATATTCAATACTGGGAACTTAAAAGTCACTCAGACCTATAGCAAAATCCACGTTAGCGAGTCATATCAATTATTCAAATCATAGCCAACATATTTTTGATGACTTGTACGGTTACTTACGGAGCTGAAACTTGGAACCTAACCAAGAGACAGACCCGTAAATTGAGAACTATGCAACGTGCACATGAGAGAATAATGCTGGGCCTCACATGGAGAGACCACAAAACAGCACAGTACATCCGAGAAAAAACAAGAGTCAGGGACATCATAGAATCCATTAAGAATCTCAAATGGCGGTGGGCTGGCCATGTTGCAAGAATGGTAGACAATCGATAGACACTGCAACTCACAACATAGATCCCCCGAAACCACATGTGCAACCGATGCCGGCAAAATGTTAGATGGAGAGACGAGCTAGACAATTTCAGGAAGTACTGGCTCCGTGACGCCTATGATAGGGAAGTGTGGCAAATCCTGGGGAAGGTCTATGTCCAACGACGGACGTTAAAAGACTGATGATGATGATGATGATGATGATGATGATGATGAAGGTTGAATCTTAACACCACATCACTTCCCTCCTACCCTGACACATTTTGCCTTCTCCTAAGACCAACTGCTGCTGCTGAACCATGGACTTCATCACTGGCTGGTCTTTCTCTCACACCACAGGATGCCCCCACCTGCCTGGATACCATTTCTTGCTCTCAAAGAAAAGCTCCTGATGGTGGACTCAGATTCCACATCAAGCCTATAACCTCTAAAAGCGCACACACACACACACACACACACACAGCAAACACTACTGAAGGTGGAAATAACTCCCGAAACATGTCTAGACTATTGATAAATAACATTTACGGATAAATAAACCTAACTTCCGTTCACTTTACTCCCGAGTTTGTTTCACTCTCTACAGTTCATATCATATATATATGTGTGTGATTTTTTTTCATTTTACAATGAATTATGTCGCGATTTTGACGATATTTTTTAGTTCTATTTTGATGCAATGATAATCAATTTAAACGGGGATTAACTGGAAAAGAGTCCATTTTATTGCAGAAATAAAATGATGACCATTATTGCCAAAAATTGTATAAACAACGTCGCAGCTTTTTTAACAGAGTCCGTTCTTTTCTGTTGTTTACGTTGTACGGTGTTGGCAGATATATGCGCTCACAGTATGCTTTATGTTATTTCCTAAAATCAATTAGAAACCGCCAATCAAAAACTGTCACCTAAACTGTCAAGACAGGTTTCTATCTGTTACGAAAGTTAGTCTATCTGGATATGTATGTATAACCTGGCCAAGCTGCACCATTTAAGGTAGGGACTGAAAATATAAAGATACGCTCGTTTTGTAAAAATTCAGAATTTTTTTAGATATCACTGCCAACGAAAGCCGAGAGAATTATTTACTTCATTGAGTTGACTTCATATTTCTACCGTTACGAGAACGAGAACAAGAACAATCCTCACCAAGTTTAGGGTGTGAACTGATACGTAAAATTCACCCCCCCCCCCGCTGTTATCAGAATTAACGACCAACTGATTGCCAGGAGACTGTCATACTGACTGATCAAAAATGATTAGATGATAACCAAAATTTATCACACAGATACACACGTGCTTTTTTCATTCTAATAGATAAATACATTTATACAATATATATGTATAATCAACGATTCTTTATATTTATTTATAATTCATTCTGTCGGACCAAATATGTCCATTTCTTTTTTAATTCATAACTATCGTATCGAAAGAGACGAATAAACTATGAATAAACAGGATGAGAATTTGGGTTGAAAGCAGCCTTTGCATTACCGGTGACTGTTTAGCTCAATGGGAAGAGCATCACTACATTGAAGCGACAACTATATATATATATATATATATATATATATATATACACAATACAAAAGTTGTAGTAATCATCTTCGGTTGGAATAGAGGAAGGAGTGGAGTTTGACTCTGCAGCAGCCAGGCTTATGTAGCTTTTTAATTGATCACCCCCAATATTGCATTCTGTCTACAGACGTTGGTCATGTGACGGTTTCTATTGAGTGGCTAACCAGACTTGTTTTTCCGTCTATTTATATTGGCTTTAGTTTTTTTTCCTGTTTCCTTCTTTCTTTTCCCGCTTTTCGTAATTCTTTCTGTTCTTTTTCCGCCCACGAAAATAACTTTCTTTGACTGTTTTTTCTTTGATGCCAGTGTAGATAACAATTCCACCTTTTGCGTAATATACCTAATTTCACGGCTGTGGCAGAGTCATGGAATGTCGACTGAGAATTACGGAAATTCTTGTTAGGATAATGGCACAGTGGAACTCAATGTTTGGTAAAGAACAAAAATACGTGGGCGAGGAAATTAGTAGGGTCTGGAGAGGGACAAGAAAGTTTTTCAATGTTGCCATACAGTTGGAGACTTTGGGGCTGAAAACACGTAAAACATGGCCAAAAAATGGCTAAAATAGAAAATCTTCCTAGAGCAATTGCTTTTTCATCCTCTATTTGATTAAGTATTGTAAATTGTTAGTATCTTTTAATGCTACTACTTACCTTCATCTAAGCTTATTAGTATCATTTGATACTACTATTCACAATCATTTGAGTTTAGTTCTGACTACGGCTAAATGAAGGAAATGTAGGTAGAATAAGGCTGCACCTGTTTGTTTGTCAACCTAACTTGAAAATCAGCATTTAAGTTCTTTGTTTTTGACGACACAAATTCATGTTAGGACCAGATTTGAGTAGATTAACAGCGTTTGTAATGAACAAAGTGATACCAAAGAGAAAGGAAGAGAGCGATTAAAGAGGGATATACAGAGTTCCTAACACGGAAAGAAAACAATTATCCTAATAAGAGTGGTGGACAGGATAATAAGGAAAAAAACTTACGTCACACTACGTGATATTAAGCTTTTTTAATCAATTTTCGTGAAAAAAAGAAAGAAAGAAAAAAAAGAGACAAACCGTGATTATAACTATACATTTCATCTATATTTATATGTGTGCGTGTGCGCGTATGTTCAACTGTTTCCTTCGGGAATAAATTATATTGCATTCGGGACGATATTTTTATTTTTATTTTTTGACGCGATGATTATTTATTTATTCATTTTGTTTGTTTTGGGCTGTTTAACGCCGATTAACTTGGAAACCAATTGGAAACATTTTTTTAATATCATTAACATTTTTATTACAGACACCAATGTTGATGACTATTGCCAAATACTGTCAAAAATTGTATACACAGCGTCACAGATTTTGAACAGGGTGTCTTTTGTTTTGTGTTTCCCTAAACTCAACTGTCAACCACTGACGCCAGTGGGAAATAGCGGAGCGAACCAGTCTAATCAACGTGACACAAATAAACAGAAGAAAATAAAAATATCCAGAAAGATACCAAGGATTACTAAGAATGGAGTGAAACACTCTTAAATATTACTAAATGTTTTGTAGTAATCCCAATTTAATAAAATGATTTATATTTTAAAAAAAGAAAAAGATTCTATCAAAATGAAAATAAAATTTAGTTTCATCATCATCATCATCAGTTTTTCACCATCTGTTGTTGGACATAGATACTCCCCAAGATTTGCCACACTTCTCTATCATGGGCGTCGCTGAGCCAATATTTTTTGTTTGTCACAACATTTTGTATTCTGCCGGCCTCGGTTTTGTATATGATCTCTGGGGATCCATGTTGTGAGTCATGATATCCGTCGGTTGTCTGTCATTCTTGTAACATGACTAGCCCAATGCCATTTGTGTTTTCTAGTAGATTCTATGATGTACCAGAATCTTGCTTTCTACCTGATATACTGTGCTGTCTTGTGATCTCCCCGTGTGAGGTTGAGCATGATTCTCTCATGTGTGTGTTGCATGCTTCTCAGTTTGCAGGTCTGTCCCTTGGTTAGGTTCCATGTTTCAGCTCCATAAGTGACTATCGGGAGGATGCACTGATTGTATACTCTTCTTTCTAGGATTGATGTAATCGTCTTGATTTTTAAGGTTGAGCTTGCTCTACCGATGGCTTGACATCCTACGGTAATTTTTCCCTTGATTTCTTCTTCTGTGGGTTCATAGAGATTCGTTGTCCTAGGTAGATGTAGTGGTCTACTTTCTTCAGTTTTAACGTACTACAAATACACATGCACACGCATCATCGTTTTTCGTTCTCTCTCATTCTCCTTCTTTACTTGTCAATTTACTTGAAAAGATAATAACTAAATTTGGAAAACAGAAACACGCCTGAGAATTCAGCGAAGGTTAATCATTACCTGGAATCCCTGATGAACAAGTTTTTCCTGGAAATTATCCCTTTTTACCATAAATGGCAAGAATTCCCAGAAAAGAGCCAAAACGTCAAAGAATACAAAACCCCGATTCATTTGGGTAGAGTAAAGAGATAGGGGGACAATTCAACGAAATCTCCAGATTCAAAACATGAGTATAACAACGCAACGGCTCCATTGATTACAGACTTTTAAAATGCTCATTGAAATAACTTTGCATTCAGAAGACAATACAAAAAAACAATTTGTCTCATTTGCTCAAAGTTCATAAATAAGTACTGTAGCATTTTTACACTCGAAAACTTCGTTGTTTATTCCTCTGTAATTAGTTTCTCTCCAGTTAGCTTAAAAGTCGCTCCCTCTACCCCTTACTTAGCTGAATGATAACAGCCACGCTTCCTTCTAAGCAGTAGTAAGTGCTCACCTGATTGTATCGATGGGAACTTTCTGATATTATCTTATAAATCCTATCGTAATGAGGTCAACGGGTATAGAACTCAGAAACCCCGATATTTTTTTTTTTTTATAAGAATAGGACTGTGTCCGTCTCAACGCTGCATGCTTGAGAAGGGTAAGGATTTTAGGGAATATGAATCAGCTTGCCATAATTGTCATTTAAAATGAATATCCATCCGTCATACGAAACTACAGCTTCGAGGCATTTCGGTTACTTTTCTACAGTGTTGCAAATTGAGATATTTTATATCTAGATTCAGATAAGTCTACACAGCGGAAGTAAAGGGAGATAATTTGTAAAAAAATCAATGAAAGATGTATCAATCTTCAATGTTTATATTATTTTATTAGATATCTCAAGAAATGCTGATCACCAAAACTTCAAACTCGACACTGCACTACCTTTTTTGCTGACCAATATATGTGGTGAATGCGAACTTTGTAAAATAAACAATTGTCGAGTAATCGCAGTGGATACACCGTCCAGATACACGTACAGGAAAATCATCAATTTTAGTTAGATATTGGATACGTTGCTTGAAGCTGACTTGTTTTTCTAACCTTTTGCAGAGGTGACACCAGAGGTTTCTCTAAACTCATCCACATGCACACTTGGAGGTCCCAACTTAAAACTCAAATTCTGCCTACGTGGGGATACGATCAAATACATAAAATATTAACTATCTTAAACGACGTATCAAATCAACGTAGCCCTACAAATTGCCAACATAACCAATCAGCCCAGTGGATTACAGATTATTTTATCTTTGCTTGTAAGTATGTGTATCCGGGTGACCCTAGTCACATTTTGGGGGCTACAAACTTGAAATTTAGCACGCGTGCGCCACTGGACAACCCCTAAAAAAGTTTTTTTTCTTTCAAAAATGTGCTCTTAGGGGGTCTCCATAGTTGTTTTGTGCAGGTATTTTTTTTTTTTTTTCAGATAAATTTAAATAAAAGATGTTCTTTTTGATAACTGTACGGATAATTATTTTTGTCACATGTGATTCATTTATGCGAGGTACAGATTTTTCTAATGTTTTAAAACTTGTTCGATGGACGAGGTTTATACGACAACAATTGTACACATACAGTAAGATATACACACCAGTTTGAATACATATCCATAGAAATGAGGTACGTTACGTAGCGATAGTTAACAAGCTAATTTCTTCTAACTGGTCTGCTAAGTTTGATCTTAGCTAGGTTCTGTAAAATTGTGGCCTTGTGTCAGACAAAGCTAAGTTATAGGGACTCATCAACAAGTTGGGATTCACTCCTTGATTTGACGCTCACATTGATGTCCCCCATTCATTCTTTACAGACAATGGAAGATTTCCAACCTAAAGCATGCCTGGGCAAAACGTACGGGGACTCCTGAGATGACCAGGCGTCAGAATCCCTCTCAGTTTTACTGATGTAGCCCAGGGATTGGCTGCCGGGGCTGCCTGAAGGACGCCAAAACCTCTTTAAAGGGTCTCCGCTGCTTGGTTTTGGAATCAATGCAGTCCTTCTCCTAGAGCGGTTGCCTTCCCACAGCAAGAATTCCCAACCTGTCCTGCTATTTGAAGAAGAAGGAATGGATTCATGCTGTAAGGGTGAAGTGAACATAACCAGCCCTGGTCCCAGTTAGAGCTTGAATCGACGATTCCATTGTCCATAACGTTACCGACTACACCAATCGCACTTCCAACACATACATACATACATACATGCATACGGAGATACACACGCATATGCAAACATCTTTCTTACATATTGATGCACACTGAAGCATAGATTTAAAATCCTATGCACATCAACGGATACAGGACCACACAAATAGACACATACACTTAGAACAATATATAGTTAACCCCCACCATCCATATATATTTTGTCTGTAAGGCTTTACAGCTTTGAACACTGAAGATGAAATAGAATTTTTTATGAACATTTTTTTGTGTTGTTTCAGTCAATTATTTCGAAACATGAGTAAATGTGATTAGTGTAAGATTTTCAAAGACTTTTTGTTGTGTTTTACACAGAATTAAATTTCATAGTACTATATGTAAAAGCCAAATTAGAATTTACCGTCATATATATATATATATATATATATATATATATATATATATATATATATATATATATATATATATATTCATTTGTGTATAGATCGGTAGATATACGCGTACATACTTTTGCAAAAATACCGTCGTACATACAGACAGAAAGAAATACGAACCCACCCACAACCATAAACAAATAAACGTTTCCCTGCTCTGCCCTCCCCATCACCACCGAATGTCTGTCTGTTCGTCGAATTGTACAAAGAAAAAGGCGGGAAAGGAAAGCAAAGAAGAACCGGAAGTGACGCAAACAAAACCTTCTCATGATTTGAAGTAAGCGTGCAATTTGATGACGACAGATTCCAAATTGGCTTTCAAGCAGAGAACTTTTGGCAAATTTGTCAGCTAATTAATTAAACTGGGAGACTTCTTAATTAATCAACGTTTGGATAGACTGCCTTTGTTGGCGACGTCCTCCCCGCCACGTTGTATTATACATGTAAAACCCGTTGTGTTGCTGCCAATTCAGTCTCTCGTTTTTGCTTCATGCCCCACCTCGACGGATAGAACAAATTGATGCCTCCCGTACAACAATAAAAACAGATTTGGTATTGAAAAGATATAACTATATACAGTAAACCCTCGCTATAACGAACCTCTATGTAAAGAATTTCGGTTTTAATGAACATGTTAACTATAACGAACTTTCTTCTTATTCACCAAACGGGCTGCAAACACGTGGACCATAACGGACATGACGTTCGAAAAGTTAATGTTATGTTCCGTTTACGTGAGAAGAACAGATACTACACTTTGATCTGGCTATTTACTCGTGCTCCAACAAGAGCAAGATGTGATACAAGGTCGTTTTTAATGCGAGGTTCCAGTTACAGAAGATTTGCAATTATTGCTCCAGTCCCCTGCAACTGATGTTCCGAAGGTGTCAGGGCAGGCCCGACCCATCCGATGGGACAGTACTGCCCCAGGGCATACTGTACGCCCAAGACAAGGCCGAGTAATTCTTTGGGGCCATAAGACGAATCCTTGTGCTTCTTGCGCTTGGCAATACCGCGCCATCATTGGCCACAGCATTTCACCGGTGCAAAGCCAAAGTGTGTTCTGTGAACAGATACTACTCTTTGATCTTGAACCAAATGCTGCATAAAGCTGGACCATCGAACTAACATAGTACCACGAACTTTCTCATTATTATCAAAACTATACTACCTTTGGATTTACCGAATTATGTTCAGTTAAATAGAGCAAACTACTTAACTTATTTCTTATTGGCATTCGCCTTTCACAATGAATTTAAAAGCTACTTGGGAAAGTCATCGTATTTTCTTTCATGAAGAACTTGCTTAAAAGCTGTCTTTGCTGTCCATTAAAGTCAATGTCAATTCATTTCCTTTGCATAGTCGCGCTATATCAAGGGACACACACTAAATGTGTCTTTAATTTGTACATCATATATATATATATATATATATATATATATATATATATATATATATATATATATATACATACGTGTGTGTGTGTGTGTGTGTGTGTCCCGTTCTACTGGTATCTTTTAGTGGACTTAATTGTTAGATAATTTTAGATAAAAGACCTATTTGTTTTAGATAATTCTAGATATCCTATTAAAAGTACAAATTGCTGGACACATAAAATAATCGTACAATCCAATTGAAGACTTGGCGAATCTATTAAAGTCGGCACAGTAAACCATTATGTAAATGCCAGTCAGCCCTGGACAACATTCATTCATTCAGTTGTTGATTCATTTCTTTGTATTTCTTCATTCGTTCGTTTCTCTCTCTGCCAACTCTTGCCAGTTACTCAATAACTCAGCCGACAACAGTACAATGCCCAATTGAAGGAAGATGGAAAGAGTGTTTTGGACCAGTCTTCCAAGTAGAAACAGCTAAGAAAATCGACATTCGATTTTTTATCCGGGTATGAACCTTGACTTCTGGAACTAACAGGAAGCAAGTCTTGCCGTTGCATTCTTCTCCGTCTATTTTACTGCGTAAAATGAAAGGCAGTTTTCGAATGAGTAAAAAAAAAAATGGGTACTTGTCGATTAATGGAGATTCATAAGTTGACAGAGGCAGAACGGGTTAATCGAGGTTACGTGGAAAACGTGATCCGGGAGGGGGAAAAAAGGGAGAGCAAATGAGTCGATCGGTGGCGAAAAAACAAGGATTCGTGAGACGAAAAAAAAACAAAAACAAGATGAATTCATAGATATACAGAAATAAGATATATGTAGAGAAGGATATATATATATATGTATATATATATATATATATATATATATATATATATATATATATATATATATATATATATATATATATGAAATTAGATAGAATCGTAGATATATAGAAGTGTCAAAACTGATAATTTCAGGTCTGCATGGAGGGCAATCGAGATACAAATCTCAAGCCCAAATTATAACAATGGTTTGAACAGGTCTGGATTGTAACTAATGACTTACTAAACCTGTTCCTCCTCTTTCTTTCAGCGTTGAATAAAAAGCAATTATCGAAATGAGAAGAAAAGTTGTGAATGTGAAGCGAAACGGGGTGTCACAGATTAATGGAGATTTATAAGTTGACGAAAATTAATCATTGGAGTATAGAGAAATTATATATATATATATGTATGGATATATATATATATATATATATATATATATATATATATATATATATATATATATATATATATATATATATATATATATGAAATAAGATGAATTTGAAGATATATATGTATGAATAAGTAATATACATTGAACAATCGTGGCGTCAAAATTTGAAGCAATGTGAAAACAATTCCATTGAAGGATTAATATTGTCCGAAAAAATTCTATTCATGGCATCCCTGACGTTTCCCCACTGGTAAACATTTAAAATTGAGTTATTAATAAACCCATCAAAATAAGGCCCCCCAAAAGTCAAAAGCTTTTTTTTTCCATGAAATAAAGAGAAGGGTTTTTAGGAGAGGTCTACCGGACCACTGGTGCCAATTTTCAAGTCTGCAGACGACACACGGGATGGAACTGACAATTGACATATAAACAAACACAAGTGTTTATGAAGAAAAAAAAGATAGAACCTTTCGTCATCTTTGATAGCTATGGTTGTTCATGACACACGAAATAAGATGAATTCGTCGGTATTTAGAAATAAGATAAGTATAGATATATAGACATGTATATAAAATTCAATGAATTTCTACAAATATAGAAGTGTTAAAACTGATAGTTTCAGGGCTATCAAGATATCAATCTCTCACACGATGCTATTGATAGTATTAACAAGTCCAGCAGCTTCAGAGTCAAACTCCTCTCTCACTTTTGATCTGACATAAGATGATTCCTGCTAATTTTGTATTGCACATATGATAAATAAAAGATTATCACATACATTTTCGTAGATATGGAACACTTGCCGGTTTGGCTCAGCCGGTAAGAGAACCTCTGACCGGTCACTTGTTCGTGATTTTAAATCACAGTACGGAAATGTTGATTTTTCATAAATCGGTTTAGTTTAACGAGACGATACCGACAAGAATTAAATAGTTTACTCCCCTGAATTAGATGAGGACTGATATTTATTCATTTTTTTTTCTTCCTATTCTTGTTCCAGTGGAAAAACAATGAGACAGGACACTTACGCATTTACAACGCTTAGTAATATCAAATTCGCAGAAGAAAACGGTAAAAAAAATTGTGCTGCACAAGTTTTCTGAATAATATAAATCTTGATGTTTACAAAATCAACATTCAAAATCCTGGCCTTTTATCTGGGTTTGATTTAAAATCAGCCATTTTCGGCCAGTTTTTGCATCTTTTTCCTATTTAGCCGATAAAAATCAGAAATAGCGGAGAGCCCACAATCAAATCATTTTTTTTAAATACTTAGCTGATTTTATCTTATTTTATAGCTAATTAACAACTTATATATTAATTATTTTCAGCCATAAGGTTAACCAAAAGTAGGACAAATTCAACCGATTTCAGCAACATTTTAAAGCAGTTTTAGAAAGAAAAAATTGAAGTAAGGTTCACCCACTTCCTCTTGCTTTCCTTGCAAAAGTTACTTTTTCTCTCAAATTAAGAATTTCAAGAAGAAATAAAGGTCGACTTCAGTCAAAGCAAATCAAAATACATAGGAAAGATATTTTATTCATAATAAAAGATTGATAAACCGAACTTAAACTTCTTTTTCTTTCCATTCTAGCCGCACAATTAGCCAAAAGTTGGAAAGATTTAGCCGGTTTAAGCCATTTTTTTTTTAATGAGTTTTATCCATAAAAAAAAATCAAAATTTAGCTGAAAAAACTGTTTTCAACCCTGACTTCTGGCACTTATGAGAGATATATAACTATTTTAGCAGACCAATAACTCCTTTAAAATCACATCCGTTACGAGACAAGAGGAAAATTTATGCTCTTTCTTCTTTTCTGTCTTTTCGAGAATATACTCCTGTCACAGCAATGTTGACCTTATACGTGTTATGGCAAATACAGAATAATGTGCAAGTATGGTTTGGTATTTATATCTAAAATAGTATTTTAAAATGACTGGAACCAGCAACGTTTTCCCATTTCCGGCTAATTTTATAGCGAGAAATGTCATATAGATATCCTCATTTAAAGACCACTTATCAAAAATAGCAACCACCCACCGAATCCCAACAACAAATGATCAGGGAAAATTGTACATTTACTTCCATTAACCTAAATAATTATGCTTCTTATCAGCAGAATTATTACCGTAGAGCGATTTACGTACTCGTATTTGAAGCTTTCAGCTCTGACGAGTCCGATCTCTTATATGATGAATCTTGTTTTTAAGAGTCTGATCTAACCAGCCATCGTTTGAGTTTCTCGATAGTGATATGACCCAATAGCTTTGTAACGCTTGCATCTCTGTGATTGTCTTCAGAGATAAGGAAAAAACTCAAGTTGGTCGGATTTGTATTATATCAACGAGGGTCATTGGCAGCTTCAGATATTGAGTATAGATGAACTCTTGCGATGCTTGACTCGTGACAATTCTCTCTAAATCTGCATTTATAAAGATCTGAAGATGATTTCTCGAGAGTCGTCTTTCAACGTCCTTCTGGAAAAACGGATAAATCAGCCAGATCTAGCCAGATATAACTAATTTGGCAGCATTGCTTAGATCTATCACTACCGCCACTAAAGAGTAGAATTAGCAAGAAGACATCGTGTGAACATCTCAGCATTTCGGATTCGTTGCTTGTATGTCATACTGGTTGCTTGCAAGTCTTGCTGGTTGCTTGTAGGTCATGCTGGTTGCTTGCAGGTTGTGCTTGTTGCGTGGAGGCCAGGTTGGTTTCTTGCAGGTCATTCTGGTTGCTTGCAGGTCATGTTGGTTGCTTGCAGGTGGTGCTGGTTGCATGTAGATCATGCTGCTTGCTTGGAGGCAAGGTTAGTTTCTTTCAGGTCATGCTGGTTGCTTGCCGGTCATTCTGGTTGCTTGCAGGCCAGATTGGTTGCTTGCAGGTCATGCTGTTTGTAGATTATACTGGTTGCTTGGGGGTCATTCTGGTTGCTTGCAGGTCATGCCGTTTGTTTACAGATTATACTGGTTGCTTGGGGGTCATTCTGGTTGCTTGCAGGCCAGATTGGTTGCTTGTTGATCATGCTGGTTGTTGCATGTCATGCTTGTTGCTTGCAGACCACGTCAATAGTTCGTATAACATGCTGATTGCTTGTAGATTGTGCTGGTTAGTTGCTGTTCCAGATTGCCAACAATAGGCTACTACACAGCTTCTAATTCTTCATTTCTCAAAAATTCAGAAAGCAAAGGAAAAAAATCTTTCTTTTGGTCCGCAGAAAGATATTACAAGATTGGCGAAAAGACAATTCATGTGGTCTTGTGCAATTTTCCTTCAATGGTAAGACTGTTCTCCTTAATGTTACCACATTTGGTCAGAGAGAGAGGTGGGGGGAAGAGAGATGATCTGAGCTTTATATCAGAGACAGCACAAGCATTGGTATAGCGTCGAATTTGGAAATCGAGCCCCAGGCTCAATCGATATCCAAATTCGACGCTGTTTCAATGTCTGTGTGTAACCTCCAGAGATAAATCACGGATTATCTCCCCTTCAGGCCATGTATGGAAACCCTGTTTCTCCCACCTTGGACATGTTTTTGTGAACTAGATCTACGGTAAAGCTGTATTTAGGATTTATTAGATTCGTCATAAGAAGTAAATGAAATATGCATGCATAATTATTTATCCATGTTAAAGCTATACATGCCGCTTGGTATGTTTAATGTATAATTGTTTGCTTGCTTGTTCATTTATTGCATCAAATTTATTATGAATTGGTCCATGTGAAATAGAATAACGTAGCTAATAAAACAATTAAAGGTTTGTAAAAATATAAGATCGCCTGTTGTGACATAATGAATATTACGTCATTGAAACTGTAGACTCAATGTCTGATCACTCAGTTTGAGATAGGTTTGAGACCTTAAATAAACTTGAAATTAGGATACTTTAATTATTAGAAATGAATTGCCTAATGAAATAGCTTTATCTTCTTTAGTGCTGATCTATGTATGAAGAAGCCCGTCATTTTCCATTCGTACTAGTAATGAATAAGTTATTTTTCTACTGGATATAAACTTGACAAAAGTTGGGTTATAATAAATGGCTTCAATTGTAGACATTGAAGTACAAAAACTTTGTGATTGAGAAGTAGGTATATGCCGTACGTTCGAATGTCCCCTTTCTTTCTTGGAGATGCAAGCTCCTCATGCTAGATACATATCTTTCCGAATTTTGCTGTAGCTTCCGACACACAAGAGATAAAGTTTTGCATTGTTTGAAAGCTGGCAAAATTCTCTTCCTAACGATTTCCCTGTGTAAATACTTCCATCAAGAATCAATCCAACAATTTGAACAAGAAATAGGACTGTATACTTGAAATTTCACTGAATAAAGCGACAAACCTATCTTTTGGTTTTTCGCCGTAACTTTCCGTGCCTAACGGATACAAATTGAATGATTTCAAAATTACTTTTTTGCAGTGAAAATTAAGTGTATTTTCTAATTCCTCATGTCTGAAAATCCTGATTTTGTCGCTTAAAGTACTTAAATGTGTTAAATACAAAACCAAGTATGTAATTCTGGATTTTTTAGTAGCGGCTATTTTGTTTGATGCAAATAAGTTCGTTGTTTTTTCCAGTGTTTTTTACTCGGTCACGTGACGATTTCTATCGATTGACTAATCAGACCTTTTGCTAAACTTTTCCCTGCTTCCGTTCAATATGAATTTTATTTGTAGGTTTTCGTACTTTTTTCTACTTTTCGTTATTATTGTCTGAATTTTTTCGGCTTTACATCCTTTTGGTTCTTGTTAAATATTCAAAGAGTTTTCTATCTTTTTCTTTGTTTTTCTTCTTCTCATTTTCCCTCCCTTTCTTTTACTTACTCTCTTCCTTTCAGTGTCTGTTCATGTTTTCTTTCCTCTTTCTCTCTCTCTCTATCCTTCTTTCTTTCAAAGTCTGTTCATGTCAATTGCTTCCTCCTTTGTTTGTTTCTTTCTTTGTTTCTTTCTTTCTTCCTTTCTTTCATAATCTCTTCATGTCTATTCTTCCCACTTTCTTTTCTTTCTTTCTTTCTTTCTTTCTTTCTTTCTTTCTTTCTTTCTTTTTTTCTTTAATAATCTGTTGATGCATGTATTTTCTTTCTCCTTCTTTCTGTTCATATTTTTCTTCCTTTCTTTATAATTTTTTTTCTTTCATTCTTTCTTTCTCTCGAAGTATGTTCATCTCTATTCTTTTCTTCTTTTGTTAATTCTTTCTTTCTTTCTTTTAAAGTATGTCCATTTCTACTTTCTTTCTTTTTTCTTTTTTCCTTTCTTTCTTTTAAAGTAGGTTATTCTTCCCTCTTTTCATGATTTCTTCCCTTCTTTCTCTCAGTCTGCTCACGTCTATTCTTTCTTTCTCTTTCTCTTTCTCTTTCTTTCACAGTCTGTTCATATTTCTCTTCAAATCTTATTTTCTTTCTTTCTTTCTTTCATTCATTCGAAGTCCGATTATATATATTCTTTCTTTCTTTCTTTCCCTCTTACTGTCTGTCTACCTTCTCATTCATTCGGACTCTTCAATAATTGTATTTTCTTTCAGCTACCGTTGTCCCGTCTTTATAATTTCCTTCGATCAGAAATTCAATAATTCATTCTTTAATTCGTTCCTTCTTTTATCTTTCATTTTTTCAAGTGCTTGGGTTCGTTTTTTTGTTTTTGTTTTTTATAATTTCTTTTTTCATTCCTCCATTTGCGTCTTTCTCTCATTCTTCCTTAGTTTCTTCCTTTCAACAAAACCTTTTTTTGTTTTGATTGCTGATTCCATTAGATGTGCTAGTATCTCTAGCAGTAATAGCCGTTACAAACTGACATACCAAATAGTGAGTTACATCCCTTGCTCGGTTATGTCAACTTGGATGTTTTTCATTTAAATCTAGATTCTCTAGTGGCGTCTAGATGTCAGCAATTGCGATTCAAATCTAGGTAGCTGGATTAGAATGTGAATTATCGATTTTGGAAGTCACTCTCAAATTCGAACGATAAATGAAAAACATCTTAATTGGCCACATTGAACTGTGAAGAGTTTTTGAATCAAAATATTATCAACACAGAACTCGCAAATTCGAAAAAAACATAACAAAACAAAAAATATCAATTGACAACCCTGACGATTTTTGATAGAAACAAGTAATATGTATCATATTATTCATAGTAAAAAAAAATTGATATCTCTGAGAAATCAAGTAACATCTTAATGAAATGCATGTTAAAGATTTAAATCGCATTTGATTTATTGATAATATCTAATACATTTCCTCGACTTCAGATAAATGTATCCGAAGAGACTGAATGTTTTCTATGCGCTTTTAACGTTGCTTTTGACTCAATCTTAGATGGAAAACTTAAAAACAAATTTTGCATCACTTTAGATCTTCACACAAGAGAAGTACTAGCGTATCTATGGTCTGACTTTCAGGCTCGTTTCTTTTTTTTCCTTCTTACCATTCTTCTCGTGTCGTATTCATATCGGCTTGCCTTTTATAAAAATGACAGTTGTCATAAGTTTTTACTTCTCTATAAATCATGTTGTACATCGTCTTTTGAAAATATAAACATTCACAAAAGATGTCTTTTCAATTTTGGTTTATGTTGATTTTCTATTCAGTCTAAAGTTATTTTCGTTTTGTTTTTTTTAAATTCATTTTTCGTTTCAACTTTGTTACGTAAAAGGCAGCCATTCATCTGTTTCCGTGGCGTCTTCTGTTCATTTCTGCCTTTATCTGCAAACAACATCACTTGTCATCACTTTGATATAAACTACAATGTGGGTGTCACGTTTACAATGGATACAGCAATGTCCGATCAAAATTTGCCTCTCTCTCTCTCTCTCTCTCTCTCTCTCTCTCTATATATATATATATATATATATATATATATATATATATATATATCCCTCACAGTGAATTCATCCATCTTTCTTTCTTTCCTTCTTTCTTTTTTTCATCCTTTCCTTCATTCTCACTTTGGTTTTTTTTCACTCTTTCTTTTTTCTTTCTTTTTATCTTTCTTCCTTTCTTTCTTTTTATCTTTCTTTCTTTCTTTCTTTTCTTCACTTGCAATCTCTTCATATCTAACTTTGCCTTCCTTCTTTTTTCTCTCTCAGAACCTTTCTATCCATTTATCTCTATTTCAATCTGTTCGTATCTATCTATCTATCTATCTATCGATCTATCTATCAATCTATCTCAATCAATGCATATCTAACTATCTACCAATTTATCTATCTGTTACAATCTATTAATTACCTATTTATCTACTTACCTATTCATCTATTTATCTCAGTCTCTTCGTATCTATCAATCTATCAATCTATCTATCTATATATATATATATATCTCAGTCTGTTTATCAATCTATCTATCTATATATATATATATATATATATATATATATATATATCAAGCTCAATCCGTCCATATCTATCTATTTGTTTCAATCTATTTATATCTATCAGTCTATCTATCTATCTATCTATCTATCTATCTATCTATCAATTAGGAACAGTCAACCAAAGCTAATACCAGAACTATCAACATAGGTTTCTTTCAGTTTTCATGTTGGTCTGGCTGGCTGGCTATGTATTTATCACGCTTACGTGTTGCATCAATAGAGCTAAAGTGCTGAAAATTTATTCATGAAAATTCATCTTTTATCTCTCCCTTGAATTGATTTTTAGTGGGAGGACTTCAATCTACAATGCAAGTTTATGCTAAATAGGTAACTAGTTTGTCCCTACATGTTTTTGAATATTCAAACTTTCAAGTGGTCCTACAAAAAGTAAGAAAAGTTACTTATTTATTGGTCCCCTAATTGTAATGTTTTCATTTTATGCGGTCAGAAGATGTTGGTCATGTAAGAGTTTCTATCGAGTAACTAATCTATCTATCTATCTATCTATCTATCTATCTATATATATATATATATATATATATATATATATATATATATATATATATATATCAGTCTTTTCATACTAATCTCTCTATCTATCTCGTCTTTTCATGCGAATCTACCTATCTACCTACCTATCTATCTATCTATCAATCTATCTATCACTCTAGGATATATTTTTCCTTCTGCTCTAGATATGATTTGCTTAATATCTTGTTAATTTCTTTTTCCAAGTCCCCTCTCACCATTGGCACCATGTTTCTGACAAAAAGGTGGCTGTCGTTCAGCATTCATCGCTTCTATCGAGTTTCTTGGACTAAATCAAGGTTGGAGGAAACCCTCAGCTTTTGGAGGGCAAAGACTATGAGATCTATAACACCGGTAAATCGTTTCAAACGGGCCTCTCTAAAAATAACGTGGTTCACTATAACGTAGTTCAGGATATAACGTTGGTGGACGATGGCCCCCAAAATATTAATCTAGCTACAGAATAGCTTGATTTTGCTACATAATTGTTAAGTTGATCGTGGTTTTATCTTACTCAGGTTTCTTGCATTATGTCAGGGGATTCGTTTCTGTATCATCCTGTTGGCGATGGGATAATTTGCTGTTGTTCTTTTTGGCAATTTGAAAGTGTTTTGTTTTGTTTTTTATTAAAAGACATGAAAACAATTTTTTCTGATTTTGAAAATTATGATTTTCATTTTATTAAATGATAATCTCTGCCACTTGATACAAGTATGACGGCTCCTGGGAGACCACACTCTCATGTGTCCTCGATGGCGTAGCGTGTGCGTGAGAAAGGACAGAATACAGTGCCTGGTCCTGGCATGGCAAGACGTTCTGTTAATTGACGACAAAGAGTAGTCTAAGACAGCTGCAGAATGATCTTGTAGCTGCATATGACAGCTGGTATTCCCAGCCAGTTATGTATCCGGGTGATAAGCCAGGCTCAACGTTGTTTAACTTCGGTGATTGTACGAGAAGTGCTGAATCCAACGTGATTTGGCAGTATTGAATAAAATTGGGATAATTTTCATTTATAGAGCCTAATCCAGTTGTGAAACTTATTTGTGAAACTCTCAAGATTCTATATTTATGGCAGAGATTAGAGTTTGGGGTGAACAATGAACACAAATAGTTTATATAATAATTGTCTTTTTATTGCTTCTTATAACAATGTTCTAGGCCGGCTTCTTATAACAATGTTCTAGGCCGGCTTCTTATAACAATGTTTAAGGCCGGCCCACTCTCCAACCGATAAGGAAAACGAGTCTGGTTTGTCACTCAATAGAAACTGTCACCGTCTTTAGGCAACATACCGTTCTAGGGTTGATCCCTCTCGCATCCTTCGATCTTCAGCCTGAAAATTTAGATCTAAAAAAATCAAAATTGCCAAAGATGATATGCAAAAGTGTAAATGACAAATACTAAAGTTTATTAAATATCAAAACTAAAATTCTGTATCAAGATATTACTAATAAAATGCTTAGGAGACGCAAAAAAGAGAGAATGAATATATGAGCTTGTACAAAATCATTTTTGTGTCGGTTTTAATCTCAGACTGCATGCAAACAAACTTATGATATTATCTTTAAAAATACTTATTACATAGAAAAAATCTCTGAGTTGATTCTCTACCAATATATTCAACCAAAAAAAAATTGGCAATTAATTACAGTTTCAGTGATGAGAATATTAAATAAGTCAATGTCGTACCATCTTTTGCTCGGAAAATGTTATCTTTTCTTCTAACCATGTAATGGGCTTGTAAGCATTTTTTCTTTTTATTTGTGTTTGTTGCGTTCAAATGGGATAATTCCATTGGTTAATTCGCCCTCCTATTATGACATAACAATAAAAATCCCGCCATAGAAACTCTCGAGACTTCACGTGTGATCACGCATTAAAACTGTCTGAGAGTTAAAATAAAACTTAAAACTAAGATATTTGAATCATTAAAAATGAATTACCTAATAAAATAGTTTGAGCTGCCGATCCACCCATAAATAATCCCACCATTTTGGACGGTTATATTATCCAGTTGTAGATATGATAAATAACAATTTATAGAAAAATATTTTTCCCTATAAAAGTATTCATCTATTAGAATGAAAAAGGAACATACGTTTGTGGAATATAGATTTCGTAGACATGCACGACTTGTTAGTTTGGTTCAGGCAGTAAAAGTGTTAGCTACCAATCACTTGGTTGGGATTTCAAATCACGTAGAGAATTATTCATTTTATACAAATGTGTTTATTTATTACAAGGAAATAAGCCCTAGCGAATTTCTAACATAAATTTTGGTAATATATCTCTGAATTTTTTAGATGAGGTATTATTATTATTTCTATTAATATTCGGACCATCCTCATTTTGGTTGTTTTTCATACAATGTTTCGGTCGTTGTACTCCACATGGACACATAGCGTAGTGGTTACAGAATCAGACAAAATTACTGCTAGTAATCTGATGGTTCTTGGTTCAATCCCTGTGTGAGACAATAAAAATACTACTAATGCTAAGAGGGGAGTGCGGTCAATATATCCCCGTCGGTTAAATAAAGGGTCCGGTTCGTTACTTCCCCACATCTACCAGATGATACATGTTGAAGGCCGTAGAGTACAGCGGCCGAAACGTTCTATGAAAAACAACCAAGATGAGGATGGTCCGAATATGAATAAAAAAATAAATTTTGGTAGATCTGTAAGATTTGTCTTTCTAGCTCAGACGGTAATTACAAAATAGTTTGTCACAATTTATGATCTCAGTGAGAAAATGTCCCCTAGATTTTGTACGGATTGTTCTTGTTGTGACTTGACCATTCCAAGTTAAATTTGGGATGGAGTTCTTTGTTGCCTTCCTCTCGTACCCGCAAAGGTTGCCTTGACCACAACTTCGGGAGGCTAGGAACGTAGATTAAGAGCCATTGCTTTAATTCCATATCTGGAAGCAAGCGATAATCACTAGCGAGGCTTCTGATGAAGAATATACTGCGTTTCCTTAATATTGTTTGTTAGCTCAATCTTCCTAGCGGCCATTTGCATTTTTTCTCTCTTTTATCGCAGACAATAGACTTTTTTTTTATCGCAAAAAATCTTTTCTACGTTTATGGTTTCAGCTTCTTTTGTTCCTTTTCTTATCATTTTCGCTACCGATTTTTTTCCCAATCAATGTTCCTTTTCTTCTTTATTCCAGTGTGTTAGTTTACGTGAGTACGCAGTCTGAAAAAAAGAATTCATTTTCCAACATAATCTTCTTCTATTCGGCTACTAACTATGTGGCAGGCTACAGACTTATTGAATCTCTTTCATATATATATATATATATATATATATATATATATATGAGACATAATCATTAAGTATTATTAATTATATATATATATTCATATTAAGGGTTGAGCACTCTTTAAGTGAGGTAACTTGTTCACTATAAGCTTATGCAATACTCTACCAACTTAGAAATAGAGTACTCCGGTGGATGGGGAATTCTCCGTAAATAGATATATTGTTTTAATTCAACCTAACTGACCTTCCAGTTCTGCGTAGGGCAGAGGTAAGATGCCAGTGTCTGAAGTGAAGATTTCGATCCTACCTCGTGGTACTGAATGACATAATCGATATTCTATAGCCTCACTGAAGAGTTGTAATATAACGAAACAGCTGTCTGTGGATGAAATAATTGTTTAATCACGTATATATATATATATATATATATATATATATATATATATATATATATATATGCGTACTAATAATTACTCACAGTTTCAGTGTCAGTCTCATTCAGAGTAGATGAGAATATTTAAATATGTCAATATCCTACTAACTCTTGTTTAGAAAATGTAATCTCTTCTCCCCATCTTTGAAAGTCACACAATGTTTCGGTCGAGACATTCTACGGCTTTCTGCAGGTGTAATTGGAAAAACATAAGATGGTGTGGCGATTTAGATAAGATCAGAAAGCATTGGCTTCATGATGACACCAACGATTGAGAAGTCTGGCGTATTTTCGGAAAGGTTTATGTCCAACGTCAGACGCTAAAAGCATGATTTAAACATGAAAATTGTGATTTTTTTTCAAATTTATTCTTTGATAGAGTATTGCAACATTATTATATAATTTCAACGAGCTTTTTCCTTCATCCTTAGTCAGGTTGTGATAAAAGCTACTGAAAGTTAAGATGAAGGTAAAAAGTAGTTGAAATTAATAATGATGTTACTATACTTCATCTACGAATAAATTCTTTAAAAAAATTGGTTATATCGTTATATCATAGTATTAAAAAAAGACTCCAGGGTTTCAGTTGTAAACATCAATAAGCGTGAGATATCGGTTATACGAAGCTAGGTTTAGGGTGTAAATTCTGCTCTTGTTTGATTATGAGGTCCCTCTGGCTGAAAAAAAACTATTTGGTCCCCATGGTTAAAAGCGGCCTGATGTATACTGGACCCGTTTTGAAGGAGCAGTATGTTTGACTCTCACCGTGGGCTTGCCCTATTTCTGCTAAACCGTAGGGTTACAGTACGATTAAAAGATGTGATAAATAGCAACTGAAAGTTTATCTCGGTCTATCTATCTATCTATCTATCTCTCTGTCCAATATTGACCTGAAACTAAAATTGTCAAGATAGGTTTCCGGTTACCTTTAAATATATCAAGTGTATAGGCCACACCGATGGAGCAGCTGGGCCGAAATCTTTTGCATTTACCCTTCATATTTGTAGGGGAAAAGTTTTTCTCTTGTTTTTTTAACTTCCACCTAAAAAAGGTTTTAACGGGGGTTGGGCATCAATTTACAACATAGGTTTATGCTAAATTGGCATTGGCCCCCTTCTTGGGCCCGTCAATTTGAAATTTTTTTTTTTAATAAATTCAGACTTTTTAGTTACTGTTTCCCAACAAAAGGCGGGAAAAGTAAATCATTCATTGATTACCCCTTTTTTCGAATTTTAATTTATCACCCCCAACATGGTATTGCAACCAAAAGACGTTGGTTACGTGATGGTTTTTATTTAGCAAATAACCAGTTCTATCCATCAGTACACTCTAGTCTATTCCTATCTATCTATCTATCTATCTATCTATCTGAGTAACTCAATTGGCTTGAACCTATACCATTTTAGATCATTGCAAAAAAAATCTTCTTGATATTTATTTACTTATTACCTACCTATCTACCTGAATCACCATTGTCTCCGATCCGATGATCTTCAAAAGAATCCATCAAATCGAAAAGAGAAAGAAAAAAAAATCTCTACAACCTTTCGATTCGTTTCAGATCGAAAATCCCCCTGTTTAAAAAGAAAAAAAAAAAAACTCCCATATTCTTTTTCTAAATCTCTGGATATGTATGTCTGTCGGTGTATTCTATGCAAATCCAATTCCAACCAATCCACTTAGGAGTTATGTTCACGTGACTCTAGTTTTCGTTGAGTTCATCTCCGTATCCCTTATTCTTTTTCAAACACAGACATGCGCATATCCTCGTGCATGCAAGCTATAAAAGCCATTTTTTTTCTTTTTATATCTTATGCACATATGCATAATATCCATGTTGTTATGATTCTTCTTTTATATTTCATATAAAGGGACGGAAATGGGTTTTCGGGATAAAGTATATGGTACGGCCCAGCTTTGAGAACTCAGCAAGCAATAATGTCTTCACGAGCAGATATCAAACATTTTTGAAAACTGGAAATTCAGAAGTAAGTATACGCCGTATCCCGGCATTCTCTCCCATTCCCATTAATTCTTGTATAACATGAAAATATACAATCAATGCACAGAAAAAGATCAACATGGACCCGACAGAGGGCCAGGGTGAAGGATATCGTACGATTAAATAACAAAAATCGAGATGGTAGGGTAGGGCACGTAGCGAGACAAAAAACGAAAAAGAATTATCTGATTGGTGTCCGTGAGACAGTAAACGCTGTAGGAAAAGACCAGACACAGGATGGAGTGACGGAATAAAAAGGTTTGCCGGCAAGATTAGCCGAATCACGTTCGTCATGGAATGAATTGTGGAAGCCATTTGACTAGCAGTGGACTTATGACGGCTGTTGCTTTTGATATATATATGTATACATGTATACATATATATATATATATATATATATATATATATATATATATATATATATATATATATATATATAACTGATTCATCCATACACTGATGTTTCGTTGTATTACAACTCTCCAGTGTGGTTATAGATAATCCAGTATCTGTACCTTACTACCAGAGTATATTTGAAACAAGGGGAAGAAACAGTGAAGAAGATTACATAAATTGTATTGACAGATGTTAGGGAAAGAGTGACTGAAGTGACACAAAAAAATGTTGAAAAAGTTTCTTAATGTTTGGTATTTGAAGCTGTAAAGCTTTCTAGACAATATATCTATATAGATATATCATGAGTTAATTTTTTTCCCCATGTATTGTGCTCGATATCTTATTTTATAAAGATAGAGCTGGCATAATTGTTATACGAATGGTTAGCTCAGCAAATTTGTTTCACGAGATCAATTTACAATTGGTATCGTGACGTCATGATCGCTGGGATTTTCTTCAGTTTCACTATCGTTATTTGGTCCTCGGTTATTTCCCTTGTACTCATATATATGTGTGTGTGTGAGAGAGAGAGAGAGAGAGAGAGAAAGGGGGAGAGAGAATTACAGGGGCAATGAACGATGCAATGAAAAGACGAGGAAAAGTTCATAAATGTATACCTACAGACGTGTACATATGATATACGAAAAACCTTATGGATGCGCTTATAAACATATTTGCCGATATATGCAGGTATCCCCAACTTTTTTTTTTTGCTTTTACAAAAAAAAGCGGAACACAAAAAGTCATTGAGCGTTTTTGCAGCGAGCTGTTATAGAGGTAGCGTGTGCCCTCTTCTTCTCTCGCTCTCTCTCTCTCTCTCCTATTTCCCAGTTGCCTTTACACCCCAAAACCCTGAATTGGGAAGATTTGGCATAGCATACTATAACCACCATTTTGGGGTCTGGGAACGTTCAGAAAAATATACCTTTACAAATTATTGATAAATGCTTCTTCTTCCTAATTTCGATTATACTCTCGAATTGCAGGGGAAAGACACATACACAGATATATATACATATATATATATATATATATATATATATATATATATATGTGTGTGTGTGTGTGTGTATATGTGTGTGTGTGTGTGTATGTATTTATATGTATAATCATAAATTGACACACATTATGTAGTAACACTTATTTGGAATGTTCTCACATCGTTACACGGTTAATGTATCACTCGAACTAGTACAATGTAAATAGAATAAACAATTGAAGAAAATGGGATAGCTGCAGGAACCTGCCACCAATTGGGTTGCCACTCCAACGCAGCGTTGCTCTTACCATTGAGTTAAACAACCATCAGCAATTTTCCTTAATTATTCATTCAAATAAGAGTTTCTATGTAATATGACGCGATTTATAATCAATCTGTCGGATCATATACATCCATTTCTTTATATATATATATATATATATATATATATATATATATATATATATAAACGAAGGAAGTTCGCAATATGTATGATTTTAAAAATATTTATATTATTTATGCATCATTTCTTAAATATATATATATGTATATACGTATATATATATATGTGTGTATATATATATATATGTGTGTGTGTGTGTGTGTGTGTGTATATATATATATATAAGAAATGATGCATAAATAATATAAATATTTTTAAAATCATACATATTGCGAACTTCCTTCGTTTATAATTCATCTACCGGATGAAAGGGATCGAATTCGTGCTGTAAATGGAACAATAAACACATAGTAAACGGTGTGTGTGTGTGTGTGTGTGAGTGTGTGCATATGTACATCTGTCTATGTGTAGGCATATACACATACAGAAATATGAATTTTCCTAAAATAATCTCGGTATACATACGCAAGCGTGTGAAATGGGTCTTGTATACTCGTTTGAAATCTAATATTCAACAAATTATATATATATATACAAATATATATATATATATATATATATATATATATATATATATATGTATATATATATATATGTATATAAATATATATATATATATATATGTATGTATATATATACATATATATATATATGTGTGTGTGTGTGTGTGTGTGTGTGTATGTATTGTGCGAATCGTTTTTATATGTGGATGTGTGTTCAAGTGTGTCCGTGTGCGTTTGTTTGTGCGTGTGAGTGTGTATTTGTGTATGAGCATTTATTTGCATGTTTGGGAGCGTATATACACATTCAGAAATGTAGACTTTAAATACTCTCTATATGGATACGTGCGCATGTATTCTGAGTGAGAGTGAGAGAGAGACAGGGATATGTTTTCTATTCTCTCCTGTTTCTCTCTGCTTTCCCTCTCCCTCTCTCTCTCTGTTTCTCTATATCCCTCTCCCTCTTTCCCTCTCTCTCTCTCTTTCCTTTCTCTCTCTCTCTCTCTCACTCTCTCTCTCTCTCTCCTTTTCTTGTCGACTCTTCTACTCCCTGCTTCAATTCTTCTTGACCCCAACGCCCCTGCATTTCCCTGTTTCTCTCCTGGTCTCAGTCGACCTCTTCGTCTCCTTGCAACGTTCAGAGGCGGGGCCTCCTCTTTTCCTCGCTTATTGCATCACAACAATCGCCATTTTGTTTGCTGCCTTTTGTTGGTTGGCGCTGCAATGCAAGTCAAGCAATATCGACGTCACTCGTACTGACAGAAACGTCAATCAATCGATCCGAGACGAAAGCACTTGCACTCAACGTGGAAACAGTGTCAAAGACGCCGTGCAAAATGGATAGAATAGCGATTCTCAAAACTGTGTGCCGCGGCAGATAGGTATGAGAACACTATCGAATCACTGCAACCCCACAAATGGTCCCCTCCCCTGACCAACCAGCCAAATAAGCTACAGATTCTTCTCTCTTTGCTCTTCTATGTGCGTTTGTCTCTTGGCGACCGTGATAACATTTCTGAATCTACAGCTTTAAAAAAAATTGCATTCGAATACAACTAAGTACCATCAAAAAACATTTTTGTTGTTGTTTTTTTCGGATTTTATTAATTCTTCTGGGGGTCTCTGTGGTAATTTGTGGACCAACAATGCCAACATCTTGTAATGGTATTTCTTCAGATAATTTTAGATAAAAGATTTTTTTTAAAGTTATAAAGTGTCGGATATTTTTTTTACATAATTAGTTCTAGTAAACGTGCAGGCTACGATGATTCATTCATGGTAGGTACAGATATCTCCAATTTCTTTAATTTCCTCACATGTATTTGTTCACTTTCCTCTTCTAAGCACGTTCGTTTTTCCTTCGTTTTTCTATTAGGAACCGTCAACCAAAACTGTCAGCATTGGTGTCTTCAGTTTTCAAGTCCGTCTGGCTGGCTGACTAGCTCTCTATATATGTACAGGCAGCTCCAATGCAGCTTGAGGGACGAGAATTAAAATGTTTACTCCTTGTAACGTATGATAAAGAGAGTGACACCACTTCGGGTGCTTATCGCCTCTAAGTCTATTTTCACGTGTCACAAAAATCTCAAAGAACTCCGAGTCGAGGAGAAACTTATGATTCGTGGAACCTGGATAGGGACAACTGTTGCCGTGGCCAGTGTAAGGGCACTTACTCAATCCTTGTTATGTCGACGAAAACCTATTAATTTTTTTTTAGTGGGAGGGGGAACATATTTAATTTTATGCTAATTTGGTCCCTAGTTTGTATCCACTTATTTTTTCTTTTGAAAATTCAGGCATAAAGGCGAGAGAAATAACTAATTTACTGATCAACCCTTTTCCGAATGTTTTGAATTGATCACTCCAAACATTGCATGTACTCTCCTAAAAGGTTGGTTACGTGACAGTTTCTATTGAGTGACCAGACCTGCTCTTGTTTTTTCTTCTCCCCTATTTTCTTTCTCTCTGTGAAGCGTTTCGTTCGATCCTTTCAAAACCATTTCGTTCTTCTTCTGACATCCATTCGCCAAAATCTCTGAGGAACCGCAGTACAATCATGAACCGCCGCTACCTCCCCAAGGATCCACGCCAAAAGGCATCAATGAGAGAAGCACCAATCAACGAGGTGACAGTTCGGTCAAAAGGCATCAATCAATCATACCAGCGCTATTGTACGAATATTTCAACTGAACTGAATCTGTACTGATCAAGTAATTTAATTCAGTATTTTTATGTAATTTTGAATGAATAAAAGTTTTATTGCAGTGTCATTTCTTATTTTGTACTGTATATCACAGAAAGGATAGAAAGAAAGATAATCTAATTTTTCTCTATATCATACTTCTATGATGGAATAAGTTATGACAATTTTCTACAAAATAGTATTTCATACCTACATAATATTAGTTGATGTAAGTCGCTCCATAGTCATACATATCTTCTGAAAATTGCATTTTTTATTTAAAAATTATAATTATCCAACATATCAATAAAAAATACCAAATTACGTTATCAGTACATAGTCTGTTATATTATTCGTACTACAGTGTGGTCATTATCGATTGATGCCTTTTTGACAAAATGCAATTGTAACTTGCGATAGTCTTTACTACACTGTTGTCTTTTTTACTGATGCCTTTTGTTGTGATGCTTCTTGTCCAGTCAACGTCCCGAGTGTGCTGCGTAAATTTCTACAAAAACACAAATATGTATTTCTAACAGAAATTTCATTGGAATTCATAGAGAACTTTGGGGGATATTGCATGGATATAAATCTACAATGCAGGGGAAGTGAGTGTAAAATTCCTGGAGCCACCTCAAAAATCCAACTATTTCTGACTTGGTCTTTGAACTACCCCTCCACAAAATTGAAATTCTGTATATATTGTGTAGACAGTCAAAGGATAAAGGGCAAAAAAAAAATTGCGTAGAAATATCTACACACTTATGTATGCATGCTTACAATTATTAATCAGTAAATATGTACATACACATTGTTTATACCGCCCAACGCAAGTTCATTCCTTGGTAGTGAGTGTTATTTTCTTATTGCTTATACGGAAAAAGTATAGAAAACTACTATTAATCCCTTCAGCCAGGATACTGATATTCATTTGATTTGTTGGTTTCTTTACTTTGTGCAAATTTACCCGTTATCCAATAGACAATAAGTTGAAACATAACCAAAAAATTGGTTCTACATCTAAGAACCATGCAACGTTCACAAGAGAGGATCATGCTTAAGATTCCATGGAGAGAACACCAACCATCAAATAAAAATCATGAGTCAGAAATATCACCGAATCCATAAGAAAATTCAACTGGCAATGGGAAGACCATGCTTTAGAGATGCCAGAAACCGGTGGGCACCAGAACTCTGGAATGCAAGGATCTCTGGAAACCATAAGTGAAATCGTTGCCGGCAAAAAAATAAGATAGCAGGACAATGTAGATCAAGTGATATTGACTCCGCCACACCTCCAATCGGGAGGTCTGGCAAATCCCGAGGAAGGTCTATGTCCAAAGATGGACGTTAAAAGATACCTGCAGCTACTGCTATTGCTGCTGCTGCTGCTGATGATGATGATGATGATAATGGGGAGGGGAGGAGCAGGAGGAGAAGGAAGAGGGGGGAGATTTCAAATGGTTGTAAAATCAAGGTTTAAAGGTAATTATTGACGTTCTCTATAACCTGTAGACATAATGAATTGGAAAATAGTACTTATTACCCAGGCACGAAAAAAATTAAGTGAAATAAAAAGTTAAGCAGCGTTCTTAGCCTGAATTAAAAAGCACAGGTGCACGCGCACAGATATTCAGAGAATCGATAATTTCTCATAAAACAGGTGCGATTACTCACGCACACGTAATCGATATTTGTTTGAAAACCTTTTTAAGTGCCAAGAATGACAAGTGTTCCTGCACATAAACTATATCACACACAAGCATGCGAACACATGCACATGCACACGCACATACTTGGAAACGTACATTGAGAGAATACGTACAAAGATAAAAGCAGACATGAATTCGAATTCGCAAGCTCGTATAAATACAGCCACACACACACGTATATATATATATTAGTGTGTGTGTGTGTGTGTGTATATATATATATATATATATATATATATATATATATATATATGCATAAGCTGTATGAGAAGGAAAGCTGTATGTATACATCTATGATCTGCTAACTCTCATTTGTCTGCTTGTTGTATACATATATATACACATACATACATATATACGTACACATATATATATGCTTATATACATACATGCGTACACACACATATGCATATACATACATACAAATATTTACAAATATATATCTATTTGCATAAATATACATACAAATATATATACATATATATATATACATGCATACAAGTACATACACACATGCATATATATACTAATATATAGACATATATTTGCATACGTACATGTATATATATATATACATACATATAAACTAGTATATACACACACATATATACAAATATATATATATATATATACACATACATACATACATACATACATACATACATACATACATACATATAAATACATATATATATATATATATATGACAAGCAGGCAATCAAGAGTTAGCATCTCATACAAAGAGTTATAGAAATCCCATGTGAAAAGTGTCTACTGCTGCTCGATCTTAACAATAGTCAACATCTTCGCACATCCGATTCTTCGTTTCCCGGAGACTTACCCAAAGCAGCACAATAAGCGATTTTCGTAAAAGCATAAGAGACAGCAAATTCATGCAATACCTAAAGAAAAAAGTGGTGCCCCTTACACTGGGCACGGCATCAGTCATCTCCGTCTCAGTTACTTCTTCAAGGTTTGCGATGTTTGGAACAGACTCAAAGGCGACAAGCACCCGAAACAAAACAAAAGAAAAGGAAGCTCGCCATCACAGTCAATAACTGAACAACCGTAGCGTCAATATCTGAAGTCAGGAAGAAAAATTCCGTTGAAGAATGAACATGGTTGAAATTATTTCTGTTTGTGATATCGCAGGTGTGTTCCACTAGAAAACACTAAAATTATTGAGGGAAACATGTTGGAAATTATGTATCAAGATATTACGAATAGAATCTTTATGAGACACAAAGGAGAAAGGATGGAAGTTATATTCATCAGCAATGAAATAAATCCTCCCAGTCTCCTTCTTCCACTCCGACTCAAGATTATTACAGCAACTTCTGTAATGTATACGTATCAAATTTAGAAAATATAAGAAATATATTCTTTAGTATAAATGTATCTATTAGAATGAAACAATCCTTTGATTACCTTTACTAAACACTGTCATAGATGTAAGACTTGTCAGTCATCCTCAGTTGGTACGGTAGCTGTCTACGATCTCTTGGTCGTGATTTCAAATGACAGTAGGGAGATGTTAATTTGATATATAGGTTTCGTTTAACGTGACAGGACAGACAAAATATGATGTGTTCCTTTTCCTAAATTAGATGAGTATTGCTCTTGGTTTTGTTCTTGTTCTTACGGTGGGAAAACAAAGACAACCCCAACCTCCGACTGAAATTAGACAGCTAAGAAATATAGAATTCAACAAGTTTTATTACGTCTGTTATGAAGCTATCATCTCCGGTTTATTTTTCCAAAGCAATAGAAGATGATGAAATCGAATATTATACTTGCATTTTTTCCAAGAGGAACACTCCCCAAATCATCGGATCTAGGTCAAAAGGCATCAAGACAGAAGGATTCAACGAAAATGACTACAGTGTAACATGGACAACTGCAAATGACAATCACGTGCGGTCAAAAGGCATCAGTCAAAACGACTAAACAGTAGTGTACGAATATTGTAACTGAATTTATATTAATTCAGTATTTTTTATGAATTCAAATAAAAGTTTTATTATAACTTTTTCATCTCGTACCATTTAACTTATCAATTAATCTATTTCTCTGGTGTCATAATACGGAATAAAAATAAAGTTACAATATAAACTTTTCGTTCGAATTTGCAAAAAATCCTGAATCATTCAATCAGTACGAATTCAGTCGAAATATTCGGACTGCAGTACTGACATTTTTCACTGATGCATCTCAACTGGACGCGACTGTAACTTGCAGCAGACCGTACTACACGGTTGTCGTTTTGACTAATGCCTTTTGTGTAGATGCCTTTGAAGGGTCACCCGTTAAGTTAGACACCTACTAAAGCATGCTGGGAAGAAAGCCAATTTACCATTTGAGCAATACCAGTTTTGGCACAGACATTTCTCCAAAGACATCTGAAGTGCTATGAATTTTCAGTGTCCCTGTTCACTTTTGGAACTAAACCTCGCTGCCAAAAAGAATCCACACATACCGTCATTAGCAATGTGTGCTTTTACTCTGTCACGCGAAGAGACTAGAAGGTAGAATTTTATATTCCGATATAAAGGTAGAATTTTATATTCCGATCATGAACTAAAAATGCAGGATCTAAATAATTATAAAAATGGGTCTGGTTAGTCACTCAATAGAAACTTTTATGAAATTAATATCTTTAGGCAGCATGTCGTTTTGGGGAATCGATTAAGAAAATGGAAAACGGGATGATCAATAAATAAGTTATTCCTCTTTTCCTTTGGGGGGCAGTGTTCGCTAAGAAAGTCCCAATACCAAAAAAAGCAAAAACAAAAAAAAAAAACAGGCTGTAGCAAACTAATTTAGCATAAACCAACATTTCAAATTGAACCACCTTTGAATTCTACTCGGGGAGGGGTTTAATGAACAAAAGAATTTTTTTTATAGACATGAGGAGTGAATGTTTAAATTTTCAGACCTGTAGCTACATTGGTGCTGCCTCTACGCGTGAGAGTATATATATATATATATATATATATATATATATATATATATATATATATATATATATATATATATATATATATATATATATATATATATATATATATATATATATATATATATTTTTATATATATATATATATATATATATATATATATATATTTATATATATATATATATATATATATATATATATATATATATTTTTATATATATATATATATATATATATATATATATATATATATATATATATATATATATATATATATATATATATATAGCCAGCCAGACCAGCTTAAAAATCGAGAGAAACCTATATAGACAGTTTTGGTGAAACCTTTTGTTGATGGATTATAGTATAGAATGTAGTGAAAACGAAGACAAAGAAATGATAAAAATCTGTTTATCGTCAACAAAACGCTTTTCTCCAATTTCACTGCAATGCTAATCTCGATTATCTACGTTTATTAAAAAATGTGCATCCATATAATTCATATACTGCGCCATTTTTTTTAACTGCACGGTTAAACTAGTGAAGGGTAAGATTTTACGAGGAAAAACTCACATAAGAGAATAAACATAAACCAAACGATTTTCTTTTTTTTTTCTTGAGGTTTCATTTTTGGATGAACTACTGCAACATTGTTGTTAGTTTTGATCGGTTATGAGGAGTCAAGTTTGAGGTGGAAAGTCAGCTCCTTTAAGCCATAAAATCCCCGTGGCTTACTGGTTGAACATAGCCAGGCGTATACTGGACCCATTTCTGCCTAGAGTGTGTGAGTTCAATTCTTACCGTAGGTTAGCACTTTAATCTCCAGTTATACTGTTCAATCGTTGCTGTACAATTATGGTCTGAAAAATCGTGAAAAAAGGCAACTGAAAGTTAGGGTGAAAGTAAAAATTGGCCGAAACAATAATGAAAGCATTAACCAGTGTAAAAGATCGTTTTTGCATCGCAAAACGAATGGAAATGTACGATAGCCAAGTAGAAATGTTATATTGTAGTCAGAGGTCAGAGGTGCGTCAAGGGAGTTTGTGACTTGGATTTGAGGCTTCCAACATTTAATGACATTTGTCAGTAGGTATGTGTATAGGTGAACTACTATATAAAAAGCGCTTTGATGTCCCACTCAATTTAGGGTCTGAGGGGTGCGTTTACAAAAGGCCTCCCTAATCCTGTTTATTCTTCTATCTATCCTTGTCCATTCCTATTTCCTTCATTTAATCAATGTATCTATCCATTTCTATTAATATCTATCTCAGACTATTCCTATCTTACTCTCAATGTATTCCTATCTATCTATCTATGTATGTATCTATCTATATATCTATCTATCTATCTATCTATCTATCTCTATTCTTCTCTCTCTCCCCCTCTCTCCCTCTCTCTCTCTCTTTCTATCTCTCCTAATTTATTCCTAACTATCTATTTATCTCCTGCGTATATATCCACCTATCTCAGTCTATTTCTTTGTCTGTCTATCTATCTATCTATCTATATATATATATATAGAGAGAGAGATAGATAGATAGATAGATAGATAGATATAGATATAGATATAGATCTATACCTATGTAAGTTTATTCCTAGATAGTTATCCTATCTAGTCTATCCCTATCTATCTATTCAAGTCTATTTCTATCGCTCTATATATCTATTTCAATGTCTAACCTTTTGTGACTTTTTCAATAAGCTATGAATAATGATTCAGCTGCAAGTTTTACGATGCCATGAACTCAAAATGAAAACAGAAGTCAAAATAATCGTTATGCGCGTGCGCCTGTGTGAGTGCGTCAATTGACGTGGCATTAAAATCTCGCGAGATCGTTTTCTTGATCAAAACGAGGTTGATGAAGAAGGAAGAAATATGCATTGCAAAATATTGCACATGCGCAGATGAAGGGTTGTAGGGGCTATGGGTTGGGGATGCTCACAGTAAAAAAAAAGGATATGATTTGATGAAATATTTTATTCTAGAGAGAAAGAGCAAGTGGGTAGCAGGAGTGAATTGTACAATAGAATAAGATTTTAGGGAATAAAGTGAAATTCATACTATTTTACATTCATGGTTGTTTAGAAGGTTCTATTTTCCACTTGGGGATAGCTAACCTCACTCAACGTAGAGGAAGTGAAACCGAGAGAGATGGTCTCGAAAAGAGGGGGGATTCTGTTTCTTTCTTTCTTTTTTTTCTTTCTTTCTTCCATTCTTTTTTCTTTTCCGTCCATCTTTCTTTCCTCCTATCTCTCTTGTTCCGTCTTTCTTTCTTTTTTTCTTTCTTTCTTTCTTTCTTTCTTTCATCAATTATTTCTTTCATTCATTCGTCCTTTCTTTCATTCATTTGTCCTTTCTTTCTTCCATCTGTTTTTCTATTCTTCTTCCATTTCCCTTCCTTCTTTCATTCCTTCCTTTATTCCTGTCTTTTTCTTTCATTCTATCTTCCTTTCTCTCTTATTCATCTTTCTTTCTTTCCTTCCTATTTTCTTTCCTTCTTGCATTCTTTCTTCCTTGTTGATATTTCCTGCCCCATCTCTCTTTCTTGTACATCTTTTAATTCTATTCAATCTTTCTTTCTTATTCATGTTTCTTATTCCCTCCTTTCCTTCTTTCTTTTCTGAAATTCCAAAGATATTTTTCTTTCAATTCAAATTTCAAGCATGTCAAAAATCGTATTCAAATCCATGCAACAAATGAAATATTCAAACGTTCCGAGAAAAAAATCAATAACCAGAAGAAAATATAAAAATGGAGAAAGCCAAAACTATTTTTCGCATAACAGAATAATCAAGAACCATAAGTTCAACGATGCATCAACCGTGATAGTATTAGCTGCAGGAGGAGGAAGAAGTAGAACAAGTAGTCTTGTGATTGATCACCCCCAACATGAGGAACATGACATGCCGCCAAAAGAAGTTGGTAACGTGACGGTTGATTCTTGTACTTGTAAAATGATGTGATATAGAAATATTCTGCGAGTATTATTTTCAGTTTAAATCGTGAATGTTCGTTTTTTGGCGTTTTTTTGACCAATTTTGGCCTTCTTTTTTTTTTCAATACAAAAATGCAGACCTAGTACAGTTTATTCTGCTGTCAGTTGGTTGCAGAAAACTGATTGGGATAAATGTTTTTTTTTAATAACGTCACACCTTATAATAACCTTCCTCTCTTTTTCTGTTGATTATTGTAACTGTGACCGACCGATACACCTACGGACCGACTGAACCATGTTCTGTTGCGAGAAATGATACGATCTTTAAAACCTAATCTTTCATGCAGGGTCAGATTTAGCTAGCGCAGGGGCCTGTAGCATATGTTGTAAAAGGGTCCCAAATTAGGAGCATCGAATTACTGTAGCCTTAAAAACCAAGATGGCTACAGATTCATCTCTCCTTGTCTGTCCATGTGTCCGTCTATGAGTGTCCCTGTGCGCACCTGGCCCCATTGGGTACATGAATGCACAAGCACACCAATAAGCACTATCAGGAAACATTTTTTTTTATTGGTTTTTTTCTTTCAATCTATCTTTGGGTCTCTATGGTCATTTATACAGGTATTTTTTTTTTAGATATTTTTTTTATAAAAGATCTAGTTTTTTATGGATAATTTTTGATAATCTCTTTGCTGATCAGTCCTGGTATACGCGCAGGCCATGGTGGTAAATGTGAACGAGTTACACCCATTTCATTTTTATTGTTCGTTGAAGTAAACTATTAATATTAGATCAGGTCTTGTTCGTCGCTCAATAGAAACTGTCACATTACCAATGTCTTTTGGGAGCATGTCGTATTCATCGTGTTGGGGGTGATCAATCACAACATTGGAAACCAAGATTTTCTTGGGGGAGACGACTGTTTCTTCTGGATATAATGAGGAGTAAATGTTGAAATGTTCAGTCCTCTAGCTCCATTGGTGTGATCTGTATGAATAAGACATACATACATTCATTCATGCATAGTAAGTCATCCCACCAGCCGGAAACCTCGAAAACCAAAGAAACCTATGTTGAGAGTATTTGTGAGTAGAATTTTTTTCATTAAGTCCCCGTGGCTCAGGCAGCTAGGAGCAGCTGAGCGTTTGCCATTTATGGTCGAGCCTGGCGCTTATTTTTCATTCGGGATCCACGCTGTTTAATCAGTGCTCAATATTTAACAAAGGTAAGAGGCCAATGAAGAAGAGTAACGAAACAGGGCTGTTTTGTAAGGTAGAATGGGTGCAGGAATGATTGTAAGGTCCCAAGGTGAGTGCTTTGAAATTAATTATGTTGCCATTACTGAAGGTAGGATATTTTTCGTAAATATTTAATGGCTGGATATTTCCTTAGCAGACCTTATGATTTACGTTCATAAATCGATTTTTAAAACATATTTCACCTTTGCAAAAAAAATGGAAAAGTATCCGTATTACCTCCTGCCTTTCCGTCCTTTTCTCTGTTTACACGGTATCCCCAAAAGTTCTCAATTAAATTTTGTGAAAATGTGCAACAAAAGAAGTCATTAAAATTCTTGGATGGATCTGTACACAATGAATTCCTCTAAGACACCGTTATATGTCCAAACCACACAATATCTCCAAAAGTTCTCTTTGAATTTAAATGAAATATTGTTGAAGACTGGGCTATTAGCGGACAATGGTGTTAGCGGAGTTATGTACTCACGGCTTTCTTTGTAGTTACTCGGGTTTGAATAACAGAAATATATGTGAAAAAAATACTTATTTTAATTCATGAAACTCCCTTTTAATTTTGAATCAACGTCACTTCAACTGATCGATGCCACCTGATACGGGTATGACAGCCCCTAAAAGAACACATGGGGTAGCATGTGCGCGAGAAAGGACCGAGTACACAGTCCGATGCCAGTTTGAAAAGATGTTCTGTTAATTGGCTGCATAGTACACGCTGAGACGGCTTCAGAACACTCTCGTTATTATTATACCAATTGGTATTCCCAGATGATAATCTAGTTGAATGGTGACCAGGATCCATCACTTCTGCTAACTCAAAAAATATGTTCGCTCTAGTTTCACTATCAAGAAGCGCTAAAAACAGCTACAGTTTTTTAAAAAGCATACCAAAATTACCGAAACTCACCAAAAAGCTAACAAAATGGTATAAAAAAAACTGCCAAACTTGGCCACAATGTTTAAGCATACCCAAGTTTATTTAGCGCTTTTTTGCACTGAAACAAGAAACGCGTTGGATTTTGCACGAAAAGTGCAAAATTAGTAATATCAGGTGCAATTGCGATGATCATACGGGAACCAATGTATCCGACGTTATTCGGCCTTATATTACTTCTATTAGCTTTGCTAATACTCGATGCAATGTCCTTCTGGAAAGAAGCTTACCACCTGTGTTTTATTACAAACTTATCTCTATAAAAAAGCGTCTAATATTACTATTTGACGTTTGGTGCGTAAATATTTTCTTAAACTCTTTACCTCATTAATATAAAACGCCAAAGGTGACACGAACGTACAGAATAAACATGTGATAAGAATCTGGAGAATTTCAAAATATTTAACATATTGCTGTCTAATCGGGCTGCTACCCTGGCGTACAGAGGGACTTGGAGTAAACATTTTGACAAATGTCAATGAATCATTTAGGAAATGTGGATTTTTGGATAGATGATAAATTAGCTATAACATAGAAATGCAATACCTCACGTAGAGTGGTTTTTTTGTTCGGCGTAAGTGCCACACTTGTTGAATCCGCTGTGGAAATCGTTTCAATAGAAAAAAAAATGGTGTGGTGATAGCAAAAATATAAAACAATATTAATTCCCAAATTTCATATCGGAACTCTTTAATATAATTTTCATTTTTTGAATAAAAGTAACAAGATAAGATATTTTGTATGAGACCCATATGCCAAATGTGGAATATGTCTACCGGAGCGATGATGGCCATTATTTTCGGAAGATAAATAAAAATAAGTCACAAAATTGTTTTTAAAGTCAATAGATTGCATTCAATAATACATATCGTTTTAAAGAAGAAATACCATCACTACAGTGAGTCACTCTAAACTTATTGGATCTCAAGACGCAAATTATAAACAGATGTACAAATTTATATACAGTGAATCACGCACTGGTTAGAGCTGTACTGGGCGAGGTGTCGCTGTATGTTGTTCGGTAGAATTTGTGGGGATATCTGTACCTCTCATAAATGAATCACTGTAGACCGCATGGGTGCCAAAACCAATGATCTAAAAAATTCCCGAAAAAACACATCAAATAATCGAAAATTTACTTTTGTTTTGGAGTTTGGGAGACACTTTTGGTTGGAAGTTTCTGGTAGAAATAGTTAAGAAACATGAAAAGAAAGGCATTTAATGTAATCATCAAAAAATCTCAGACAAAGATTTCTGTTGATTTATCATTTTTTTTTATATTTAGGTGGAGCTATAGTAAATCATTATCATTTTTATATTGAAGTATTGTAAATCATTAATATATTTTTCTATCATACACTCACACACTTATATATATATATATATGTATATATATATTTGCCGGGTGAATATCAACATTTCGTGTCCAATTGCCGGCTGTTGAAAGGTGTGTGAGGCACGAAATGTTGATATCCATCGGGTATATAACCTTGTAATTCTTAAAAGCGTATATTAATAGCATTATTTACTTTGTGGAATAATGAGCCCCGTGATCATATATCATCAACAACGGATGAAATCAGTGTTCTATTTCTTTCTTTTTGTATTTTTATAAATTGAAAAATACATATGAACTATATATATATATATATATATATATAGAGAGAGAGAGAGAGAGAGAGAGAGAGAGACAGAGAAAGAGAAAGATAGAGAGAGAAGCACACACACACACACACACACAAAAAGAGAAGAATCTGTAGCCCACTTGATTGGTTGGTCGGGGCTACCGTGGTTTGATTTCTACGACGGAAAAGCGACAACTTTTTTCAGATCAATTTTCGTATCGACAATGGATGTTACAGTTTTTTTCAAAATCCAGGTCAACCTAGAGGTGAGAGTTGACTTTTCCACCGTAACAAGAACAAGAACAATTACCTCATGCTTTAGCTAAGTAAAGTATTCAGAGTTTATCTGGTTCAACATGTTTTTCCAAACCTATATACAAAATTAACATTTCCTTATCGTGTATAGAAATCATAATCAAATGATTGCTACGGGGCTCTCTTGCCGACTGAGCCAAACTGACAAGTTTTACGTATTCACAAGAATTTATGCTATTAATACGCAAGGACTAATCTAATTCTGATGAATAAATATATCTACAAAATTAGCGTTTCCCCTACCGTGATTTTGAATCATGATTAATTGATTAGTAGGCGACTCTCTTACCCGCTGCACCGAACTGACAGATTTTACTTATCTTTGAAAAGTTATTATATTTGTGATACAAAAACTGCAGCAATCGTTTTCAATCGGAATAGAATTAAGAATTTATTTTGCCCCTGCAGCAACAATGCTTGTTACCTTTATTTTCATTTGATGCTTTAGAGGAATTATATCTGGACCGCTTAGCTGAAAATTCGAAGCCAATTGTGCATTTTGTGGAAAAGCATATAATTGGTTTTTCAGCCATCATGAATTATCAATATGTTCCCAAAGAAGCCACTCCAGTGCAGCTGCAAGCGAAAACTATTTTCAGATCAATTTTCGTATCAGCTATGGATATAATATGATATTGAGGACGTAATTTTGTACAATGCATAGTTCTTGGAAATTGCCATTTGGATATTACATGCAAGTCATTGAAAATTCAAGATGGCAGCCATGACTGGAACGAGAATTGTAATTGCAATAAAGTTCCGTAAACTAGTCTGGTATGGATGATCTCAGTGTCAAAAACATTTTCTATGGTGCTGAATTCAAATTCAGAACTTTGAAATTGACCATACCTCTATGTCTGTTCTCCCAGTATCTCCAGAAGTTCAGCATTCATTTCAGATATATTTTTGTGAACCTTCCAAAAAGAAGTGATCAAATTATAGGGTGGAGTCATGCAAAATCATGTACTCTACGGATGGCGTTGGCTAAGGGATGCATCGTCTGAGTGAATTTTAGTTGTGTATGTTCCTGATGCGAACATTATCAAGAGAACTCGAAAAATCTGTTATGGCAGACCACATACACTCACTTGGGAGAAGTCCAGATTATTGATTGGGGACGTCGTTGGAACGTAAAGAAAATCAAAGAAACTGCATACATCAGCACGTCAGCTGAGTTTATAGATTAGAACTAGAGCTGAATTCAACTCAATTTGGCTTTCATTCATCAACAGAGAGACAAGTTATGTAAATTTTGGTCTGACAAGGAGACAAATGTTAAATACAAGAATCCTACGTTATAAGCTTTGCTGCTATTGGAAAAGATCTGCTTACTACCATTAGATTCGAAAAGTACACACAAATAAGGCCGTAAAGTGGATCAGCCGAAAAACTCTTCGGGTGTTGATGACCTTTCTCTAATTTATAGACAGTATCTTTACAAGTATCAAATTCTATTTCCCAACATAATTTCCTACTTTATAAATGTACTTTACGACGGGTGCTAAATATTGACCACACGGATCCAGTATTAGACAATAGTTGTATGTCTCTAAGTATTGTTGTATACAACAAATCGGTCTAAAATTTGATATTATAAAACAAAGAAAAATACTTACACAAAATAAAAAAGAAAGAATAATAGAAAGAGAAAAGGAAAAAGAAGGATCAAAATAACTAGGAAAAAAAGAAAGAAAGATAAGAGGGAGAGAGAAAAAAAGAAAATATTTATACATATACGTTTGCAAAATGGTTGACCGAATAATAAAATAAGATTTCCAACTATGAAAACATATTCAATTTAAACTAAGATATACGAGATACATTCCGAAGTAAAGGAGGAATTATACAAAAGCATTTCAGAAACACTGACAGACGTACAACTATTTCAACTCAGAAAAAACGAAAAATTACATACATACATACATACATATATACGAATGAAAACAAACATAGAATTAGTACCATTTTAAAAGACTCGGCTTCAATGACCTCAGAGCCAGACGAACTGACCCAGTTTATTGTCGAGATTCAAAACTTGAAGAAAGAAAAAAAAAGGAAAAATAAATATTTTCTCAAATTGTGATCAGATCAATAGACACAGAAGAGAAAATTCACCTGATTACTGCAAACCATTTTAGTCAGATTGCATGGAACTAAAAGTCATGAAATGAATTTATTTAACGTATAATATCATCATCATCATCATCATCATCATCATCATTATTATTATCATCATTATTATTATCATTATTATTATTATTATTATCATAAAAGCCTTTTCAGTAAAGATATTGAGCACTCATCTCAAAGTTTAATGTATCGAGCGCTCTATGAAATATATCCATCACACACACACACACACACACACACACATACATATATATATATATATATATATATACATATATATATATATATATATAGTCCAGAAAGCATTACTACATCAAACACTGTATATATATATATATATATATATATATATATATATATATATATATTTTTGCAAAAGATTTTTGTCACTTTAGTCAATAATTTCCCAATATCTGTTAATGTAATGCATGTAATTTTTTCTGTGTTTTTTTTGTGTGTGTGTGTGTGTTTTACATAGAATCAGATATTATGGTACTATGTGTGATTTTTTTCCTATTGCGATCATCAGTTGTTTATAATGGAACCGTTTCGGTATTTTAAAACAATATAGTTATATCAACATTGCTCCCTAGCAGTGCTGATCATATATATATATGTATATATATATATATATATATATATATATATATATATATATATATATATATATATATATATATGTATATATATATATATATATATATTACAAATCAGGTTTGCAATTTCACACAATATGATATAAAGTAATATCTGATATGTGATGGATTTATTTCATACAATGCTCGATACATTAAACTTTGAACTATAACTGTTAAATTGTTTTAGAGTAGAGCTCATGAGCGTGTGTGTGCGTGTGCCCAGTTAATGGATACGAAATATCCGATGATATGCATTAAGTTGACAATAATTTTGATTTTTTCAAAAATACGGATCCATCTGAGAGTTTTAAAATGCTTTGCACTTGCGACACGCGCCTCATGAGAGGGGTTGTTATTTAAAATAAACCAACATGTCGATTTTGTATCATTTGAAATTGCCACCTTCGTTAAGCCGAAAGGTGAAACATGCTTGTGGAATTAATCTAAAACCCAATGCACGCATACACACACACACACACATATATATATATATATATATATTATTGTGTCATCCACAGACAGCTGTTTCGTTGTATCACAACTATTCAGTGTGGCTAAAGATTATCGAATACCAGGACGCAGAATTGAAACGGTCACCAAGGCTGAATTTAAGCGATATATCTATTTACACAGAAACTCCTCATCCGCCAGAGTGCTCTATTCCTATGGGAGAGCATTGCATAAGCTCACAATGGATGAGTTACCTCACTTAACGAGTGCTCAACCCTGAATAGAGGAGCATTAATTGTTGTGTCATCCACAGACAGCTGTTTCGATGTACATCTCTTCAGTGTAGCTATAGACTTTCCATTATCCCATCCAGTACCGCGAGGCAGGATTGAAACTTTCACTTCAGAAAAGGAGGCCGTTGATTGTGTCATCCACAGACAACCGTTTTGTTACATTGCAACTCTTCATTGTGGTTATAGACAATCCAGTACCGTTAGGTAGGATCGAAACCTTCGCTTCAGACCTAAAAACAGATGCTCTACCCCTGCCACACGCAGAACTGGTGGTAGGAGCAAATTAAGCGATATATTTACTTACGTTCAATTCCCCATCAACCAGAGTGTTCCATTCTAGAGTTGGAAGAGCATTGCTATAGTAGCCTATCCTGGACATGTTACCTTATCTAAGAGTATTCAACGTAAATGAAATAAACGATTTAAGAAAATGGGGCTACTGCAGGAATCAAACCTGTCACTGATAAGATAGCCGCTTCAACGTAGCAGTGCTCTTATCATTGAGGTAAATAGCCGCCGGTAATGCAAAGACCCAAATAACTATGTTAACTCTAAATTCTCGTCTTGCTTATTCACTGTCTATATCTGCTCTACAATGTCTAGGCTGAATGGTACATTCCCAGTGTAATAACAGGTGATCATTCCAAGTAAGATTCTATATGATATAACGCAATTCATAATCATATGTATATATATATATATATATATATATATAGTCATGCAAACTTTTCATATTGTCATTGCTGAGAAAGAACAATTCTTTTAGACAAATCTCTACGACCATGTGTCACGCAAGCCACTGTTAATCTGATCTTAGTTATTTCGACATATCTTATAACTGTTTATTATATAATTTTAGGTTCATGTAACATACAATTTAGGTGATTACCATGTGTTGCTTAGGGAAAACATAATTGAATAAGTAACAATGCAGGGGAAACACGTTTCTTGAGATGTTTCTTCTTGTACAACAGAATACAGGAAATAAGATTATATAGTCCATATACTCACGAAAAAGATGCAGCAATTGAGGAGATATTCTGGTGTACAAATCGAAATAGACGAGTCATGAACTTGGTTTAACACGGCTTCTGGGTTCACAACACCGGTGATCCTCCTGCCGGGTGCATGCAAGGAAAAGTATTCCTCAATTATTTCAGTTCTTTCGTTTCAAGAAAATGTATATAAAGCCAAAACGAATTACTGGCAAACTCCAATGACTTTGCAAGCCAGCACTACAAATCCTTTTTTCTCTTCTGTCCAAATGAAATCCCACGTGCGAATTTACCCCCCAAGGATGCAACCCTTTAGCATGAAATATAGCTGAAAAAACTTATTTCTTTTCGAATTGGTGACCTCCAATGACCTTGGAAAATCAGCATCACCCGACCCATCGAATTTAACCCCATCTGCCCTTCGATTGGTGAGGCCAAAATCATTCATGTATTTCATTGCAAACAAAATAATGCTAGAAATTACCTCAGTTGACAATGTAAATTGCTACAAATGACCTCCGGTGACTGTGAATGACCTCCAAGGTCAATCTAGGATGACCTATAACATTTGTCGTGAAAATTTGTAACCCTATGCCAGATGCCAGCTTCCTAGACGCAAATTTGTAACCTGAAAACTGCTACAATAGGCTAGAAATAATCGCAAATGACATTAGGTTACCTTGCCTGACCTCTTAGGTCAACTTTAAATAACTTATCACTTTGGCTTAGGAATGATATACCCCTATGCCAAACTTCAGTCAGCTTGAAAAGATATACCTCTGCGCCTGATTTCGATTTCTTAGATGCAAAATTTTAACCAACAACTAATAGGCTAGAAATGACCAGAAATGATCTCACACGACTCATATCACAACTTGATGTCCCGTGAGTTTTCATGCCAGAAATAAGGTCGGTAAGCCTCGTACTTACTGCGTGATTGTAGCATGAGCTTATAATCATTCGAACAACATAAACAAACAGAAGTCTAATCTATTACTTTAGGTATGTGTATATATATTTATAGAGAGAGAGAGAGAGAAACATGCACACGCATATGCACAAAAATATTTGTTTGTGTATCTGTATGAGTGTGTTTGGGGGGCAGGGGCAAACACATATGGAGTTGAATGATGAGTGCTTTATCGTGTGTACGTGAATTGCTGTATGAGTATATCTTCTGGCGTATACACAGTCATTTAATACACACATACATGAAATATAAATATATATATGGATTATGGATTGGGTTATAGAAACTTATCTGAAATGAATTCCTGTCGTTTCGCAGTTGATGCTGCATTCGATTTAGACAACGTAAATAGAATGAACAATCAAAGGAAAAAATTTAACCTGTCACCAATACATGGCCGCTTCAACGTACTTATCAGTGGCGGGTTCGATTCCTGCAGCAGTCCCATTTTTTTTATTGTTTAGTCTATCTACCTTGTCTAAATTGGGAGATATATTAATCATGCAACGATGGGAAATCATCTCAGATAAGTTTTTAGTTAATATAACGAAATCTATAAATCATTCTGTCGGACAGAAATGTCACACAAACACACGCACTCATATGTGTATAGTATCAGTAGGACCGAAGTAAGCAATGTATATCTACTTACGCAAAATTCCCCGTCTACTAAAGTAATCCATTCCAGAGTTGGAAGAGCATTACATAATAGCAGTGATAGACGGGTGCCTCACTCAACAGAGCTCAACCCTGAAGAAGGGAGCGTTAATTATAATGATAATTAATTATTGTGTCATTCACAGACAGCTGTTCCGTTGTATTGCAATTCATCAGTGTGGCTATAGACTATCCTACATCTAGTACCACGAGGTGGGATCGAAACCTGGGTGATCAAATCACTCGCCTCTAAGTGTGTGTTTGTGTTTGTGTGTCCTGGTCAACAATCTAGAAATTTTATAGGAACACCACCAGGCACCATCGAGGAAAAAGTATTTGATTTTGATGGTTTTCCAACTGCTTCTGGTGGTCATTTTCGAGTAACAATGTCTAAACCTTGGGCTGTGAGTTTTTAGATAGTTTTAGATAAAAGATCTATATTTTTTTAGAAAACGTAAGATAAAAATTAGTTTCAGTACATGCGTAGGCTACGGTTATTCATTATATAAATATCGAAGAATAAAAGATAAGGTTGTTTCACCCAGTGCCCCATGTCTCTCCGTCCGTCTGTCCACGATATCTCCAAAAGTAGGAAACGAATTTCAACGAAATTTTGTAGAACATTTGGTCATTGGTTAGGTAAGATGTAATTAAGTTTAGGGGCGGATCAAGGATTCTTTACCGATTGAGTTTGTATACGGTGTTGGCAGAGGTATGCAATCTCCGTGTGCTTCTTAGTTGATTTATGACATGCATTCAATTCTTCGAAATTCGACCCAAGCTTATTAATGTTTATTTCCCTCGTTTGTTATTCTGAAATCTTTTTTTCTACTGGTGTGACAGGTATCAGTATTGCCAAAATATCTTTCTGCGTAAGTTTGAGTGCCAAAAAGCGACAAAAGTGATCAAAGCACTTTAAAATGATGCTAAAAACGGTCGATTATACGCCCTAAATTGGCCAAAACGTTTAGGCATATCTGCACTGATTTAGCGCATTTACGCACCATTTTTTCTCTGAAAAAAAAACACAAAAAAACGCCAAAACACACCAAAACTACGCTAAAAATTGGCCAAAACGCACCCCAAAATGGCCAAAATATACGAGCACGCCTGCACTGATATAGCCCATTTTTGCACTGCCAAATCTAGAAACATGCTGGATTTAGCGAGAAAGGAGCTAAATTGGCAACATTGGACAAATATGTCAACAAATCCCCCCTTCTCTCTCTCTTTCTGTCCCTGTCTGTCTGTCTGTCTGTCTGTCTGTCTGTCTGTCCGTCTCTCTCTCTCTCTCTCTCTCTCTCTCTCTCTCTCTCTCTCTCTCTCTCTCTCTCTGCGTTTGGGTGTGTGTCATTGTAAACAATGCTTGTCAACCCAGATATGATAAGTCGCAAAAGAAAAAAAAAAGTATGGATTTATTAATTCAAGTGCACTGAAAGACCCTTGAATGCGGTGTCAGACTAACTAATTAGCAAAAGTAGCACATGCTACAGGCACTCAGAGAACGCATACTTCTACCAACGCCATTGTCAGGTCGGTAATTGTGCATGGATCCGCTCAAAAGTTTAACCAATTATTCAATAGCCTATCCGTTACCCTTCAACAAAATATCATTCATTGAGAACTTTTGGGAGATAACATTTGGTGGTATAATGTGTTTGGGACATATAACTACGATGCAGGGGAAGTGAATGAATAAATGTGTATGAATCCATCCCAAAACTTGATCGCATCCTTCCACAGAATTTTATCAAATGCTTCCGGGGGAGGTATCGTATGGACAAACATGAGCGTTTACTTGAATGCAACTGTAAAAAAAAAAGGGTGGGAGGATTTTTTTTCAATCCAAAATAGACACCTGGATCCGCCCAAAATGTCAACACCTGTTCCATAATCCACTGTCCGCCCTTCAAAGGAATTCAATTGACACTCATCCAGTACCCCGGGGAGATATCGTGTGGACTGACGGACGAACGTGCGCAACTGAATACTTATATATCTTTTTGACTTCGTTGACAGAGATAAATGAAAACGTTTGGATTGATTGAGAACGAACTTAGAAGATGAACAAGCCTGGCTGCGGCAGGGGCGAACGAAACACCTACTTCTATTTTGTCTGAAGTGAATTACTACAACTTTTGTAAACAAAAAATTATCATATGAGTTTTCGTGGATACGCAATACCTGTCGGTTTGGCCCAGTCGGCAAGAGAGCCACCGACCAATAATTTGGTTATGATTTGAAATTAATATATATATATATATATATATATATACACACACACATATATGTCTGTTTGGTTTAACATGATGAGACAGACTAACAGCCAAGAGTTTGCTCCCTTGAATTAGAAATATACATATTCTTATGGTAGCTATTCTGCTGATAAAATAACCGTATCATCACTAGAGATGCTGAATGAGCCATTTTGGGGCTAGATCTAACGGAATTTCCCAATTGAAGCGATAAAAATCTGCGATATTGGATAGTCGAAAATCTGCCCATTTTTTTTCTTCAAATTAGTCGATTAATATCATTTTATATTTAACTCACAACTTATATATTCAATATTTTCAGCCATAAAATTTGCCGAAAGTCGAACAAATCAGTCGATTTCAGCAATTTTTGATGCAGTTGTAGCCCAAAAAGTCAAACTGAGGGCCACCCACGGAGAGCAAATTCATTCGCGAATCCTATAAAAGTTACTCGCCACCCTTAGAAAAGACGACAATTCAAGGAAGAAACGAATATTAGGGTCAATGAAAGCAAATCAAACTATATCATAAAAGCTCGATAAACCGAATTTTAGCCGTAACTTTTGCTTTTTAGCCATAAAGTTAGCCGGAAGTTGAAAAGATTTAGCTATTTTCGTAGCAATTTTAGCCGAATAAAAACAAATTTGAGTTGGCAACACTGATTATCAATAAGGCTATCTTGTTGGAAAGAAGCCATTTGCTAGAATGGAATGTTAGTTCGTAAAACAACACAAAACGTACCTTATAAAAAAAACTCACTCTGAACCTAACTTGAAGTCTCCTCTTTCTATCTTTATTTCCTCCAGAGAAATTAAACTTTTATTTTCCTAGTTTGCCTCCATAACGAGTCTGCTCCCAATCGTAAACTTTTGAAAAACTTTCTCTTCTGTTCCTGTGTTTTAACTCTTACTTCCTGGTTAATTTTTTTTGTTTAAAAGTGCTGAAAATATCACTTATTCCCCTCAAACTTCACTCTTGCAACCAAAATTTGAAATCCTTTGTGATGGCTGGAATGAACGAAGTTGGCCGTTGAAATAAAAATGTTAGGATTCGTTCGGATCATATTGAAAAGATGACCAGTTCAGAAAGTTGGATGAGCCACTCAGCATTTCCCCAAGACAGAAACGTATGTCTATTCTAATAACGCCAGTCTTACTTTCTTCAAGTAAGAAGATTATGGTCAAGATTGAATATTTGTAGTGTGAAATAATTACCTTTTTTTTTCACTCGTTACAAAAAACAAAATCTCTTTGTGGACTTCAAATAAAGAAGCCATAATCTAAAATCTACTTATTTCCGAGCACATTTGCAAATTTTTATTCACATAAAGGAAAACGATTATATATGAATTTCAATATTCTGGCCAATCAAACAATCGTAGCCATCAAAGATGGCAAAAGGTTCAATCATTTTTGTATGTACATGCTTGTGTTTGTTTGTAGGTTGGTTTATGGGGTTGTTTGTGTGTTCCTGCGTTCTTGGCCATACTGTTTTGTCTACGGATGGCATCTGCACTCTCAAGATCTCATCTAAAAATGCTTAATTTATTTTTGGGGAAAAAAAAGTTCTGTTGACCTTTCAGGGGCCTATTTTGAAGGTTTGATAATAACATCTAGATCTTCCAGAATTTAGATGTATCTTCATATTTCTTTTGCTCTATTTTAGATGTTTTCCGGTAGAAAATGCCAGTGGTGTCATAAGCAGAATTTATTATGACCATATATATCTTTTGATGAAACTTTTTCACATGACTCAAAAATTTGACGCTACGGTTATTCACTTATTGCCTTTGATGTTTCACGCAGATTTGGGGGGCCCAGGCACTCAGATAAGTCTCACAGAGGCACCAAACTATGCCCTCGAAATTGTGAATCCTCTAAAGAAAGGTGCAGGAAGCCAATCGGTTAAAGACACGGAGAATGGTAATGCACTGGGGAAAAAGTGTGAATCCACTTCTCCCTCAGCTAGTAAGCCAATTGGAGCCCTTTACCATTGCATGGCAGTCCATTTTGGGTGTCAGGCTAGCACCCCAGTCCCATGGAAACTCGTAATTGCTACAAACAGTGATTGGGCCTCGATTGATATTGTGAGAAATGGAGACGAAATCATTGCCTCATGTGTCACGACTCACACGAGTTAATGACAGGAGCTGAAGAGAGAACTGCGCAATAAAGTGATTATTTCGAGCAGGAGTGGTCAGAACGCGGATCACGAGTCAAATGCCGATGTTCGACATTTGTAGCACGTGGAAATTTGTTGGCTGAACTCCTTCTTTCAATAGTATTGAACAACTGCAGCCATCAGATCTGGCTAAAAGTTCCATCTTTTTTCTTACGTGTGTGTTCGTGTGTATGTTTTTTGTGTTTTCGATCTGGCCATACCGTTTGGTCTACAGACTTGAAAATTGGCATCAGTACTCCACAAGACCCCTTCTGAAATTTTATTTATTTATTTATCTATTTATTCTCTTTTTTTTTAAGCGTTTTTTTTTAAACCTTTGAAGGACCTTATTTTGACGAGTTTGTTGATAACATCCATATTCTGGGCTTATTTTTTCACTCTATTTTAGATAGGTTTTCACTTCCTCCATTTCAGATATTTTCTAGTGGTAAACCCCAGTAATGTTATCAATAGAATTTATTCTGGCCTTGTTTACTCCTCGATTAATTTTTTTTAGATGACTTCTAATGTCGACGCTATGGTTGTTAAACTATGTGATAACGAGTTAAAATGAAAGTTAAAAAGGAAAAAAAAAAAACAAGCTTCATAATCATTTTTCGGGTGCTATCTGCAATGCCAATCATGTTTTAGTCTTTAATTGATATATAAAATCCTAACACAGGATTTTTTTATGATTAAAACAATCATCAGTCAAGATTTTGAAAAAGATTTACACCCAGGTCCCCAATGGAGTGTGCCCCAAATCTTCATGAATAGAAGTTAACCAACTGCATTTTTTCATGCATTAAACAATCACTGTTGCCTATTCAAAAACGTTAAATCGACCTTGCAAAAGCGTCCAAACGCCAAAACACGTTAAAAAAAACTGACAATAAAACAATGGCCATTTTTACCGGCTAAATTTGTCTACAGTGGCTGGGAAATAGCTAAAAATTGGGGGAGAAATTGCTGGAAAATAGCGCTAAAAATGTACTAAATTTAGCGTTGAATGTTGAATTTTCGCACAACCAAAGCAAGAAACGCCTCAAATTTGGACTAAAAGCACTAAATTGGCAACACTGTATATGATAACAAATCCAGCTAAATGTTTGAAGTTCTGCATGGGGGATCCAAGCCCCCCACCCTGCAAATCTCTGGCTATGTTACCGCCTTTAATGATTTCTGTTTTATATCCGGTATTAGTTTCGTGAGCGTGTCAGGGGGTCATCAAACCTCACTAAATCAGTGGTTTCCAACGTTTTCATTAACAAGAACCCCGATTATTTGAATGAATTCTCATATGGAACCAGAGTTTTTGAAGGGTCTGCTTACTCAACAAACTCATAGATCCAAAAGTTTTGAAAAGTCTGCCCCTGAATCCCCATTAATCCTTCAGGGTTTTATTACCCCCATGTTGGGAACTTATGCACTAAATGTTGGATATTTTTTGAGTTAGTAACACGATATCAAACTCAGATTCAGTTTCTCCCATATCGATCATTACTTTAAGCAGTCAAGGCATTCCACCGTGTGCGATTTTCAAGCAGTCTGGTGGAGGGGTTCCAACTTTTGTAAACCAGCCGGTGGCCCCTCCCCCACTGTCCATCACCAGATCATCTTGGTTTGTTCTCTCTTTCTCTGGCCTATTGGCTTCCAATTGATTGCAAGTATTGTTGTGCTGTGCCTCGGGACATACCCGAACCAGCGGTGTAGCCGTCTGCAAATGGTGGTTGATACGGGAGGCTGCTTTGATCTTTATCTGACCTCTTCATTTGACATATTCACCTTCTACGACATCAGTTCCCAACCTTTGTACCATCATGAGCCCCTTAAGTAATTGGTCCTTGATTCCACGCATCCCAATTCTCAAACAATATCATTTGTTTGAGATAAATACGTCAAATGTGTAAAACCTGCAAAAAGGTTGATCCACATTCACACAAATGATAATTAAATATTTGCAGATGTTTCCTGTGATGCTGACGTCATCAGTGTTTTTTTTTTTAAATGCATCTTATGTTAAACTTGATGGATTGTATCTCTACTAGATTTTATCTTTACATTCGTTCAATATTCAGGAAATATTGAACTAAAAGAAGACAATGATGCACAACATAACGTTTTTGATAGTTTTAAGTACATTGCAATTGCAAAATTACTCAACTATCAGGTAAAGTAGTTTATTATATTCAATATGATATTATGCAGACTATTGCGAAGAGAATTCTTGAAATTTTTGCATCATCCCTGCTATTTCGCCCCCTCCTTTTTGGAATTACTCACGACTCCCTTGGGGCATGTCCCCTGATTATGAGCCACTGTTCTACGATGTATATATATGTATATGTATATATATAAATATATATATATATATATATATATATATATATATATATATATATATATATTATATTTATATATATATATACATATATATATATATATATATATATATATATATATAAATATATATGTTGATAAGAAATAGATGTATAATCCGACAGAATGATTATGAATTGCGTTATATAGCAATGAAATTCTCTTTGAAATGATCTCCCGTTATTACACGGTGAATGTATCATTTGGCCATGACAACGCAAATAGAATTAACAATTGAAAAAATGCAGCTGCTGAAGGAATCAAACCTGCTCCCGATAGGGTAGCTGTTTCAACGTAGCGTTGCTCTTACCATTGAGCTAAACAACTGCCGGTAATGTAAAGGTCCAAATAATTGCTTAAACTTCAGTTCGACACGGTAGTTCATTCATTAAACATCATAAAGACTCTGGGCCCTTTCAGCTTGAAAAGGAGATGACACGAGGTAATATCAGCTAACCCCAAATTTTCACATCCTGCCTCGAGATGATCTTCTAAAACCTAGACTAGGAAAATAAAGGAATCGGGATTGATAATGGATACCTGAGTAACCTTAGATTTGCTGACAACATCGTCTTTTTTGAAAGAAAAAACCTCGTCGATCTCCGGGTAATGTAAGACGAACTGAACGAAGAGAGCAAGAAAGTTGGTTTCCACGCGAACTTCGGTAAAACAAAACCATATACAACAAACATGTTGAAGACAAAGACACAGATATCCAAATCGAAAACACGGACCTGAAAAAAGTAGACCACAATATCCACCTAGGACAAAATTCTATGAAACCTTCGGAAGAGGAAGAAATCAAGTGAAGAATCACTCTAGGATGGCAGGCTTTTGGCAGGGCAAGCTGAACCTTTAAGAAACAAAAAAACTCTCATTAGTTTCAAAAAGAAGGAAACACAACGAATGCATTCTCCCGACAGTCACCTATGGAGCTGAAACACGGAACCTAGCAAAAAAAGTTTGACTCTCAAACTAAGAACCATGCAACGTGCACATTTTAGAGTCATGCTCAATATCACATATAGAGATCACAAAACAGTTCAGAATATTAGAGTAATAATAGTAGTTTTTCTAGGAATAGTTTTTCTAGCTGATAATTCGTATTAGTTCAAGTAATCATATATATATATATATATATATATATATATATATATATAGATAGATAGATAGATAGATAGATAGATAGATGTATATATATAATGTTCTTCGAACTTAGGAATAGAGCATTCTGATGGCTGGGGAATTCTGCGGGAATAAGTATATAGCTTAAATTCAACCTTACTGACTGTCCAATTAAGATGCTAGCCTCTGGGTCTGAAGCAAAGGTTTCAATCCTACCTCGTGGTACTTTATGGTACTTTAATGGATAGAGTATAGCCATACTGAAGAGTTGTAATACAACGAAACAGCTGGATGACACAATTATTCAATCATTATACACACTCACACACACACACACACGTATATATATATATATATATATATATATATATATATATATATATATATATATATATATATATATATATATATATATATATATATATATATATATAATAATGATAATAATAATAATAATGATAATTCTTGGCTCAAGTGCTCTGAAATTTCTCGGTAAGCAAAGCTGATTTGATATTTCTTTCATGTTGCCAACCCAAGAAAATATTTTCACGTTAGTTTGACGGCCAAAAATGCGCTAAATTGAAAGAAATTGCTAGAAATGACCAAAATATGCTTGAA
>OY735231.1:24788129-24818129 GCA_963457665.1 Thysanoteuthis rhombus | reverse complement strand
CAGGGCAATATATCAGGGAGAAAACAAGAGTCAGAGACATCATAGAATCCATTAGAAAACTCAAATGGCAATGGGCTGGTCTTATTGCAAGAATGACAACCGATTGACATCACAACTCACAACTAGGATCCCCGGAGATCATATGCGCAACCGAAGCCGGCAGAATACAAGATGAACTGGATAAATTCAGAGAGTATTAGCTCCGCGACGCCCACGATAGGGAGGTGTAGCGAATCGTGGGGAAAGTCTATGTCCAACAACGGATGTTAAAAAACCGAAAATGATAGTCATCAGGTTTAATCTTACGATAGAACCAACAAATAGTAATATCATCGTATATTTCATTTTTAAATAGATGTTTCTAGATGTTTTTCCACTCTATTTCAGATGTTTTCCATAGGAAATGACACCTAGATTCTGGAGAATCCAGATGTTTCTAGATGCTTTTTTTTCCACTCTATTTCAGATGGGAAATCACAACTACATTCTCCCGGATCTAGATGTTTCTGGATGTTTTTCACTGTCTTTTAGATGTTTTCCAGTTTGAAACGCCAGTGATGTCATAAATACAATTTATTCAGACCGTATTAATCCTTCGATTGAATTTCATTCACCTGATTTCAAACTTCGACGCAGCGGTTGTTCAATTATTGACTGCGATGTTTAGTCATTGTAATATTCTGACCAGTATTTATTTCATCTCGATTTTAGTCCTTTTATTTACATAAGTTGTTTAATTGTATTACGATTTTGTATTCAGTATAACTGAACTTTCCTTGAATTTCTTCCATCTTATTTTTACTTGCTCTTCCTCGTGACTATTCAGACTGACATTTTACTATTATCAGTAAATGGTCGTAGAATGACGGTTCTAGTACCTGTGATGAAGATAATGAATAGTCACAAATCAATAATGGAACCTACTAGATTTTTGTCGAGTTTGAGACGGAAAAATTCATCAATATCGATTTTTCAATTATCTGATTTATATGTATCTACTTGTATGTTTGTTACTGTTATATAACAAAAGCGGCACATCGTAACGATTTTTTGTCAGCGTAATACCGTTAAAATGCCTTCACTTTCCAGTACAATTTATAGCTTAATAACAATGGTGAAGAATATTCCTTCGCAGCCGCCTCGATAATCTATTTTGTAATGATTTCGAAAGAAGATGAGAGTATATCAAATGATCATCATAGAGTGGTTTTCCTTATTTATCAATTGATGTATTTATTTGTTTCGTTTGCAAATGATTATGATATAAATTCTATATATAAATTCTATGATATAAATTCTATAAAAAGGAAGTGACTTGAAAATGAGCTTAAAAGCCATAGAAAGCGCACTCCGAGCGAGTTACACCAAAGTCAGAACTTAAAGTTTTGTTCAGCCTCTCAAGTTATGCCCTAATTTCCAAGTTGAAAGATAATGAAAGCAGCGTTGCCGAGGATGGTTTGTTATCTATAGCTAAAATAAAATCTAGAAATGGCTAAAATCTGCTAAATTTATCAGTATCCACCTCGCTCCATATATATATATATATATATATATATATATATATATATATATATATTAAAGCTAAGATATCAAATAAGATAATTATACTCTACGACTTCATAACAAATTATTGATAACATCATACATTTCTTTACATTGAACGTACTAATTTAAAAACGGATTTTTGGCTAAATTAAAGGAAGTAAATCAACCCAGATCAGATCGAAAAATGTCCAATTTAGCAACAAAAGAAGTCGCTGTGAGAGTCGTTGATTTCAGTGTTGCCTTTTGAGTGCATTTTTTGCGCTAAATCAGCGTAGCCATTTTGGTCAATTTGGGCCTTTATTAGTATATGTTCGATGGATGTTTTTTTGGCCATTTGTAGGGCTATTTTCAAATAATTTAGCGCTTTTTGGCAGTCAAAATAAAGCAGAGCTTTTCTTTTTTCAGAGTTGGCAACACCGGTTGATGTTTTTGGGAACCAGTCAGTCGTAAAAAAAAAAATGTGAGGCAGGGGAAGCCTTATGCAATGATCGGGAGGAATGTTTGGTCTGAAAGAGGAAAGAAAACAAAAAAAGAAGCGCACTATTGCGCCGTAAACCTGTTTCTTGATTATGTCAGCGTCGGCCAGCAAATGGGAGTGATCGGAATGTTCTGCGTGAAAACCAGGCCAAGAGCTTGGAAATAAACAGGAAGTTTATAGTCAACACAAACACGTGTTCACCATACATCTATCTGGAATGGCTGTTAGTCAGGCGGACTGGGGCAACGAGCGAGTGGTTGGTGGGGGGAGGAGAGCGGAGAGGGCGATGGGGGGATGTTCGGTGAGAGGAAAAGAGATGACGAGGTTGGAGAGGGGTGGTGGGTACGAGGATGAGTGAGAGTGCGCGTTCAGATGACGTTTGGGGGTCAGGCAGAGAAGTTTTTTTTATTTTGAAAATTACGCGGAGAGTGCTGTGTTGATCGGGTGGGTTGCGTGAGCTTTGAAAACAAAGAAAGAAAAAAGAAAGAAAGAAAGGGATGAAGAAAGACAGAAAGAAAGTATATAGGAAGAAAGAAAGAAAGGAATGAAGAAAGAAAGAAAGGAAAGAATGAAAACAGAAAGAAAGAAAGAAAGAAAGAAAGGAAAGAATGAAAACAGAAAGAAAGAAAGAAAGAAAGAAAGAAAGAAGGAAGAAAGAAAGAAAGAAAGAAAGGATTGAATGAAAACAGAAAGAAAGAAAGAAAGAAAGAAAGGAAAGAATGAAGAAACACAGAAAGAAAGAAAGGAAGAAAGAGTGGAGGAGGAGAGAATATGGAAAAGAGCGGAGAGAAGGAGAGAGACAGGGGAAAATATACTATGTAGTGGTTTTCAAACTATGGGCCGCGGCACTATAGTCAGGGGGGCTGAGTTGGTGGTTTGGGGGATGAGAGTGTGCATTCAGATGACGGCTAGAGGCTAGACAATAAAAAAATAGAAAAAGACTGGTCTGGTTAGTTCTTCAATAGAAACCTTCTCGTGACCAACGTCTTTATGAGTAACTTCTGTCATCTTTTGTTGGACACTAAAAAAAAGTCTGAATTCTCGAAAAAATGGTTAGTCACTCGATAGAAACCGTCATGTGAACAATGTCTTCAGGCAGCAAGCCGTGTTGAGGATGATCAATTCAAAGTTAGAGAAAAGGGTGATGAATAAGTTACTTATCTCACTTTTTTTTGGGGGGGGGTGATCACCAAAATAGACGTAATTTCCAGAAACGGTTGGACACAATATAAGGGATCTATTTAACATGAACGTACATTGCAAATTGAACCCCCTCCCCTCAAAAACCTAATTTGGGTTTGTTTGATTTTCAAATAAGAAGTAAATGAATAAATTTTCAGCCTTTTAGCTTCATTGGTACGATATTTACACACGTAGACAGCCAGTCAATCGGCCAGACTAACTTAGAACCTTAAAAGAGACCTATGTCGACCAGGTGACATTTTTAGGTTGACAGTTTTTAGTACGGGAAGAGTGCTGGGTTGGTCGATTGGGTTGCAGTGGTTATGCAAACAATAAAAAGAAAAAAAGAAAAGAAAGAAAGAAATAATAATAAAGGAAGGAGGAGAGGTTATGAAAAGAGTAGGGGGAGAGGAGAGAAAGGAAAAGATCCCGTGCAGTGGTTCTCAAACAGTGTGCCGTAAGTCTATTGTGTGCCGCGGCACTATAGTATACCACAAACATCTCTCAAGTGTTCCCCGTTTTTGTTTTTTTCTGAAAAAGTGCAAGCATATATTTCGAACATCTAACGTGTCTAGTACGGGTATTATGTCAGTCCCACTTCCACCACAGAGTAGCCAACCCTTTTAGAGACAGATGAAAGGGAGAAGGACTGATGAGTATATATATCAGTACGTTGATATTTCATTCATTTCATTTCAACATATATTGCCGAATAAACAATGTCTCCCACAAATGAGAACATCCCAACCATTTTCTCTTTTTTAGATAAAAAGTTAATTTGCTCTTAAATGAAATAGTGGGATTTTGTTATTTCTAGTTTGTCATTGCGCAATTAAAACAGATATTGTCATATATCATATATGATCAAACTGTACGGTATTGAAACTTTGTGGCCAAAAATATAATTATTTTGCCGTCCAAAAATGAGTATACCCCACTATTCTTCTTGTGGATTGATGGATACATATGAAGAGTCAGACATAGATAGATATATCTAATAATAGATTGTTCCCTCTAAATCCGACACAGCGAATCTTTTGACAAAGAAGCAACGTCACCCATTGTACAACAATCGAAAAGCATGTTTATTGTACACAGATCTGTGCCTTACATGAGAATTCAAATACATGTAATCGGTGTAAAATAAATGATTTTTGAATGTTAAAAAAATGTCCTTGTTCTAATCCATTGATTACTGTCTAAAAGTTAATTGTTGAAAATAGGGGTTCACCATGATATTTCTTTCCTTTATAAAAGAGTTTCCAAAGTTTCGAAACTACAATAGATAGATAGATAGATAGATAGATAGATATGAACAAAAGATAGATAGATAGATAGATAGATAGATAGATAGATAGATAGATATGAACAAAAGATAGATAGATAGATAGATAGATAGATAGATAGATAGATAGATAGATAGATAGATATGAACAAACTATATATATATATATATATATATATATAGAGAGAGAGAGAGAGAGATAGATAGATAGATAGATAGATAGATAGATAGATAGAGAGAGAGAGAGAGAGAGAGAGAGAAAAGTGAACAGACTATGATAGATTAATGGGAAGGTTAAAAATGATTATTTGTTTTGTGTTTGTTTTGGGATTCTTGTTAATGGTTGTCCCCAACCCAGAAAAAAAGGAGAGAAAGGAAAAGATCCCGTGCAGTGGTTCTCAAACAGTGTGCCGTAAGTCTATTGTGTGCCGCGGCACTATAGTATACCACAAACATCTCTCAAGTGTTCCCCGTTTTTGTTTTTTTCTGAAAAAGTGCAAGCATATATTTCGAACATCTAACGTGTCTAGTACGGGTATTATGTCAGTCCCACTTCCACCACAGAGTAGCCAACCCTTTTAGAGACAGATGAAAGGGAGAAGGACTGATGAGTATATATATCAGTACGTTGATATTTCATTCATTTCATTTCAACATATATTGCCGAATAAACAATGTCTCCCACAAATGAGAACATCCCAACCATTTTCTCTTTTTTAGATAAAAAGTTAATTTGCTCTTAAATGAAATAGTGGGATTTTGTTATTTCTAGTTTGTCATTGCGCAATTAAAACAGATATTGTCATATATCATATATGATCAAACTGTACGGTATTGAAACTTTGTGGCCAAAAATATAATTATTTTGCCGTCCAAAAATGAGTATACCCCACTATTCTTCTTGTGGATTGATGGATACATATGAAGAGTCAGACATAGATAGATATATCTAATAATAGATTGTTCCCTCTAAATCCGACACAGCGAATCTTTTGACAAAGAAGCAACGTCACCCATTGTACAACAATCGAAAAGCATGTTTATTGTACACAGATCTGTGCCTTACATGAGAATTCAAATACATGTAATCGGTGTAAAATAAATGATTTTTGAATGTTAAAAAAATGTCCTTGTTCTAATCCATTGATTACTGTCTAAAAGTTAATTGTTGAAAATAGGGGTTCACCATGATATTTCTTTCCTTTATAAAAGAGTTTCCAAAGTTTCGAAACTACAATAGATAGATAGATAGATAGATAGATAGATATGAACAAAAGATAGATAGATAGATAGATAGATAGATAGATAGATAGATAGATATGAACAAAAGATAGATAGATAGATAGATAGATAGATAGATAGATAGATAGATAGATAGATAGATATGAACAAACTATATATATATATATATATATATATATAGAGAGAGAGAGAGAGAGATAGATAGATAGATAGATAGATAGATAGATAGATAGAGAGAGAGAGAGAGAGAGAGAGAAAAGTGAACAGACTATGATAGATTAATGGGAAGGTTAAAAATGATTATTTGTTTTGTGTTTGTTTTGGGATTCTTGTTAATGGTTGTCCCCAACCCAGAAAAAAAGGAGAGAAAGGAAAAGATCCCGTGCAGTGGTTCTCAAACAGTGTGCCGTAAGTCTATTGTGTGCCGCGGCACTATAGTATACCACAAACATCTCTCAAGTGTTCCCCGTTTTTGTTTTTTTCTGAAAAAGTGCAAGCATATATTTCGAACATCTAACGTGTCTAGTACGGGTATTATGTCAGTCCCACTTCCACCACAGAGTAGCCAACCCTTTTAGAGACAGATGAAAGGGAGAAGGACTGATGAGTATATATATCAGTACGTTGATATTTCATTCATTTCATTTCAACATATATTGCCGAATAAACAATGTCTCCCACAAATGAGAACATCCCAACCATTTTCTCTTTTTTAGATAAAAAGTTAATTTGCTCTTAAATGAAATAGTGGGATTTTGTTATTTCTAGTTTGTCATTGCGCAATTAAAACAGATATTGTCATATATCATATATGATCAAACTGTACGGTATTGAAACTTTGTGGCCAAAAATATAATTATTTTGCCGTCCAAAAATGAGTATACCCCACTATTCTTCTTGTGGATTGATGGATACATATGAAGAGTCAGACATAGATAGATATATCTAATAATAGATTGTTCCCTCTAAATCCGACACAGCGAATCTTTTGACAAAGAAGCAACGTCACCCATTGTACAACAATCGAAAAGCATGTTTATTGTACACAGATCTGTGCCTTACATGAGAATTCAAATACATGTAATCGGTGTAAAATAAATGATTTTTGAATGTTAAAAAAATGTCCTTGTTCTAATCCATTGATTACTGTCTAAAAGTTAATTGTTGAAAATAGGGGTTCACCATGATATTTCTTTCCTTTATAAAAGAGTTTCCAAAGTTTCGAAACTACAATAGATAGATAGATAGATAGATAGATAGATATGAACAAAAGATAGATAGATAGATAGATAGATAGATAGATAGATAGATAGATATGAACAAAAGATAGATAGATAGATAGATAGATAGATAGATAGATAGATAGATAGATAGATAGATAGATATGAACAAACTATATATATATATATATATATATATATAGAGAGAGAGAGAGAGAGATAGATAGATAGATAGATAGATAGATAGATAGATAGATAGATAGATAGATAGATAGAGAGAGAGAGAGAGAGAAAAGTGAACAGACTATGATAGATTAATGGGAAGGTTAAAAATGATTATTTGTTTTGTGTTTGTTTTGGGATTCTTGTTAATGGTTGTCCCCAACCCAGAAAAAAAGGAATGTTTGAGGTTAGCAAAAAAAACGGGGAGGGCGAAGATGGGGGTGAGAAATGAGGGGAATGGGGCGAGAGTGATAAGAAGGAAAAGTCAAAAAATACAATGGATTAGAGAAAAAAAATGAAAACACTCGCCATTACAGTCAATAATTGAACAACCGTAGCGTCAAAATTAAAAGCCATTTTTTTTAAAAATGCATTAAAGAATAGATATGGTCAGAATAAATTATCATTATTTTATGAAATCGCTGGTGTTTTCTTCTAGAAAAAAACATCTAAAACAGAATGAATGAACATCTAGGAACTTCTGTAGAATCTAGTTGATATTTCCACTGGAAAACACCAAAAATAGAGTATGAAAAATATCTGGATACATCTAGATTTTCCAGAATCTAGATATTGTCAATAAACCCGTCAGAATAAGACACATAAAAGGTGAAAAAAAAAAAAGAATTTTTTCCAAGAACTGAAAAAAAAAACATAGCTAATGGAGTAATGACGCTAATTTTCAAGTCTATAGACAAAATGTTAGAGTCAAGGGCTCAGGAACACACCAACATATAAACATACTGACACACATATAAAGAGGCATACACGTACATATAAAGAAGCATGGGACCCTACGCCACCTTTGGTGGCTACGTTCGTTCAATGAATAAATAAAGTGACATAATAAAACATAGAAACCACTTGGAAGGTTTGGGACGCCTGAAGTGGTAAGTGCTGAAAAGTAGGAGCGATCCCTTAAGTAATAAAAAAAAACCCAAAACATGAAGATCAACGAACATAAAAATGAAAAAAAAAAGAAAAGGGCGGAAAAATTAATGGGCGAACTGAGACCCTGAAAAGGGAAGGGTTTTGAAATAACTGAGTAAAGGGGAAATGATAGGACTTGAGAAGGGAAGTCGGTGAGGTGGGGGGGCTGGGTTGTAGGGGAGTGAAGAGTGTAAAGTTAGAAACGAAGGCAACTAGAGCAGAACGAAAAAAAATGTGGGGGAGGGGGGCTCAGCCGTCAAGCTGGTGGGACAATCAACAAGTACATATTTACATCATCGCAGTGCTCCACTAGATTTTACAAGGACGCAAATGCAACTGGCTCTGAACCGGGCCCAATCAACGGTGGGGATATGGCCCTGAAAGGGCGAGTGTTGAGCTCAGCGGGCGATTGATCATCATCATCATCATCATCATCCCCCTCTTCCTCCTCAGTCTTTCAACGTCCATCGTTGGACACAGACCTTCCCCAAGATCCGCCACAATTCTCAATCATTGGCGTCGCGGAGCCAGTATTTTCTGAATTCGTCTAGTTCATCTCTCCATCTTGTATTTTGTCGGCCTCGGTTTCGCACGTGGTCTCTGGGGATCCATGTGGATTTTTCTTCAAAAGAAAAAAAAAGCGGCTGATCTCACGTTTCAAATCGACAAGAGACGAGAAATAAGGGGAAGCTACTCCAGCTTGGCGAATTACAAAATATGTACTTACAAAAAAATGTTGGAATTATCAGCTTCTGTTTCTGTTATCGTGTCATTCCATTATGCAAGTACGTGTGAGTCGTTCTGGAGCTCCAAATAGACGCCGTAAACATTTTAACACGAAATTTACTCGGCTTAGCTGAGATAAGAATTACATCATGGAAAATGATGTTTTTGGGTCTGTTTTGTTTTTCTTCAAAGATGTGTATCCAAGCTACATGATGTGAGTATTTATTTTGCTAAAAAGGCATAAGACAAAATAGTCTTTCTCAATGAGGGCAGTATCACCCGAAGGGGGACAAAAGTTGAGCTTAGGAGGGGTTTAGAGTCAGGGGTAAAAAAAAAAAGAAGATTTATTAGATTAAAAAATAACCAAAAGAGAATGACAGGGAAAAAAAGGTTGAGAAACCCTAGTCTGAACGCTCTGTTTTGGGTTTGAGCAAATGTGTCAAGAAAATCGTAGAAGTAAAAAAAAAAAGGTTGCGCTGGATTTCACGGATATAATCTGGCAGTAACGCTCGTAATTCATATTCCTGACCTAAGACGATCCGTTTTCCTGTTTTCTATACAAAGGCAGAAGTAAAAAGCTGGGTTTTCGAATGCTGACTTTCAAAGCAGACAGACCATCCTCTCTTAGAAAATCATTGTCTATTTCTACATCTATCCAACTTTGTTTTCGACTTCGGTTTTTAGCTTTATGAATATCCATAAATCCACCCCCACACACTCTTATCTAGGCATATAATAGGCATTATGTAAGTTATTTCTGTGCTTTTTTTGCACATTGATCTATTTGGTTAATTTATCTTCCTATTATGACGTAACAATGAAGATTACGTCATAAAACCTCTTCATGCCTGATCACTCATTAAAACAGCTTAATTTGAGTTGAGACTTTCGACAACCCTAAAATTAGAATACTTGAATCATTAAAAGTGAATTACAAAAAAAAAAGCTTTAGACTGGTCCATGCATAAATAACACCATCATTTTTATGGACACACACACACACACACACACACACAAACGCACACACACACACACATATCAGGCACAGGTTCGATTTCAGCAGCAGTCCCATTTTCATTAATTGTTTTTTCCGTTGTCTAGGCCAAATGATACATTCACCGTGAAATAACAGGTGATCATTTCAAATAAGAGTTTCTATCTAATATAACGCAATTCATAATCATTCCATCATATCATGTTTCCATTTTTTAATATATACGTATATGTATATGTATATATATATGTATATATATATACATATATATATATATATATATATATATATATATATATATATATATATATATATATACATATGTATGTATATATATATACATATATATATTATTAGATTGAAAGCAACAGTTAAGATGAAGTTGAATAGCAGCAAAAGTTTAAAATAATGACACATACATCTATTTACCTATTTACGCTCTATTCTCAAATATCTAGCGCTATTGCCACAGATAAAGCAACCCCTAAAACATTGCCATAGATAAGACAACCTCTAAAAAGTAAGGATAAAAACACTGGCAAGTGAAAATTCTATAAACACTTTTTTTTTCCATGGCGAATTTTAGTTTCTTTCCTTTTTTTTTTTTTGTGAGAGATGTTAATCCGTCCAGGAAAAAATTATTTCTGAATGTAAAACGAAGTCTCTTGCCATAACAGAGTACCATTACCGAGTGATAACGGTTGAGGGTTTTCTTTTTGGTTTAGACTCGTGGGAAAAATTGTTTCTCAGTGTCATCTCAATATTTGACATGACATTTTTTTTTCCTCAGAAGAAGATAACAGGTGTTGTTGCACACATTAGCACACACTCAAACACAAACACACACACACACATGCGTACGCACACACACACACACATACACATACATATCTTTATATGTATGAATATGTGTGTGTGTTAAGGGAATAAACGTTTCTGACAACAACAATAACCACGATAAGAAAAAGTTCTACTATGTAGCAAAGTGATGAGGGTGGAAATGATGGAAAGAAGGAGGTAAAATATTCGTAATATCTGTGAGCATCAGAAGCAGCAACAACAACAACAACAACAACAACAGCAACAACAACAACAACAACAACAGCAACAACAACAACAATAATAATAATAATAATAATAATAATAATAATAATAATAATAATAATAATAATAATAATAATAATGATAATAATGACTTATTGTCACTCAGCCTTCAGCAATGACCACTGGGCGACCGGTGTGAAACTGTAAACCGCAGTATTACTGTGGCCTATGAGAACTAAGAGAGAAGGGCTGGAGACTTGAGGAGATTTGCTGTCACTCAAACTCCTGCGGTTACCACCAGGCAACTGGTGTGAGTGCAGACGTTAGCTGAAGACCTGAGGAGACTTATTGTCACTCAGCCTTCAGCAATGACCACTGGGCAACCGGTGTGAAATTGTAAATCGTAGAATTACTGCGACCTATGAGTACTAGGAGAGGAGGGCTGGAGACTTGAGGAGACTTGCTGTCACTCAAACTCCAGCGGTTACCACCAGGCAACTGGTGTGAGATTCCAAATAATAATAATAATAATAATAATAGTAATAATTATAATAATAATAACGATGATGGAGATGATGATGATGATGGCCCTAAAAGCAGCTTTTGCAGCGTTAGCCCAAAAGGAATATAAGAACCATACCCGGTTAGTCACACAATGGAGACCGTCACGTGACCAACAGCTTTTTGGTGATGAGGGAGATCAATGAAGAGAAAAATGGAAAAAAAAGGGGTGATCAATGAATGAGTTACTGCTCTCAGCTTTTTGCTAACCGGTGATCAATTTTGAAAAAAAAACCCCGCCAAAACCGTTCTTTTCGCAGACGTAATAAGGAGTGAATGTTTAAATTTTCGGCTCTCTAGCTCCATTGGTGAAGCCTGTACGCGTAATACATACATACACGGCCAGACAGACAGACTAACTTAAAAACTAGAGAAACTTCAGTTGACAGTTCTTGGACCCAGTTTAGGTTGACGGTTTATAATAATAATAATAATAATAATAATAATAATAATAATAATAATAATAATAATAATAATAATAATAATAGCAACAACAACAGTAAAAATAGTCCCTCAATAGCAGCATTTGCAGTAATTAACCCCCCAAGCCAACCTAAGAATACAAAAGTAGACTCGATTGGTTGTGATAGGTGATGAATCAGGAACTTTGCAACTGACTTTGATAAACCAATGCCATGTGCACAAACCAGAATCTATCATAGAGATTTAAAAAAAAAAAAAAATTATTCAATGAAATTTTTAGATTCAAACGGATCACTCAATCCAGGCTAGAAGACCAGATTTTGTTATCTTGGACAAGATGAAGAATTCGAGGAGCATAAAATAGCTACAATCAAAGACGAAATAGAAAGGTGATAGATGAGATGGCTGACCATATCTGGAGAGAGAAAGGCGAACACTCTCCTCTCTGGGAAGAAGTCCAGGTTATAGCCTGGGTACTCAGTTAGAAACTGGGAAAAAACAAAGAAGCAGCATACATTAACATGTCGACAGAGTGTATAAGTCAAACAAGTCCAGATTTCAACCCGATTCGGCTTTTTCTACTCAACTAGGACAGAGTATGCAAATATTATATCTTATGAGGAAAAGAAAAAATATCACCCGAACCCAACATTGTAAGTGTTGTTACTATAGGGGAAAGAATCTCTTTACCTCATGAATTTGGATAGCACACTCAGAGAAGCTTGTCGAATAGTTCGGCTGAAAAATCCTGTTAATAGAGGAACCAACACCTAATTTGTCAAATTTTTGTTTTTTCATATCATCTTTTAGAAAAATCGATTCCCTTTTGAATAGTATTTAATGATAGAGCGTTTGTGAAAGATAACTTATGACTAGCGCCGTTTATTTATACATATTATTGTGTCATCCACAGACAGCTGTTTCGTTGTATTACAACTCTTCAGTGTGGCTATAGACTATCAATTATCCCATCCAGTACCACGAGGCAGGATTGAAACTTTCGCTATATATATATATATACATATGGTATAACATATAGTAAAACACCGTCAGCGGTGATATTTTATTTATTCAGAAGATTGTTTGTATCATGTAAATATATTATATTGTATAAGTATACAATGTAAATATTGTCCGTAGTATATTATTAGTGTAAGTTTGTTTGTTTGATTTTTTGTTTGTTTTTTTGGGTTTTTTTTTTTTGTTTTTTTTTTTGTTTAATGAAGAGAGAATCAATGCAGTATCATACATGGAATTTATTTTCGTTATGAAATCCAAAACCTTAATTTTTTTAAATGATATTTTTCAACTTAAGGTGAACTAGCCTCCCTGACTTATGAACCGATTTTCATGTAACGAACGCCATTTCGTAAGGAAATATGTTGATAAGATAATTATATAATTAATTTTTTGAAATTCTTCTTCAAAACTTTTTTTAAGTTCAAAATTTTGATGCATTTTTTTATTTTTTCAAGCCCCCCAACCGAAAGATTGTTTGCTTTTCCAAAAAACATCTCTAAAAGAAAATAATCTACATAAAGGTTTGAATATTATATTCAAATTTCAAATCTCCATCCTTTAGCAAAGTTCAAAAGTGGCTCGAAATTGAGAAAAAAAAATGAAGAAGAATATTATGAACTAAGTATAATGAAAACGACCGTGAAAATAACAGGTAGCTCAGTCAAAGAGCACTTCGAGGTGTGACTCCCCTTTTTAACAATTCAAACCATAAGAAGGAGTTCAATCGCCCGAAAAAACTCTTTGAGAAGATCATTTATCATTTCGTGGATTTTTCTCTTCCAGTAGACCACAGCGTATAATTGAACGAAAGTGAAAAGCTTGATGAATATTGAGACCTTGAAAGATAAATGAAAATCTGTGGAACCTGAAAGTGACTGTCGTGCTAATTGATGCTGAAACACTTGAAGCAGTCTTAAACAGCCTGGGAAAGAGGTTAGATAAACTGGAGATCCTAAGAAAAATTGGAACTATCCAGACGACAGCATCGTCGAGAACAACGGGAATACTGAAGAGAATACTGGAGGGAAAAATTGCTGTCACTAAGCAACAGACATCCGTACCTCGTATTAATGAATCGACGTAGCCCGAGCGTATGCCAGAACTAATTATCTGAAAAATATCTAAAATTATCTTCAAAAGAGATCTCCAATTCTAAATCTAGGATAATCTCAATAATTATCTAAATCCATTTTAAAAAAAGATCTTCTATCTAAAATCATTTATTAAATACAAGCACAAGATTTGGACACCGTTGGTCTAAAATTACCGTAAAGACCTAAAAGGCACATTTTTCGGGAAAAAAAATTATATCATAGATGGTACTTAGTGGTGTGTGTACATGCGAATTTTCAAGGTTGTTGCTCGAAAAAAGCGATTAAGAGTGCCTAGTGACACGCTCAGTGATACGGACACCTAAAGAAGGCAGAATCGGTAGCCCACTTGGTTGGTTGGTTGGTCAGCCACTTGTGCGGTTACAGTGATTCAACAGACAAAAACTAATCCAGGAAAATAGATAAACTATAGGAATCTCTAACTCAAAGTAAACGGCCAATCCAGGAGAGAAAACCAAATATGTATGTATGTATGTATGTATGTATGTATGTATGTATGTATGTATGTATGCATATATGTATGTATGTATGCATGTATGTGTGTATGAATCATCGTTCTCGTGAGTCCAACGGGATTTGGATCAAAACCCTTTAATCTCAGGGAGATCATTTTGCATTGTAAACGTGAGAAAAAAGGCCTGAAAGTCCATAGATGGGCGAGTTCCTATCTTGTATTAATATCTAGCAAGGGTAGTGTTTCCAACTTTATTTTTATGTTTACATCTAAAATCGAGTTTTTAAAAAAAGTAGCTTAAAACTCCTAGACATATCAAGATCTTCTAACTATATACTTAAAATCTCCCTTTTAATACATCACACATTTTAATTACGTGCTATTTTTGTTGTTGTGAGGCCGACCGACAGACCAACCAAATAGCATCTAATAGAGATGTGTTGGAACAGTCTCGCAGAGCCTTGCAAAGAAGATTGCAAGCATCTAAATCATCCGAAATGAAGCATTACTAATATGTTATGTATAAGGAGGAAAATGGATGTGTGTTAAAGAGGCGAGCTCGGATGACATCTTTGGAGAGAGACACCAGATTGTACAGGAGTTTTAAAAAAACCACAACAATGATGATAAAACAAGTCTGGTTAGTCACTCAATAGAAACCATCATACGACCAATATCTTCCAGCATACTTTGTGAGGGATGATCAATTGTATAATTTTTTAAAAAAAGATTATCAATTAATAAGTTTCTTATCTCACTTTTTGGGGGTATTGATTGTTGAAAAAAAATCTTAATTTTCAAAAAAAACCCACAAAAACAGGCAAACATAAACAAAGAATCAATTTAACATAAGCTTACATCGAAAAACGTACTCAGGATGCAAAATTATTTTTAAAAAACTTTTTTTCTAGACATAATGAGGTGTGAATATCAAATTGTTCAGCTCTCTAATTCTTTTGATGCAACCGATACGTGAGATACATACATATCCAGCCAGTCAGACCAGCTCAAAAACACAGAGAAACACACATGACAGTTTTTGGTTGAGGGTTTCTAATACTAATAAAAACTTAAAATACAATAATAATAAAAATGTTAATAAACGATTATTAAGGACGTATTAATGGTATCTGTGTTAGGCTGACGTCAAATTTAAGAGAATACGGAACATTTCATTGATATACGATGAAGATTCAATTTCAGATAACGCTATTTTCTTCAGTTGCTCCCAATAATAATAATAGGACCATTAAACTAGCAACTCGATAAGCGAGGGATACGTCCTTCATATGCTTTCACACATCCGCACGATCTTTAATTGACGTATGCACAGCAGTGTTGCCAAATTGGCGCTTTTCGTGCTAAATTCAGCGCGTTTCTTGCGCTGGCAGCGCGAAAATTCAACATTTACCGTCATTTTAAGCCCATTTACAGCGCATTTTTTTTAGCAACATCACCCAATTTCAAGCAGTTTTCTTAGTCACTTTATAGAAATCTAGCCATTTAGATTTAGCTTTTATAAATGGCTATAAAATAGGTATCAAAGGAGGTTGTTTGTTTTTTAGCGTTTTTAATACTTTTTCGGGATCGATTTAGCGCGAAAAAATGTTTTTGAGTTGACAGTATTGAAGCACATGGATTTATTCTACATGCAAACATCCGTGACGTTTATGCAAGTACAGACGCATTTATGATCTAATTTTTTGATAAAATATCTACATTCGACCATTGGGACACGTCGAACGGTTCCACTGACTAACAAAACTGATTTTTATATCCTCCATCTGAGCTATGAACCCTACATGGAATCGGATCCAGGTCAAAAGGCAACAGTCAAAATGCAAGTAGTTTAAACGGACTACTGCAAGATACACAGCTGATCAGTCAAAAGACATCGATCGAGATTGTCAATTCTGTAGTGCAAATGTTCGTTATGATCCAGTTAAGATATTCGTTCAACAGCATTGACATCCTCGACTGATGCCTACTGACCAATCAACATTGCTACTTGAAGTAGTCTGTGTTACACTGCTTTCATGTTTGACTGATGCCTTCTGACCGATCAAAATTGCTACTTGAAGTAGTCTGTGTTACACTGCTTTCATGTTCGACTGATGCCTTCTGACCGATCAAAATTGCTACTTGAAGTAGTCTGTGTTACACTGCTTTCATGTTTGACTGATGCCTTCTGACCGATCAAAATTGCTACTTGAAGTAGTCTGTGTTACACTGCTTTCATGTTTGACTGATGCCTTCTGACCGATCAAAATTGCTACTTGAAGTAGTCTGTGTTACACTGCTTTCATGTTTGACTGATGCCTTCTGACCGATCAAAATTGCTACTTGAAGTAGTCTGTGTTACACTGCTTTCATGTTTGACTGATGCCTTCTGACCGATCAAAATTGCTACTTGAAGTAGTCTGTGTTACACTGCTTTCATGTTTGACTGATGCCTTCTGACCGATCAAAATTGCTACTTGAAGTAGTCTGTGTTACACTGCTTTCATGTTTGACTGATGCCTTCTGACCGATCAAAATTGCTACTTGAAGTAGTCTGTGTTACACTGCTTTCATGTTTGACTGATGCCTTCTGACCGATCAAAATTGCTACTTGAAGTAGTCTGTGTTACACTGCTTTCATGTTTGACTGATGCCTTCTGACCGATCAAAATTGCTACTTGAAGTAGTCTGTGTTACACTGCTTTCATGTTTGACTGATGCCTTCTGACTGATCAAAATTGCTACTTGAAGTAGTCTGTGTTACACTGCTTTCATGTTTGACTGATACCTTCTGACCGATCACCATGGAGACACTTACTGAACTCACTGAACCCAGTGCTATGATTCTTAACCATTTTGCATGACAGCATACTAATAAAAATATCTCACTTGCGTAGAACACCATCGGTAAAAATGGAATAAATTAGACAAAAGCATTTCAATAGTTAGTGAACTAAACTTCTATATCAGCATACTGATATATCTACTCGTCACACGTTTTTATTTCCCTTTCATCTATCGCTGAGATCTATGGTTCAGATCTCAAAAAATCTAGTGATAGAACTAGAAGGTTGGCTACTCTGTGGTGGAAGTGGGATCGACGCAGAACCCAGACTGGACACGATCAAGTTTTGAAATAATCGTTTTATGTACTAAAAAGGAATATGGAGCATACTTGTGAGATAGTTGCAAGGCAATAATGTGCAGCAGAACACAGATTGAGAAGTGTTGGGTCAGAGTTAGTACGTACTAAATCGAAAGCTTTTTGACTAATTGTCTTAAAATAGTGCATTGCAAACACATGTCTGGTTAATCATTTAATTGAAACCATCATGCAATCAATGTCTTTTGGTAGCATAACTCATTGAGGGTGATCAATCAAAAAATTTGGAAAAGGATCGATCAATGAATAAGTTTTTTTTTGGCAGTAGTCGCTGAAAATATTTATTCAAAAAAAAAAAAGGTGGACACATTCTAATGGATCAATTTAGCATAAACCTACATTGTAAATTAAATCTCCCTACTAAAAAGACAACTTGAGGGAATTTTTAAAAAAATGATAATTCTGTACATTATAAGGAATGAACGCTAGAATTTTCAGTACTCTGGTTGGATCGAAGCGATCTGTACGTGTGATACCTACATAACTAACCAGACAGCCAGACTAGCTTAAAAACTAAGGAAAACTTATGCTGACATATTTGGTGACAGTTTTGGTTGACAGTTTCTAATATCAAATCCATCAAGAAAGGCGTTAAAAGAGTTTACATATCTAAAGGCAAAACACCATTAGTTGAAAATATAAACAAGTCCTATTCGGTGGAATCCTGTGGGGCTGCACAGCATTATTTAGTCTGGGTTCTTTTCTGATGGCCCAACTGAAGAGACGGGAACAGCCGAAACTGTACTTGAGGCAGTGCAAACGGTGAATGCATTGAACCCCAAGATTTTAGGGGGCCCAAAAGTAAATATATATATATATATGTATATATATATCATTTAAAAAATTGATTTATAATTCGACGGATATAATTGTATATGTGTTTTTCAATTTGGAACTCTATTTGAAATAATATCCGGTTGTAATGCCCTGAATGTATCATTTGGCCTAGACGGCGTAAATAGAATGAACAATCAAAGAAAATCGGGCTATTGGAGTAATCAAACCTGCAGGCGATAAGTTAGCTGCTTCAACGTAGCGAAGCTCTTACCGTCGACCTAAACAGCAGCCGATAATGCAAAGGCCCCAAGGAACTATTTTGAATCCGAATTCTCATTTTGTCCATTCACAGAAAGGATTATAAATGCGTTCTGTTGGATTATACGTATATCTCTTGATAATATAGTTATCCTGGTTGAGATACAAGTAGAGCATATATATATATATATATATATATATATATATATATATATATATATATACACACACACACAGTATATGTGGTACAAATCAGGCTAGTAGTATAAAATAATGTAATAACATATCAATAATATGAAGCCACTTCTGAAATGTAGAGGGCAGAAACATGAGCTAGTTCGTGTACCAAATCCACATTCTACTACATACACACACACACACACACACATATATATATATATATATATATATATATATATATATATATATAGAGAGAGAGAGAGAGAGAGAGAGAGAGAGATGGGGGAGGGTGTGTGTACAATATTTAAAAATTTAAAAAACACAGAAAAAATTCTTAAATTACATGGACTGATATTGAGAAATAATTGACTGAAATTACAAAAACTTTCAGAAAAATATTTTTCTCTATATATTTGGTGTTTAAGCTCAAACATTTTCTAATATATATAAATATATATATATACATATATATATATATATATATATATATATATATATATATATACATACATATATATATGTATATATATATATATATATATATATATGTGCGTGTGTGTGAGTGAGTGAGTGTGTATCAAATTTAGCAGCATATATTCTTTAATACATCTTTCATTGAAATTGAAAGACAAAAGGTATCTTTTTTATCTTTTAGTAATCTCTTCTTGTTTTCATGGTAGATCTTCAGTTTTAATGCTCACAGGATTCTGCCTTGAAGTAAAGCCCGAAAGTGAATGACTTTCAATTGTAAATTACGATGGTTTGAAACGTAAGGTGCGGGAGAACACGCTCTACAGCACTCGAAGACTTATATTGAACAAACGTAACCATTAAAGATGGCGAAGTGTTCTACCCGTTTTTATAGGTGCGTGTGGGGTTTTTTTTTCCAGCGCTTCCGGCCACACTGTTCTGTCAACAGACTTGAAAGCTGTCAACAGTACTCCACTTGACCCTTTCTACATCTTTTTTCGTTTAAAAAATATAAGCTTTTCGAGGATTCATTCTGACGGATTTGGTTTGTTTGCGTATTCAAGTGCTCCTGGTCATACCGTTCTGTCCACAGATTTGAGAATTGGCTTCAATGATAAAAAAAAAAAAACATTGATTTTTTAGAAAGAGAGCATTCTTGACTTCTTGGGAATCTTATTCTGACGGGTTTATAAATGACATCTGTAGTTGTTATGTTTGTTTTATTAGAAACTGATAATCAAACGGTCAACATAGGTTTTTAAGTGATTCTGTCTGGTCGGTTGTGTAAGATCGTTTTGCGCATACAGGTCAAACCCATTGGGCTACAAGGCTAGAAATTCAAACATTTAGTCATAATGCATAGAAAAACAGGTTTTTTGTTCTTTGAAAATTTCTCCAAAATAGTTTTTAGTGGTGGTTCCTGTTTATATCAAATCATTCTAAACTTGTTTCTTAGTTTTGAGCCCGGCAGTTTTCACGTTTGCTTGTTTTTCCCTTTTCATTTCTTTTGCCTGAAAATTCGGATTTTTTGGTTATTACCGCCCATCAAAAAACTAAGAGGAGTCATTTCTTCATTGATCGTCCCTCTCTTGATCACTCCCAACACAATGTGCAGCCAAAAGACGGTGCTCATGGGACAGTTTCTATTGAGTAACTAACCAGAGCTGCTGATACTATTGTTATCTTCATTCAAGAGATTAAGATATTGATAGCCTTGCGTGTATATCTGGAATGATCAGCTTCGACACTACAATATATCTACGATTCCATCTTATTTCATTGATATCTCAAGATTTGATCAATATATCGGTGTAGATTGAAGTGAATCTGATAATCTGAAAGTGAAATAACAAAGTTGGAGGACCTTTAGATGAACAAATGATTGCTTTGTTTCAACGTTTCGTTCGTTGGCAGAACTTTCTCAAGAATGAGGAAGATACAGCGAATGAGTTTTCTTCTAAGTACATTGTGATTTATAGTAAGGTAGAGGTAGTGATTAATTGAATGGATGTGTATTTTGTAAGTCGTTTGTTTGATATGTTTGTTATGACCTATGCCCGATACTATTGGGTGTGGGTAGGTATGTAGCTGTGTTGATATCATGAGACTATGTCTGGGTTTGGATTGCAGAAATTAAATCTCGCCTGCCCACAGAACAAAGGATGATGTGTCACTTGTCTGATTTGAATAAGCAAAAAATTGTTTGTGTACGTGACACATTCATACACATACATATCTTTGACATTTCACTCTCATATCTCTCCTTATATATATATATATATATATATATATATATATGTATGTATATATATATATATATATATATATATATATATATATATATATGCATTTGTGTGTGAGTAAGTAAGTAAGCCCTGTTCCAAAAAAATTAATTATATGTAACATAAAATAATATCAATATATAATACAGATAAAGCCTGAAATGTAAAATGTCAAAATATGTGTATGACATAAACTATATTGTATGAAAGGGGTGGGGTAATCAACACTGCTGGGATGCCATGTGAATATGACTGTTTCATTCTTTAAATCCCTGAAACGATTACATTGTAAGCAACTGATTCTCCTAATAAGAAACAATCTATACATTATACCATTAAAACAAAATATAAGTGAAACAGGTGGAAGAAAAACTGAAGAAAATTACGTAAATTGCATGGATAGATATTGGGAAATAGGTGACTGAAGTGACACAAGTTTAGTGTTCAAAGCAGTAAATATTTCTAGTATATATATATATATATATATATATATATATATATATATATATATATATATATATATATTCCTGCATATCTACGAATTGATCTTATTTCTGGTTTCCCAAATCCTTATCGCCCTTCGCTTCTGATCAACACATTTCCTTTCCTTTATCTTTGCCAATTCCCGTTTTTCACAGAACCTCAATTAACTCGTTCCGTCTTTGTCAACTTATCTTATGGATCAGCATTAATCTACTAAAACTCTTTCCGCTTCACATCCACCACGCCTCTCCTCATTTCGACATTTTTTTTTTCTTATCCATCGCTGGAAAATAGAGGGACAGGTCTGGTTGATCACTCAATAGAAACCGTCATGGAACCAACGTCTTTTGGCATTGGGCTGGGTTGGGGATGATAATAAAAAAATAAAAGATGAAAATAAATATTGGAAAAAAAAGGGTGATCAAGGAATATGCTACTTCTGTCGCCTTTTGTTGGGCAGTGATGGCTTGGAAGGTAGGTATGGGTGTTTGCAACTCAGTGAAAAAAAAAATGGCAGACAACCGATGGACATCGTGACTCACGAAATGTGACTCCTCAGAAATGACAAGGCCGGCAGAGTATCAGATGGAGAGACGAGCTAGACAAATCCAGAAAGTACTGGCTCCGCGACGCCCACGATAGAGAAATCGGGTGAATCCTGGGGAAGGTCTATGTCCAACGACAAAAGTTAAGAGAATGATGATGATGATGATGATGATGATGATGTAAGTCTGATTTTTTTTTCAAAGAAAACTAGCACCAACGCTGCTGGATTAGCTACAAACCCCTCAAAAGCTTGTTTTTGCGACGGGACAGTGTCACTATGAAATCTACTAATTTTCAATTTGACACCAGGGCGGGGTGCGGAATAGCGCTTTTTTTTTTTTTTTTTTTTGTCGCATAAAGTTAACAAACAATTTCAGGAATACGTTCATTTGAGCGATTTGATCAACGCTGGTTTTGATGCAATTCAATCGAGGTACAAATTAATGTAACCAAGTATGAGCTAAAAAAAAACCCATTAGTATTTGGTAAGTAAGGTTTTGAATTGTACAGGAAATTTCCAAATTAATCAACGTTTACCAGTAAAAGGACCAATTTGGCATAAACTTACATTATTGTTTGTTGAATCTACTTTGGGTGGGGAGATTTAAAGAAAATGTATATGTATTAGTATTGAATGTTTACTATTTCAGCTCTCTAGTTCCACTGAATGTGGCCTGTGCACATGACGCATAGATAGATAGATAGATATATAGATAGATAGATAGATAGATTTGAGCACACTAGATGAATAGATAGATAGATAGATAGATGAAGACAATAGATAGATGAATAGATAGATAGATATGAACACACTAGATAGATAGATAGATAGATAGATAGATATATGAAGACGATAGATAGATAGATAAATATATATATATACATATGTAGAGAGAGAGAGAGAGATGAAGACAATAGATAGATAGATAGATAGATAGATAGATAGATAGATAGATATGAACACACTAGATGAATAAGTAGATAGATAGATAGATAGATAGATAGATAGATAGATAGATAGATAGCCAAACAACTAGCCAGTCAGACTCACTTGGAACCTGAAGAAAGTTATCTTGTTCTGGTGCCAGTTCTGGTTGACATTTTAAGAGTGGTAGGCAGATAACCTAGGGACAGAGAGAAGATGGATAAAAACAATACTATTCTTGTCTCTAGTTTCGCAAAAGGTCATTAATATTCAAAGAGATTTCGAACCATTGAATTCCTTCTGGCCGTTCATGTTGTTAACACTACATTTCCACCGATCCATTCCACAGCAGACAAGTCAGACAAGCGCAGAGTTCAACCCGTTGTGGCTTCCTCCGCTCTCCGGGGACTAAGTATGGAAATCCAGACCTAACAAAGGAAGAGCTGAATAGTCCGAAAAAACTCTTTGAATACTATTCTTGTGGACCAGTCTTGTACGTCAAAATTGACAACAGTTAATGCCGAACCCAAGAATAAGCCCCAGGTTGATTGAGAACACAGCCAACTCACGGTACACATCTCCATCTATGGTGAAAAGATTAGTATGCTCATCGGTAGATACAAATATATCTTACTAATTTCTTCTTTTGGCTACTAATCTCATTTACTATAGGTACTAGTACATACCCGTAAAAAATGGCAGGTGTATTTATGTATAGATTGGCTCTAAGAATCATAAAGCTGGTTTGATAGATGATTCATTTTTGATAAGCTAAATAAGGAACCTATCCAAGAGATCGACTCTCTAATTGAGGACCATGCAACGTACACATCAAATAATCACGCTCAACATTAAATGGAGAGATCATGAGACAGCATAGTATATCAGAGAAAAGACAAGAGTCTGAGATATCATAGAAACTGTTAGAAAACTCAAATGGAAATGGGCTGGACATGTTGCAGGAAGTAAGATGGCGTGACGAGCCAGATAAATTCAAGAAATACTGGTCCCGCGATGCCCATGATCGAGAGGTCAAGCGAATCTTGAGGAGGGTCTATGTATAACGACAGAAACAAACAGACTATGATGATGATGATGATGATGATGATGATGATGGAGTTTTTTCAAAGGCCCAACTCATCTTCGAACATTTCGTTCAGTGACTTTCGTGCTCTTTTTAAAAAATTTTTCTTCAAACGACCAGCTTTTCTGCGAAGTATTGTTATGGCATAACAGACGATTTCATTGCAACACTTTAATTGTTTGTTCTTTTAGCCATGTCAATCTATTATGGATGAACCAATCCATTATAGCGTTTGGGTTTTAACAGATCTCGGGCAGGGCCTGAAAACAAATAACATACAATTAATTATACCAATTTGCATATACGGCTTTAAATGGATAGATCCTAAAAAGGGAAAAATATCATTTATTGTGTTATCAGTGTCAAATTAACTATGTAACAAGAGTTGCATATGCTATGAGCCCCGATTTTTCAAGGGCCCCGTACTAAATATTTAAAAGCGATCAATTCCAATTTGGTGATTCTGCACTTGCTTTATCACTATAGTACTAGACAAGAAAACAGTATTTTCCATGTTTGAAACTATGGAAAGGATATTACAGGCTTCTATTCTTTCAGACATAGATGAAGCCTATTCTCCTTCAAGGGGACGGTCGAACTCAATCGCCAACTCGGCAACCACCAATTATAGTGTGTTCACGCCCTGTAATCCAACCACAGGCAATCCCTACTGTTGGAATACCCCTGCAAAGAGGCGGCAGACCCTTACAGCGAGCGTGCATCTGCCAGAAGGACACCCCTGTTAAACCTACGACATTAGAATCCTGCTCTTATCCTTACCTCCTCGGTGGACAATAGGATGCTAACCTTTGGTTTAAACGGTGGGGTTGGCCCTGGGCAAGCTGGCTTCACCTTAAAAATCAATTGCTCAGGCTGGATGGGAAATCTACACACGTAGTCCTACTACTGTAGAATATCCCCAACAATCTTCGTCAGCAAAGCCAAGTCATTCATTTATTGATACCACCCTCAACTTCAATGAAGGACTGGGTGTTTATCGTTAACGATTCCAGCTAATCATCATCCTCATCATCACCATCATCATCATCATCATCATCATTATCAATCTTTTAACGTCCGTCATTAGACATAGATATTCCACAGGATTCGTCACAATTCTCTATCATGGGTGTCGCGGGGCTTGTATTTTCCCAATTTGTCAAGTTCATCTCTTCGTCTTGTATTCTGTCAGCCTCGGTTTTGCATGTGATCCGTGGGGATCCATGTTGTGAGTTGTGATGTCCATCGGTTGTCTGTCATTCTAGCAACGTGGCCTGCACGTTGCCAATTGAGTTTTTTAATAGTTTCTATGATGTCTCTGACTCCCGTTTTCTTCCTGATATACTGTGCTGTCTTGTGATCTCTCTATGTGAAGTTGAGCATGATTTTCTCATGCACACGTTACATGCTTCTCAGTTTGTAGGTCTGTCTCTTGGTTAGGTTATATGTTTCAGCTCCATAAGTGACTATCGGTGACTTATCATTTTAACACAGTCATTAATGGTACATGTAAAAGATGCATTGATAGGTGGAGATTCTAAATTTATTGCTGCTTCGTAAAGATCAAAATATTATGACTCATTTCCGTATTTCGTATCATTCATCTGTATAGTAAATGAAACATTATTATTACTGTACAACGCAACTGAGAGATCTATTCGTTTTGATATTTATATGTATTTTCTTCAAATTTAGCACCTATACTACAGGCACCACACTTTCATTATTCAACACTGAATGTGATTACTCCTCAAACCTAAAGTCTGGATCTGCTTATTGTCTTTCTTTGCAAAACAAAGCAAATGCGTTTTTATGGAAAAGCAAGACTGGTTTATTTACTATTGCGTAAGCCTAAAGCCTTGCTTCTTACTTTTGATTTTGGTTGATAGATTTGCAGTAATAATACAGCTCAACGCAAGTTTTGTTTCTGATTGTTTATGTGTGAAAAGTATAAGAAAATGGCTATTATTCCCTTCAAACGATACCAGGACGGTGGTATTCTTATGTGCGTATATATCTTGATTAGTGTAGCAAATTCTTTCCAAAATACCTAGCGTTCAAAACTTCACTATTCAAGGTCTGATTAAAGTTTAATGGGTTTTTTTTAGCTTATACTTGGTCACATTAATTTGCACCTTAATTGAACAACTCCAAAACCAGCATTAATCAAACTGCTCTAATCAACGTATTTCTGTTATTGTTTGTTAACTTCATGTAACTAAATAAGCGCAATTTTCCCCATATCCAATTGGAAGTAAGTATATTTCAAATTACCATAGCCCTGTCACGAAAACAGGGTTTGAAGGGGATGATAGTCATCTTCTATTTCTCGTTGTCAGCCTTTTAGCGCCTGTTGTTGGACACAGACCTTCCCCAAGATCCGTCAAACCTCTCTTTTGTGGCAGTCACAGAGCAAGTACTTTCTGATCTTATCTAGTTAGTCACGCCATCTTTGTCAGCCTCGGTTTTGCATGTGATCTCTGGGGTTGTGATGTCCAGCAGTTTTTTTTCCGTTCTCGCGACATGACCAGCCCATTGCCATTTAAGCTTTCTTTGGTTTATGATATCCCAGATTCTTGTTTTTTCTCTGATACATTGTGATGTCTTACCATCTCTCTATGTTAAGTTCAGCGTTATTCTCTCTAGAGCACATTAAATGGTTCTCAGTTTATGGGTCAGTCTGTTGATAAGGTCACATGTTTCAGCCCCATAATTGGCTATCGGGAAGATGCATTGATCGTATACCATTGTTTTAGTACGAATAGTGATTTTCTTGTTCTCAGCAAAAAAGACGATGTCGTCTGCAAATTTGAAGTTGCTTAGGTATTCGCCGTCTATCCTGATTTCTTTATTTTCTCAGTCTAGGTTCCAGACGATCATATGTAAAGAGTTTGGGAGGGCTGGGATTCTCTAGTCATACCCATTTTTGAGCTGGAAAGGGTCTGTATATTGCAATACTTATATATATACTTGGTCTACGCCTTCTTGAATGATAGCATCAATAATCATAGGGATTTTTACTGAGTCGAAGGCCCTCTTAGAGTTAACACATGCAATAGCAAGTGGAATTTTATATTCTGTTTTCTCTTTCAGTAGATTTACTGAATGAAAGTGGTCAATGGTGTTGTAGCTTCTGCTTAAGCCAGCTTGTTCCCGTGGTTCGTTTTCATCTAGTGGCTTTGGTGGTTCGGTTCGTGATCACTTTGGTGAAATGTTTGTAAATGTACTTGGGAGGGCTTCCTGATCTAAAGTTGTTGGGATCCTTTGGGTTCCCTATTTTTAGATAGAAGCATTATGATTGTAATGTTCAAGTCTTTTGAGACTTTAATTTGTTCGAAGCATTAGTTGAATAGGATGGCTAGCTTCCTGGTTATGACTTTACCAGCTTTTTTGAATAGGCTGATGATTATGTTATCTGGTCCTGGGATCTTTCCTTCATTTGTTTGGTGGCTTGCTTTACTTCTCACGGAGTAACTTCTGGGAAATCTTCGAACTGGTTGCTCGTGATTTGTATATATTTTGTTCATTTTTCAGCATTCCTTGTATGGAGGATTTGAGGTTTCTGTAAAATTCCTGTTCGACAATCTGGTCCCTGTCCGTTGTTAGGTCTCTATTATTCTTCAAGTGTACTCGTTATTTGTTTATTACTGTATTAAGAGTTTAGTTAATAACTTTGAAACCCCAACCCTTTTCGAGAATCGATTCGATGACTGCTGACGTACTGGCTGCTTCAGGGTCAAAGTCCACTCTAACAGAAGCTTACGTGTTTTAATAATATTTTGACCCCTTTAGAAATATTTCCCTTTAACTGAAAAAAAATTTAATTTTGCCATGAAAGGAGACTTAATAAGATAGTATCTAGGTTCTTTCCTCGCGAAATGGCATGAAACTCTAGATAATTCTAGTTATAATTTGAGGCAAATTCAGATACCGACTGAAAACTTCCATTTTCTCTTGTCTTAATTTCTCTCCCTATCTCTTTATCTCTTTCTTTCTCTCCATATTTCTTTTTTTTCTTACATTCGTCTCTATATCTATCTATCTCTATATCTATCTATCTATCTATCTATCTCTATCATTTTGAATTTTTCACTTTTTAGTCTTGACCGGAAGTATGGAATTGTCATCGTTGCTAGATGAGGAAAATAAAATCAAAACACTGTAAGCAAAGAAAAAGTTGTTCATTTCATTTCTCTCATAACACACTAAAACCGCCCGATTCATACACACACGCACACACTAACTGTGAAAGGCATGACTCCAGCATCCCGCATATTATCTTATCACCAAATATCTTGACCTGGAAAGTCTCATTACTAGCATACCCCTATTGTTAACGGAGAAGAAAGTGAGATCATTTTTCCATAACAGCACTTTCCTTCGATGTATCTCTATAACTATATATCTGCATCTCGCTAAATTGATTGCAATATCTTGACCCGAAAGGTCTCATCACTGATTCATCCTGATCATCGACAAGTGAGCCATATGGGAGAATCTCTCTCCCATGACTACCTGATTGTTCTCTCCCCCTCTCTCTCTCTCTCTCTCTCTCTCTCTCTATATATATATATATATATATATATATATATATATATATATATATATATGCGTGTGTGTGTAAATATATATATATATATATATATATATATATAGAGAGAGAGAGAGAGAGAGAGAGAGAGATAGAGAGAGAGAGAAAAGACGACTCAGAATGAGACAAACTCAGGAATGAAACATATTAAAAACTTTATTAGTTAATTGAATAATTGGTAAACTGATTTATTAGTGTGTTATCGATGATTCGGGGAGGGTTCCCATCTTCGACAGCGTGTGTGCGTACCCTTGAGTGGTTAAAAGGTTTGGTTTTCATAGAAAACATATGTAGCGCCAGATGTTTGGCTTTGAAAAGTATGATGAAAGACCAGAGGTGGTCATTTTTGTGTGGCCGTTAAGTATCAGGTCTGTTTTCTGTACGTGAAGAAATATGGTCGTCTGGACTTCATGGTGGCTGTAGCAGCAGCAGCAGCAGATGTGGGTATTTTGAGGTTAATTCTGGTCATGGGGGATATCTTCTAGAGTTAGATGCCATGGTAACTGGGAAGCAATATATATATATATATATATATATAGATAGATAGATAGATAGATAGATAGATAGAGAGAGAGAGAGAGAGAGAGAGAGAGAGAGAGATATGATTTACAAGGATATATACCCAGTGAGTGTTAATATTTCGTGTGTCCCCTGCTGGGAGCAGTATACGCCTGGTTGCTGACGAGTGTGAGAGGTACAAAATGTTTACATTCAGTGGGTATATGTCCTTGTAATTCATATATATATATATATATATATATATATATATATATATATATATATATATATATATATATATATATATATATATATATATATATATATATATATATATATATATATATATATATATATATATATATAATATATATATATATATATATATATATATATATATATATATATATATATATATATATATATTCTAATAGCTCTATTTACATTGCAATATTGAGAACTGTGATTAAACATTTACAACGGATGAAATCTTTTTTCTTTTTTTACGTTTCCTGTTTGTACTTTACAAATTGAATATATATACATATATATGTATATATATATATATATATATATATATATGTATATATATATATATATATATATATATATATATATATATATATATATATATATTACAAAACTATCAACAACAGAGTAGGTTCCGCCTTTTTTTAGTTTCTCTGTCTGTCTGTCTGTCTGTCTGTCCGTCTGTCAGACTGACTGGCTGGCTATGAATCACTTGTGCAGACCCCATCAGTATGGCTACAGAGATGAAAACATTTTTTAACACTTTTTAATAGGA
>OY735231.1:24773129-24783129 GCA_963457665.1 Thysanoteuthis rhombus | reverse complement strand
CTACACGCACATGAGAGAGTCACGCTCAACCTTACATGGAGAGACCATGAGACAGCACAGTACACTATATTAGGAAGGAAATGGGAGTCCGAGACATTATAGAATCTATTCAAAAACTTAAATGGCAATGGGCAGGCCATGTTGCGAGAATGAAAGACAACCGATGGACATCACAACTCACTACATGGATCCCCAGATATCACATGCGAAACTGACGCCCACGATAGAGTCAATGGGGAGGGTCTATGTTCAATGACGGACGTTAAAAGAATCATCATCATCATCATCATCAACATCATTTTGAACCAAAATGCCCAAATCTTGTGCTGGTAATTTTTTTTTTTTAGGTGGGGGGGGGGGGTAAGTTTAGATACAGTGTACGCACGGTAACGGGATACATTTATGCGATGAACGTATATAAAGCTTCAGTTGAAGAAACGTGTGTATGTGTGTGTATGAGCACGTGTGTGTGTGTGTGTATATGTGCAGGCACTTCAATTACTTGACAAGTTTTCTTTGATATGCGATTCTCGAAAAATCAAACGAAGATAAACGAAAAAAAAATTTATCGATAATAGATTTTTTGTCTAAAATTATCGAACTAAATTTTGATATAAAATATCTAAATCAGTAATGTACATCTAAATTTAGATATAAAATATCTGAATCGGTAATTCACATCTAAATTTAGGTATGAAATATCTAAATTGGTAATGTACATCTACATTCAGATATAATATACTCAAATTGGTAATGTACATCTAGATTTAGGAATGAAATATCTAAATTGGTAATGTAGATCTAGATTTAGACATAAAATATCTAAATTGGTGATGTATATCTAAATTCAGATATAAAATATCTAAATCGCTGATGTACTTCTATATTTAGATATGAAATATCCAAATTGGTAATGTACATCTAAATCTAGATATAAGATATCTCAATTGGTAACATCGAATCCGTAGTTCCATACAACAGATTGAAAATCATTCCACATGACAATCATTGCAGGCCGCTGAACACTTCATAAAGTCCAACCCCTTCCACATGTGCACCTTTGGATTGCACAATATCCTATTTTAGACATCTTTTTCAATAAAAAAAACGATAGTAAGTTAGTGTTTTGACAAGTAAGAACCGAACTGTCTTCGAAATCAATAGAATTCCCATTATAACATCATCGATTTTAAGAAAGTAATGCAGAACGACACGATATTTTGCTGATGTTTCCATTCTTTTCTTTGTCTAAGAATTTACTGTACGTGCTTCATGTGATTTCTTATGATATTGATGTTCATATGGTTCTTTATGTCTTTGGCTGACGACCTCAGCAGTTTCGGGGCTTTGAACTGCCATGCCTGGGTGCTCTGAGTGGAGAGAGTATTGTTTCCCCAGTTCTATTCTCCCCATCTTGTCTAATTTGAAGGCTTCCAAGGAAATAATTACGTGATAGGTTTGTAGTTCGGCGAGGCTGTCAGGGGTTCCTCCGTAGCTGGTTACGGCACCTGATGTCCTCAGACGGTCACCCATCTGAATTCTGATCAGGCTCGACGTTTGTTCAACGTCGACGATCGAACGAGAATCCATGTATCCAATGCGATTTCGTCGTAACTGGAATGCAAGCAATCTACATTTATAATAATCAGCAATGTGCAGATGTCTTCTCTCACGCTGAAGGATCTAACAGACGTGGTAAAATGGAACTTCATTCATGGAACTTGCTTATTGAAATGGAATTCCATTCATATTCTTATGACTTGATAAAAATTCTGAATTTAGAGAATAACAAGAAATATCTAGAGATATGAAAACAAAAATTCGCTGATTCACCTAATGAGGCCCGAAGAGGGCAGAAACATGAGCTAGTTTGTGTAGCGAATCCACATTCTACTATTTATTCCCAGCCCTACTCTAAAACAACTTAACTTCAAGAGTAAAAAAGTTGTAAATATCGAGCACTCTATGAAATAAATCCATTACATTCCAGAAATGGCTTTGTATTATTGATATAGTATTATACTGCTAGCCTGATTTGTACCACTATATATATATATACATACATATATATATATATATATATATACACATATATATATATATATATATATATATATATATATATATACATATATATATATATATATATATATATATATATATGTTCATTACTTACATGCATACGAGTCGACACATACCAGTTCAAGTCAAAGCCTTGAAATGTGCTGGCACTCGGAGACGATTTGAAGTCTCCTCTCTCGTACGCTACAAGCCTTTTGAATATATTATCTACACATATAGAATGTAATGTGAATTTGATAGACAATATGGAAACTGGATCGTGTTTATTACCGTTACATATTTCGAGAGTCCGTTTCCTCTCGTAGTCAAACGCCAAAAGGAAAAAAAATGATAATTTTTTTTGCAAATAACAAGGTTTGGAGAGTAGGGGGTGAAATGATACGAAGATATTGTCATTTTTGATAGCCGGGGTAAACTAATAAACTTATAAACTCCGAAGTATAAATGCAGATTATTCAACCCCATGTTCTGGTGAAAGTGGGAGGATGGATGGGAGGGGGGCACTTGTGTCTGGCTTAACAGACTGTCTGCTTTCTTGATTCTTCTACAAAATATGTAGGTGTTTATTATTTACTTTCAATTACACCAGGAAAATGAAAATAACGATAGACATGTTTGTATTTGTCCTGAGTTTGTTACAGACTAATGTTTTGATGATTCACGCATATTGTACGCTCATTTTCAAATGGGCACCTATCCCACAGTTTCTCAATCTTTCTTTCTTTACATATATATATATATATATATATATATATATATATATATATATATATATATATATATATATATATATATATATATATATATATATATGGGTGTTTGTGTGTGTAAATGCTTGTGTGGGTGCTTATAAAGTTGTAAACATGGGGGTGTTTTCATGAGTCACTCGTATTGTACACGTTCATTCAAATGGGTATCACTATCTCTAATCCATAGTCTAGACGGCTCTGTAGTTTTAAACACTAAATACGTATATTTTTTTAAGTTTTCTAAAAGATTATATCATTTCAGTCACATGTTTCTTAGTATCTGTTAATATAAGTTTATTTTCTTCAGTGTTTTTATGTTTTACACATAATTCAATACCATGGTGCTATGCGTGAATTTTTCTTGTTTAGATCGTAAGTTGCTCACTTTGTGACTGTTTTAGGGATTTAAAAACAAAATAGTTTTTAATGGCCCCAAAGCAGAGTTCAAACACTACCGCGTTCAGCTATAATTGTAATATATAGCTTGTGTCATACTATATACATATACATGTTTGTATGTGTGCATGTGTAAATTAGAATAAGTCTATTGTCCCATATAAGGGGATCTACATTTATTCTTTATGATATTCATTATTCCTGTGAAGAAAAAACATCGGAAAACAAATTTTGAAATATATGTAGACCTCTATGTATATTCATCACTATATGTATATATATATATATATATATATATATATATATATATATATATATATATGATATGAACACTCAAAAAAGTGACTCGAACAGAGGGTCACGTCTGTTGATATACTTACAGATCCCTCGTCGTTAAATACATTTCAGGGTAACCGATGTAAGTAAACCCTGTTTTAAGAACATGGACCCCCCAAAGATCAGATACGTAACCGAGGCCAGCAGAATACAAGAGACGAACAAGACAAGTTCATAAAGAAGTGGCTCCGCGACACCCATGATAGAGAGATGTGGCGAATCCGGAGAAGATCTATGTCCAACGACAATTGATAAAAGACTGATGATGATGATGATTTCAGTGTAATTAGTATTCTTAAAGATGAAAACACATATAGGTTTGCGTGCAGTCCGAGATTAAAACTGACACAATGGATTTGATATTCACATTGGTGGACACTTAATAAAAGTGACACGAACATTGAGGCACGTCTGTTGTTAGTCCTACTGATCCCTTATCGTTAAATACACTTTGCGGGTAACCTATGTAAGTAAGCCCTGAATTGAAAAATCAAATCATGAGTAGTTTAAGATAACATCCATGTACAATATATAATGATAATAACCTCAATAAAAGAAGAAAATTTATACATGATATCATTATAGTAAAGTATATGTATATCATGCTTTTAAGTAAAAGTCTAATGCAACTTTTTTTTTCTGAATGCAGTCTATAGAGAAAAAAGTTACAAATGATCGTACTGGACTTGAAATACATGATGAGTCCTCAACAGGGTTTCTCAACCTTTTTAGATATCTCCTCGCATCTCTATCAGAAGCTTTTCGGTTGGTCAAACAACAGAAAGAGGGATGACAGGGTTCAAGTCTCATTCACGGCTTGCCATCATGTCATAAAAATGTGATCAATCAATGACAAGTCAAGCACTTGTTATTTACAATGGTATCAAGTATCGTTTGTTATTAGTGGCTAAAACTGTCAGCAAAAAGTGCTAAAATCAGCTAAACTTTTCCATTTTCAGCAATCCTTATGCTAGTCATGTTATATATATACACTCATTTAAAGTCCTCTTATCTAATAATATAGCCTTGCTCTTAAATTCCAATACAAATTATTGATGAAATTTGGACCTTAACATATTTTAAACTTGTCAATCATTTTTTTTTGTAGCTTGATTTTCAGGTGAACCATCAACGCTTTCCCTCGTCCACCTCCTCCTACCAAAACTACTAACGCTACTGCTCCTTTGTTTAGAACCCTTTTGAAATCAGAAATCACAAATATGGACGTAAGGATGATGGACTCATCTTTGAACTTGAAGTTATTGTATCCCAACCGCTCCCTTTCGGTTATTTTTCAAAATCTAGCTCAGTTCAACTTCTGCCCTGCCCTGAGAATGACTGTTCTACGTTATGAAATATAAATAAATACCCACGTCAAGTTGCTTGAATGTACATTTTCTGTAATGCCCCATCTTGTCTATCATAATTGATTGATTATAGTTGAATGTTAGAACTGTAGGACTTGTATGATGAAATAACACCGTATTGTGGGCGGAAATTAACAATAAAAACAGTTTTTTTCCCCATAAATATTTGGTTATTCTTGTCTGAATCTTGTAAGACAGAATGCATTAATCACTATGCATGATATGGTCGAGCTATTTTCCTCGTCTATGTGTTCATTTCTCCACATGTTTCGGTCGTGTACCCCTAACCCCCGTCAATTGTAGCTCGTTTTACAATGTGGAATCATTTCTTTGAGCGCATGCTCAATTGGACTGGACACGTCACAAGAGTTTATGCATATCCGGGTTGGCAGTTTTGATGTACTTCCAAGTTACTTTTCTCATTCATTGAATAATCTGTTTGCTTTTTTCCTCCGAGAATTCTCTTATGATGAGAGGCTCCCAGATGCTATTGATATCAATGCTTGGTCGGCCGATTGTTTAGACTGAAGAGAGAATGTAGGCATCTTATTGGCCGATTGTATTCATAGTCAATAATGCAGATATTCAAAATATTTTGTTACTCACTAAATGGAAGTAGCTTCCCATTTGTTCAGTTGATTGACATGAAACGAAAGATTGCCTTCTGTTCAAGAAAAATTAATTCGTTACATTACATGTTACATTATTTCGCCCCCTCAGCTAAACATTCGCCCCGGTGGGACAATATTTCCCTAGAGGAGAATAACTGGCCCACAGCAGATTTGATAGTAAAATATTCCATGTATACATGTTTTAATGCGACTAGGAAGGTCCACAAACATGGCTGTAAGAAAAATGAACACTCTTTCGACAAACTGTTCGATTACTGAAGGAAAAATTAAGATGTTTCAAGAACAAGGATAGCAAAAACAACTATAATGATGATAATAGGGACAGGGATACACTGGGAACTGTGCAAACAATTCTGGTTTGACTTCGTGATCAAATATCCATACGTAGTATAAGTTAATCTGAGTAGCCCGTCGTGTATCAGAACAAATTAACTAATTTCAAGACACGGATTTTTTATCTAAAATCGTCAAAAATACCAGCTCAAGACTTGGGCTTATTGACACCCCAAAAAGTACATTTGTACCTGCTGCCTAGCATATTTTTGAGATCGTAGCCACCAAAATATGACCCGGATCCATTGCACATACACACACACACACACACGGACAAAGAGAAAAAATCTGTAGCCCAATTGGCTGGTTGATCGGACCATATGTGGTGCTGCGATGATCCTATAATACGACCTCAAGCCAGAGGCAGACCAAGTAAATAAAGAGTAGAATACTACGAGATTTTGAAACCCACACCAATTATTCGATATGAGCAAGTCTTAACTGATTGATTCTTAATTATACAAAACTGGTGATTCCTACGATAACTTCATATTCATCCTTGGATGAAGTATTGCTACACCATCATTAATTTTTGACTAGCTTTTACCTTTTTCCCAATTTTCAGTTGCTTTTTATGACGACTTTAAATTGGGCCGTAATACTACGGCAACAATTAAAAACGCAAACGGAAAATAAAGAGTAAGTCTCCATGGCCGAATTGTTAAAAGTGGCTAAATGTACACTGGATCCCTTCAAAGCTAAAGTGCGTTAGTTCTATTCTCAGCAGGAGCTTGGTCTTTATTATCCGATTTCACTGTTAAATTGTGGTTGTAAAATTACGGTCCCATTCAAAGTTGGGATAAAAATCGATCAAAACTTAGGAGGAAGGTAATCGAAAATTGATAATATTTTTAATTCCTACTTACACAACAGTTTTGTTTACTTAATTTACTATATACTCCATAGTAACTACGGCTTAAATCATTGACTTTGTGAGTTATAGAATCGATGAGGTAATTACAGTATTGTTATCGAATTTCACGTGATTAAGAAATCAGAAATAATTTAGTAAGTGGCCCAATATATATATATATATATATATATATATATATATATATCAAATAACCTAGACCCACAAATGTCTTGCCTGACCAAACAGATCCTTCTCTCTCAGTTCTGTCTGTGCATGTATCTCCGAGCACTCATGGTCACGTTTTTGAGGCTGTGACCTCGAAAATTTGCATGAGAACACCACTAAGCGCCTTTTAAAAACAATTTTTGTTTTTGTTTTTTTGCTCTTTCTTGGGCCTTTATGGTCATTTGGAACCAACAATGCCCAAATCTTTAGCGGGAATTTTCTTTAAATTTCAGATAATTATATACCCGTGGACTACGGTGATTCATTTATGCGAGATGCGGACATCAGTATTTTTCTTCAAAGAATATGCCACGTGATATATGATTCAAATATTTTTTTTTATAGTTAGTAGGGCATCAATTTTTTAAGCAGTCGAGTAAGAATATGCAGAATAAAAAGATAACGATTCACTGATCTAATAGTGAGCAAGACAGAGAAAGTCTTTGAGGCCATAAACTTTGCAGTTCCAACAGAGTGAGAGGTGAAGGTAAATAAAGAGGAGAGATTACCAGGACGTCACTCAGGAAAAGGAGAAGTCATGGAATATAGGGCACATGCTGGTTCTAATTTACCGCTTGAAGATCTCTAAAACAGTAAACAAAATATCTTTTTTAAAAACTAGCATTCAAAGGGAAATTATGAATCACCACCATCCGTGTATGCTTCTATTTACCTCGTAAATCAAGCAGCGATGATTACAATCTTAATTTACCTCGATGAAAATGCTACCAGTCTGCTTATATACGATAGACAAGGAATACCTTATCATTTTTCTATCTTGTCTTTCTTGTTTGGGCACAATTGGAGGCGTGTCTGTATCAAATGTAATATAATGTTTCGACTGTACATTCAATCATTATTGAGGAAACTGTGGTGTTACTATTGTACACAAATTTAAATAGAGTTCGCATTAAATCCGTTGAGAAAAAAAGACATCGGATGGAGCAAGAGGTTAACAGATTGGTACACTTGGGACAGTAAACGCAGTAAGAAAATACCAGACACAAAATGGAGAGATGGGATAGAAAAATTTGCTGGTAAAACAAAGCTGAGATAAACGCAATCATGCACTTCAATGAAGTATATGAGGAAAGGTCTATGTCCAGCAGTGGACTTGAAACTGTCAATATACATATATATATATATATATATATATATATATATATATATATGTGTGTGTGTGTGTGTGTGTGTAAATATATTTTTGAAGAGCGTATTTTTATTTTTATTTTGAAGAGCGTAAAGATATGCGAAACACCGTGTAAAGTTCTCTTTTCTATTTCATTATATAGATAGAGACAGACTGACAAAGAGAAAGGCGGAGAGTCAAAGAGAAGAAGAGGATAGAGATGATGTAATGATCGTGCCCATTGCAGTTCTCATTGTACAACATGCATATCATATTCCCCGGACATATGGTTGAGGGGGAAACACAAAGTGAAATAAAGAAAGGAGCCAAAAATGTAAAACATGTTCGAGCCAAAAGAAAGGCCCGCCAATAAACATGAGGCACCGTCTGTGGCACCGAACTCCCACCACGAAGCAGCGAGCGTCCAAAGAGCAGGAAAAACAAGTTTTCTTGGATGCTTTCTATGGACGAAAGAAAGATAAAAGACATCATGGATTCAGGAAGGCGCCTCTATTTCAGAAGATGCGTGGGAAAAACACCTTTTGATGCCCATCTGTTTACATTCAATAGACTCGACTCACCATATAATTAAATTCAATGCATCAATATACATATATATATATATATATATATATGTGTGTGTGTGTCTGTGTATACTTTTAAATATACTTGGTCACGTGCACATACACACACACACACACACACACACACACACGTATATACAACCTGAGGAAGGCTTTGTAGGCGGCACCACTGTTGTGTTTTGCTGCATATATATACACACACACACACACACACACACACATATATATATATATATATATATATATATATATATATATCGATGTGCGAATACGGTGAATTTTTTTCAACCATCAATATATATATATATATATATATATATATATATATATATATATATATATATATATATAATAGGATGTGGATTCGCTAAACAAACAAGTTTATGTTTCTGTTGTCTCTGGGCCTCATCAGGTGAATGTATCGAGCACTATATGAAATGAATCCATTATATATATATATATATATATATATATATATATATATATATATATATATTCATTTATATATATGTGTGTGTATGTGTATGTGTGTGTATCACCAATACACCCACAAACACGCACACACACACCTAACCTAATGGTAAGAATTCTATGACTTTTCAAGACTAATATATCCAGTGGTTTCGTATAACTTCAGTGACGGAAAGAGTACTTACCACATCACCATCGTCTATTGTCACTATAGCGAGCTACATTCTAATTATTGACCTTTTCGCTGTAGACGGGTACTTCTGCTAGTAACATAAATAAATTGTTGGACTTTGTACTCTTATCTACACTGTAAACAGATAAGTATTACATTGATAAGAAGTACCATAGAGTTAAAAGCAAGGAATAACAAATAAAATGTAATAAAATAAATATAGAGGTCTGTCTAGTCACTTAATAGAAAACATTGCATAATCAACATCTTTTGGTAGCTTGTTGGGGGTGACCAATTGAAAAAATGTTTAATGGGGAGATCAATGAATAAGGGTAAGGATCTCTAAAAATGTCCGAAAACAAGTGGTGATTGCTGCCTGACACAGAGTAAGGGATCTATTTAGGATAATTTACATTGTAAATTGAATCCCTTAAAAACTATTTAGGTGAGGGGTTAGAAAAAAAAAGGCAAAATAACCGTTGTTTTTTCTAGACATATCACGGGATGAATGTTTAAATTTCAGCCCTCTTCTTCCATAGCTGCGACCTGTACGCGTTACACATACATACACACACACACACACTCATACAAAGCCATCTTGACAGATCCACTTGAAAACTGAACAAACCTACATTGACAGTTTTGGTTGACGGTTACATTTTTGGTTGAGG
>OY735231.1:24758129-24768129 GCA_963457665.1 Thysanoteuthis rhombus | reverse complement strand
TAATTAAAAAGACATTAGAAGAAAGAAAGTGAAAGGGGGTTTATAAAAAGGGACGGTGAATAAGGATTCTGACGAGGGAAGTTAGAAAGACAGGCTGTGAGTTTAAAGGTTTGAGAAACGAAAAAAAGCAGGAGGAAAAAAGAAGAGAAAGGGCAGATAATCATTTAGTTCCTGTATCAGGTAAAAGAAAGTGAGTTAATTCAGAAAAATAGATAGTAAAAGAAAAGGGACCCTAGCTTTTTAAAAAGGAGACCAAAGATTGGTCAACAGGGAAGATGAGTAGTAGACTAGTAGACGAGTGTAGCAGAGTAACGTTATACAGGCCGCTGGCCCCTAGCCACTGGCAGGAGAGAGATTGATTAACCCTTCCCCTCTCTCTCACTCTGAATGAGGATTTTGCTTGGTCTTCAAAAGAAAAACAATTGATGTATTTTCGGCCAGCCGAAGAAGAAAAATGAATGTTCGATTTTAAATACTGACACGCGTATTACGCCTTTCGTTTGTTCTTTTGCTGAAGTCACGGTGTGCATACATGCTAAGAAATGCATTATCCTTCAACACTCCAACGGGCATGCATATATATATATATATATATATATATATATATATATATATATATATATATATATATATACACATATATATATATATATATACTTATATGCAATTTTTTTCTATCCCACTATCTAACAATATTTTTCGGTTTGTTCATACATATTTATCCCAGCTTGTTCATTTCTATCTATTATTTATGTGGGTCTGTTAAAATCTATCATTGTTGTGAGCTAGTTAGTTTTTTTAAAGCCGTGTAGCATAAAAATATACATATATATATACATATATATATTTATATATATGTATGTATATATATATATATTTATATATATATATATGTATGTATGTATATATATACATATATATATGTATGTATGTATGTATATATACATATATATATATGCGTGTGCGTGTATTTGTGTATACATACATGTTTATTTGTTACACAGCTTTGAAAAAAACTCACCACACACACACACATATATATATGTATATATATATATATATATATATATATATATATATATATATATATATATATATCAAGTGAAAATAAAAAGTAAACAATTTCCGATAAAAATATCATAGATATAAACATAAAAGCTGCAAAACATATAAAATAAATTTCCTTTGATCTACATCAACATAAACAGGATGATAAAAGAAAAAATGTTACTTCATAACAAATCAAAAATTATGGAATTGTAATGTTCATATAGATTTACATGAATATGATCGGGAGTGACAGAGCAATAAACCTGTCCTTCTTTTTAACATTCCCGAAACGGGACTACGACAAAACTGCAGACGGACTCCATAATAATAAATAAAATTACAATTACGGATAAAAGCAAATTACTTGCACTAAGAACCTAAAATTATGTTATAAAAAGTTAAATAATAGCACGTCAAAATGATAATGATTGGATTAAAAGTGATTAGCCTGACAAATGGTCGTAGATACTTAAGGACTATATATAAAAATTAACCAATATTTTCTTCTGGTTTAAGCATTCACGAAATGGTGAGTATACATAATCACACACCTACACACACCCACGTATATATATATATATATGTATATATATATATATATATATATATATATATATATATATATATGTGTGTGTGTGTGTGTGTGTGTATTGTAGGAAGTTTCATAGCTTTAATAAATATATAAAAAAAACTTTTTACCAAAAACCTCTGTCCTTTTAGTCAATTATTTATGTAATGTTATTACGTGTTCTATTTCATGTTTTACACAGGATTTCATATTGTGGTATCACGTGTGAATTTTTCTTGTTGGGGGTCATCAGTCATCTACCAAGTCTCCGTTCAAGGATTTAAAAATAAAACATATATATATGAGAGACAGAATCGTCTGTCGGAGGGTATAAATTCCCAGTAACTACATGATTATATAAACACTATGTATATATTATTGTGTCATCCACAGACAGCTGTTTCGATGTGTTACATCTCTTCAGTGTGGCTATAGACTTTCCATTATCCCATCTAGATCCGTGAGGCAGAATTGAAACCTTCACTTCGGACCTGGAGGCCGATATCCTTCCTCTGGACTACAGAACTGGACGATCAGAAAGGCTGAATTTAAGCAATATATTTATTTACACAGAAATTCCTTATCCACCAGTGTGCTCTATACTACTCCTGTCAATAATTACGGAATCAGCTTGTTCCCCCAGCTTTATTCCTCCAGATCAAATAAACAACTCTCATAAGAAATGACAAAAAACAAAATTTTGTTTTAAAGGTTGATATTCTGGCTCCCGGAAATACAACCCACACAAACCAAGTGAAAATATTTAAATTATTGGTACATTTTTGTAGATCAGGTAAAGGGAGAAAAATCATGGTATTATCTTATGCTGAGGAAGACGAGCATCTACTTCTTACCACCATTCATACGGAAAATGGATGTTTGTTTACGCACCCCAGCATCTCGCTGCATGTCCTTCTGATTTGCTCATCAAGTTCGAAATAGAATAGTCTCAAGGCAAACAATAACGTCTTTGTTGTCGTTTATTCATTCCCATAAGATCCGTTTTTCAAGAAAATGTTAACCAAAACTCTCAGTTAAGACAACATAGTTTCATTCAGTTTCAAGTGTTCCCGGTTGGCTATCTACCATCTTTTTTGAAAAACCATAGCCACCAAAGGTGGTGGAATGTTGTATTCCTTTGAATATGTGATTTTGTTTGTTTGCTTGCTAGTTTGTTTGAGTTTTCCAATACTCCTGACCATAACGTTTTGTCTACAGACACAAAAATTGGCATCAGAGCTCCACAAGACCCCCTCTAAAGAACTTTTTTTTATTCAATAATAAAGAAGCTTTTTTGTCTTTGGGGGCCTTATTTTGATGGGTTCATTAATAACATTTAGATTCTCCAGAATGTTTTATCTGTTTCTTTTAGATGTTTTTTTTTTTCTGTGGAAAACGTTAGTGATGTCATAAGTGGAATTTATTCCTACCATATTTATTCTTCGATGGAATTTTCTTTACATGACTTCAGATTTTGACGCTACGGTTGTTCAATTATTGACTGTGTTTATCTATCAGTCTATCTATGTATATGTCGTGCGCACGAGTTACACCAATAGAGCTTGAGGGCTGAAAGATCTAAAATTTACGTTTGATTATGTAAAAAAAAAAGGTCTCTTTTGTTTCTTGAAAACCCCTCCCGGAAATAAATTTTCAACAGGGGGTTCCAATTTACAATGTTGATGCTAAAGTTGTCCTTTGGTTCGTGTCCAGTAGAATTCAGGCTCGTCTTTTGGAGATCCGGACCTTTTTTTTAGAGATCACTTCTCAATAAGAGGCGAGAGAAGTAACTTTTCCATTCACCACTCCTGTTTCCAATTTTATTTATTAATCATCCCCAACACGACCAGAATACATTGATTGATTGACGGTTTCTATTGATGGACTAGATAGACTCATACTCGATTGTTTTTTGTGCATGGTTCCTATTTGCTAGCATCATTTTGACTTGTTTGTTTATCAATCTAAACAGTAAGCCTGTTTGTTGTCTACGTTAATAGAGTGGCAAAGCCTGACGTCATAGCGTACATCCGGTTCCTGATTGTATTGAAATAACATAAGAGTAACAACGCTTTTTTTCTTTCTTCTTTCTTCTTTCATTTTAAATCTACGCGTGTGATTTTCAGTAACAAACATCACCAATGATTCGAATAGCTGCCTAAAACGCTGTTGGTACCTCCACTAAACGATAGCTTGGTTAACTTTGAGAGATCTTTCCATACGTTTTTCTTCCAAAATACCTTTTATTTATAACAGAATTCATTAAAAAAAAAACTTGTCCGTGAAATCGGTTCATCTTTTTTAACAATGGTAGAAATTTAAAGTCTCTGATTTCTGGTCTGTAAATATGCTTACTTATCTATCAAATTACATCAGTTTCATTTTTTAAAAGGGTAGACATTGTCTGCTCAAACCTCTGGGGGCGGGGAATAAAAATTGATAAAATGACATAAAATCGTCAATTTTTTTGATACAGTATGAATTGGTTGTCCAATCAAAACCCACGCAAAATTTTAGCCGAAATAATGAAAAAATCGAGGAAAGAAAAAAGGCGCGATTTTTCCTATTTCAATACAATCAGGAACCGGATATACACTGATGATGTCATAACTTTGCTACTCGACTTCAGCGTTCAAGCATAGGCGAAATCTATTACAAATGCTGCTTTTCACGGCGAAGGGTTTCAATACTCATTCAACGATATCTTTTACCCAAATTTCGTCTTTGCTTTTGAAAATCTCGCCTGAATGAGTCTCTAGGGAAGGTTCAGATTGCAATTTAAGCTTACATTAGGTTGGACCCTAATCTATGCCCGTTTGTTTTTGAAAATTCAAACTTTTTTCGTAATTACTCTACAACAAAAGGCAAGAGAAGAAACTTACTCATAGATCATTACTTTTCCCGATTTTTTCAATTGATCACCCCATCCCGGCAAGCTGCCAAAAGACGTTGGTGATCTAACAGTTTCTACTGAATGAATAACCAGACCTTTAAATATAGCCCAAAGCTCACTGAAGATATCTATTATTTTACAAAATGGGAAGTAACAGCTCAAAATGATTGTTCCCGTCATCTGACTTGACACCATAAGAATGTCGATGGCGATTGTTGAATATTTTATAAATTTATCAACGACAATCTTGACTTAACAATGAAAATATTTTCCAAGCTTTTTATTGAGATTTCTCTCCAAATAACGTTTATTATATTTTCTTATTTATGTATTTATTTTGATATATACCAAGTGTCTTTCCCGTTGTAAAGTACGAAACACCCTAAGGGCAAATACATTCCTAGGCGAACAGAATATTTTTTGTTTATTGTGGTCACGTAACAGTAAGTCCTAAATTATGCCTGGAGCAATTTTCGGCGATCTTGAATACTCGTTTGAAATTTAATATATAACAACTTGGATAGATAAGTATATTTGTATTGTATGTGTATGTGTGTGTGTGTGTGTGTTTATACGTGTCTGCGTGTGTGAGTGTGTATATGTCGATATGAGTGTTTGTTTATACGTGTGCATTAGAGTGTGTCTTTTTGTACGTGTTCGTTTGAGGGTGTATGTGTTTTTGTGTGCTTATGTGTATGCATGTGTAGCTGTTGGTATGAGTGCTTGTTCGTATGAGTACGTTTGTGAATGCGTAGGGGCTGTATGTATGTGTATGTGAGAGAGAGAGTGAGAGAGAGAGAGAGGGTGAGAGGAAGAGAGAGAGAGAGAAAAAAAAACATGAAAAGAGAAAGAAGGACCAGAATAAGAAATGAAGGGATGGGGAAGGGGTGGAAGTAAATAAAATGTGTGGGTCGGGGATAGAGTTGAATAAACTGAAAACTGATATAGGCTAACTTTGATATCATACCCCAAAATGTTCCATGTGAACTCTGAATTTATCTATATCCTTGAATCCGATCTTTGGACAACTGCCCCAACCCACCGCCAGGATAATTACCCATCTGACAACAGCATAGCAACTGTGAAGTCATTAGAAATAAAGTGGTTATCCAATTTTGGCCATTTTTGACTATTTTTAGCATCTTTTGTCCATTTTTGGCGTTTTTAATTATATCTTTTTTTTGCACTTTTTCGCCATTTTAGTGCGTTTTAGCTGTCAAACTAGCTCGAAAATATTTTTTGAGTTGGCAACACTGTTTGGCCATGTAGATGATAACACTCATGGGGAAATAGACCTGGGGGCAATTATCAAGTGTCGTTTATCTGGAGTCAGTTATCCAGTTGGCAGTTGTCCTATAGAGGCAATCGTTCCGGGGGGCAGTTGTCTTGATCCCCTCAAATCCTACCTAAGGAGACCATCGATTAGACTATTCCCTTTCTGAGGAAAAAAAAAGGTGCCATTTTGAACTGGCACGGTCTTCTTGATTTATGTGCACCAGGAAACTCTTTGATATGCTTCTTTTGTAATTGTAGAGTGGCTCCACGAACCTTCCAACAATAGTAAACACTGACAGAGACTGAATAAGAGGTTAAAGACCAAAACGTCGTTGATATTCAGTCGTGTGTGGTCAGCATACATATTTGGTCCCGTTGGCTGTGTATTCGGGTGGGGGGGAAACGCCTAGTCATAAAGCTTGGTGCCCTCTGACACTTTTTCCAGTTGATGAGGCCAAAAGATATATTTCCAGGGGAAGGGACCGAAAGATATATTCTGAATAAATCTTCGTGGCAAGCATGTTATCAGCAAATGGTTGGAAACCGTCAACCAAAACTGTCATCATTGGTTTCTTCAGTTTCTTAGTAGGCTTGGCTGGTTTGCTGACTTGGTACATATCACATGTACGAGCCGCACGAATGGAGCTGATGTCCAGAAAATTTCCCCTCCTGGATAGTTTTTTTTGTGGGGGGGGTACAATTTACAAAGTAATTATATGCTAAATCGATTTCTTAATTTGTTTCTACCAGCATTCACGCACATTTGCTTTTTTTTTCTAATTTGGACTTTTCAAGTGATTACTGCCCAACAAAAGGCAAAAGAAGTGAATTATTTATCGATCAAACAATTTTCTGATTTTTTTTTATTAGTTACCCCCATCATGGAATGCTGTCAAAAGACGAAGGTTGTGTGCAGGTTTCTATTGAGTGACTGACCAGACCCGTATTGTTTTGTTTTTGTTTTTTTGTTTTTCTAACATCAAGTTTGGTTTACATGAAACAAACGTACTGCACCATTATCCTTTATTGACTATAATGTTCCAACTTTCAAACACCCGTCGCCCTCGGTGAGGGAGCGCCAAGGTTGGGGTGAGGTGTTGGGGTTAAAAGCGACGGCCTTACCACCCAGCGGTTGCTCATGAAACAAGGAGGAAACGATGTTTTACGTGACGTGTTTTTTTCCCCTTAGAAAGAGCGCCAAGCCGATCCAATGACAATTATCGTATTATGTGACATGTACGGCTTTTTATGTCTACGAGAGGTGAATGACAATGGAGAACTCTTTGAGATATGTGTTCTTACACTAAAATGCTAATTCTAAAAGCAAATTTTCGAATTCCTATCGTAAGCACCCGCTCTCAAGTTACATACTCACGATTGATTACGAAGCAGTTTTGTTGTATTTATACAAAAACGACGCCTTTATCGTTAAATAAAGGTTATCAAGTTAGTTATCATTTGATGTCACCGGTTACCGAAACATAGTACAATTATTTACATTGCTTTTTATGGTAAAAGCATTTGCCATTTGCAATACATTTAAATATAATAGGTCTATTCTGTAATCAATGCTTGTATTAATTCCTAACCCTTGAAGATCTTTTTCCTGATATTCTATGTACAACATAAGGTTTGAGTGCCGAGACTTGCTCAAGCAAGTTCGAGATAAAACATTAAAGAATTTGGAGATCAGTCATCACATTTTACATTGTAATAAGTTTTATGTGTGCCAATCCAATCGCTCCAGTACCTTACCAATGAGAAGTTAAGGGAGGTAACCAAACAATCAGCCACCTCACAGCATATACGTTTCTCTCTTGAAATCCTAACACATGCCATCCTGAAATGTTACCCCTCCCCGTGGGCAGGCTGGCTGGGGGCGATCCATCGACGCTCCCCGCTTGAGGACCATGGATCGTTCAACGTAACTCTGGTCCAAGCGCAACATTTCGCACTAGATAGACCAGGCTGGAAAACTCTGGGTAACCTGGTTGACCCCACGCGTCCTGTCGTGCAAAAGAGTTGAAAAAAAAATATGTGCTGGAAATCATTAAAGCTGAGTGAGAGAGTTATGAAATAGTGGTAAGGTCAGTGGGCAGTGATAAGTAAGCCCCAAACCTTGCTCCGTAATACCGGTTTCAAATAAAGTCGGTGTTGAAATACAACCGCGATTATTGTTTCAAGTTTTCCTACCGCCAGAATATCCTGTGTCGTTGTAGATGTAAACATCATATCGAATGGATATTTGATACATTGGTTTACTAAATCCTACCCTTGATATCATATTGATCACCAAGGCCCAGGAGTGGAGTGCTCACCTATTATCTTATAAAATATTTTTTCCAAAAAAAACTTTTTTCTCGACATAAAAACTTAATGATAGGATTTTCTGCGTTGAGTTCAGTGCAGTTTGTGGTTGCACTACATGTATAGATAGCCAGCCAGCCAAACTCACTTGATAACTGAAGAAATTTGTGTTGATAGTGTTGGTTGACAGGTCCTTATAGCTCCTCTTTTAAAACTAAACCTAAGATTATTCTGGACAAAACTGTTTTTTTCTTCTGGACATAATCAGAAATACAGTTTACATTTCCAGCCCCCTATCTCCACTGGAGCTGGCAACATATACGTTAATAGCAAGCTATCCAGCCAGACAAACAGACAGACAGAGAGACACTCACTTAAAAACTGAAGAAACCTATGTTGATGTTAACAGTTGATGGTTTCGGATAGTTGTCTGTCTGTTATTTGCTTACGTAGACAAAGGATAGAATTATTAAAAAATATTGCCCTAATACAAAAAGAATAATACTGGCATCCGATTCTTCATTCGCTGATTCATTTCCGTTTGGAAAATAGAAATAGAAATTCTTTCATTATTCTGAATTGATCGATTAAAAATAGGCGAAAAATTCTCAAATCTGTGACAAAAATCAATATCAATTGCAACACCAAAAATGTATTTATAAGGATTCATATATATATATATATATATATATATATATATATATATATATATATATATATATATATTGCATTGTTATATAGAAACTCTGAGATGATCACCCACTATTATATATATATATATATATATATATATATATATATATATATATATATATATATATATATATATATATATATATATCATTATGTTGAATAGAAACTCTTATTTGAAATGATCACCAACCATTACACGGTAGATACACCACTTGGCCTAGACAACGTAAATAGAATGAACAATTGAAGAAAATGGTATTGCTGCAGGAATTTATAATCATTCTGTCAGATCATATATCCATTCCTTAATAACACACACACACACACACACACACACATATATATATATATATATATATATATATATATATATATATATATATATATATATATGTATAATTATAAATTGCGTTATTTCATATTGAAACTCTTTTTTGAAATGATCACCTGTTATTGTTGCCATTGAAAGAAACGAATAGAGTAGATAAAGACTGTGAACGCAAAATAAAATGAGCATTCGGGGTTGAAACAGATATTCAGGCCTTTGCATTTGCGGCAGCTGTTTAGCTCAATAGTAAGAGCAGCGCTACATTGAATTGGCTCCTCTATCGGTCACAGGTCTGATTCCTGTAGCAGTCCCAATCTCTCTAATTACTTATTCTATTAATGTTGTCGAGGCCAAATGATAACGACGGGAGATCATTTCAAATAAGAGTTTTGATATAATACGACGCAATCTATAATCATTCTCTTGGATCATATCCATCCATTTTTTGATATATATATATATATATATATATATATATATATATATATATTATATATATATATATGTATATATAGACAGACAGACAGACAGACAGACAGACAGAGATCATGCAGAATTGTGACCGGCAACAAATTAGATGATAAGATGATTATTAAGACGGGCTCAGCAAATATTGGCACCACGACTCCCTCAATCGAAAGGCCAGGCCTGTTTTGGGGGGGAGGTCTAGTCCAACGACAGACTTTGAAAAACTAATGATGATGGCGATGACAATGATGAGGTTGTACCGAAAAGTCTATCTATTTTCATTCATCTCATTATATTCATTCATCTATTCTGTCGCACGGATAGTTGGCACAAATCTTACTGTTACCACCAGGGAACATAGCTAACAATTCAATGTTCACCATGTGATTGCTCTTCCGAAGAAGCTGCCAGGACAACA
>OY735231.1:24680894-24757929 GCA_963457665.1 Thysanoteuthis rhombus | reverse complement strand
AACGTAAAATTGAAAAGAGAAAGGTGCTAGAAATCATAATAATTAATTTCTTGTCTTACTTCTGACCTTGTTGTCTAACCATTCTGTGAGGGTAAGTGCAAGATCCTTTTATGTAAAATTAAATTTGCATCCCATTCCTGACAAAACTAAGTTCTTTTTATGCAAAACTAATATCTGATAGAAGGTGCTTTTTCATGTGTATATTAGGATGGTGCTCTCGTGTATGAATTGACCAGGCTCTTTCGAATTCCAGCGTGGTTAGAAAGTTGCAGGGGTGAAAATAGGAATCACGGTAGCCGGCCTCAGTCCCAATTAGAAAGTGGACTCTTACCAAGTCAAGACTTAAAAGAAACAAGGGGGAGGTCTGAACATACTAGTTGTATTTAAGTAGCTAAAAGACAAAGCTCGATGCTTTGGTTTTTAAGTAGGTGGTGAAGAACAAACTCTCTGCTACACTTAGATGTTGTGCACCCCATATGCTTTCTCCTGGTGAGAATATATCCAGGGTGCTAAGTGCCAGTGGAGCTCTGGGGTTACTCCTGAACCACATCAGTTTTAACCAATCTACCAAGGTCCACTGCCACTTCAAAACACAAAAAACAATCATAACAGTAAAACCAAATCAATTTACCGCAAAAAATGGGACACAAATCCAAGATTTGTGTGTCATAACCGCTAGGTGCTCCTTTGTTAGCCAACAGGAGGGACCCGGTCGTCGTCCCTTGACTGCTGGCCAAAATCCCAGTTCGAGTACCTTTAATGGCCTTCAGGAGGGACACAGTCGTTACTAGGCTACTGTTGGCTAAGACCCCGGCTAACGCTCTACAAATGATTCCCAAAAGGGGCACAGTCGTCACTGAGTGACTATCTAAAACAAGAAGAGGAAATGGTTAAAAGAGGAGAACAGGATAGTAATGTATTGCTTCTTCAAAAGTAAACTATCTGAGCGTTGTTATAGGAAAAGCATGCTCAAAATATGGAGGGAAATACCCATCTGTGGAGGTATCAAGCCAGCGTCAGGTTGATCAAGTAAAACAAACTCTGAAAAACAAATATCTCTCAGAGACTGAACTACAAAAGAACTGCTATGAAATAGAAAATGAAGGAAGAGGCTTACCCGAAGAAGAATCTCTCAACACGACCAACATAGTGAATGACGAAATTGAAAGAAAACCAAACAAGAAGGAAATCCCTGAAGAAAAGCATACACCAGAGAGAGACGTTGATACAGCAACGGAGGAGGAAAAAGCTCAGATACTAAATTTGAAAGAAATCATGCAAGAAGAAAAACGACACTCCGAAGTCTTAGAGACAAGGACAGAAAGAATCTGGAAAAAAAGCGAGCGAACATGTCAACTCTCCCCTACAGCGTATCGAAACGAACAGTCTATCAGAACTGAAAAACCTAATCTATGCTGGAGTATAAATGGTAACGGAACTCTTCACAACACAAAAAGGAACTCCAACTAATAATATGAGAGAAAACCCAACTTGGAAACGAGATTAGAACAACAAATCTCACAATTACAGAGAGATTAAGTACTATTGAGAAATGCATCACACATGAACAGACTAATAGTCAGACTATGGGACAAATACAAGATAAGACAAAAAAGTATCCCCGTGGAAGAGATACACCGGAGGAGATTAGCCAAAGAGGCAAGAATGAAGAGATACAGAAATCTACTGGAACGGCATATGGGGACACCCGAAAAGACATGACCAAGCCCTGAAATGGTGAAATAACATGAAAAGAGAACTGAAAGACATAGATAATGGAGAACCAATATTATTGAACGAAACCATTTTGGAACTCGATCTCAAAAAAATAGCCAATCGGAGAGCACCAGGACCTGATGGGATCCACAGATATTGGTTTAAGACATTCACCACACTACACGACAGGCTCACCTACCAACTCCAAAGTTGCCTAAATGAAGGCGAGGTATCAAAAAAGATGACCAGAGGCAGAACTACTCCTACCCAAAAGGACCCTGGGAAAGGGGACCTGGCAAGCAATTATAGACCAATCACATGCTTTCCATGCCGCCTATGTATAGGTAACGGATGAGATAGTGAATGTAGTCAGCAAGCCCAGAAGGAGTATAAACGCAGACACGATAGAGTACGAACAGTGATACACCAGGAACTGAAAAAACGAATGGGATCTAACCATGTGGAAAAGTGAAAACCAGAACAAACCGTAGACAACCCTGAAGAATGGAAGCCACAAATTACTTTGGGACTTTGACATTCAAACTGACCAACCCATCCAAGGGAGAAGACTGGACCTAGTAATTGTTAACAAAAAGAGGAAACCTGCCAAAGAATAGACGTGGTCCTGCTTACAGACCACAGATTGAATAGGAAAGAGAGTGGAAAACAGGAAAAATGCTTAGATCTAGCAAGAGAACTGAAGTAGGTGTGGAACATGAAAGTCAGGGTAGAACCAGTAATTCTAAGTGCACTCGGAATCGTACCAAAGACACTGAAGGCAAGATTAGCGGAATTAGGGACAAAATGGAGGATTGAAACTGCGCAGACCTCAGCACTGCATGGGACTGCACGGATGCTGAGGAAAGTGCTAGAAATATGAGATCTACGACCTCAGCTGTTAGCAGTTGCTGAACAGAAAAAAAAGCACATACATACACACACACAAATGATGGTGGAGGTACAAAACACAGTGCTGCTTTGATACGTGAGGGAGAGATGAGAGGAGAGATGAAGACCTGAGGAGACTTACTGTCACTCAGCCTTCAGCGATAATCACCGGGCAACCGGTGTGAAACTATGAACCAGAGCACTGCAGTGGACTGTAAAATTGTGGACAAGAGGGCTGGAGACCTGAGGAGACTTCTTGTCACTCAGCCTCCTGCTGTGACCACCCGTTGTGGATAATAATAATAATAATAATAATAATAATAATAATAATAATAATAATAATAATAATAATAATAATAATACGTGGAAAGGTCAACCACTTAATGTACATGGACGATACGATATTAAATTGTTTGCAAAAAACAGGGGAGAGCTTGAGACTCTGTTCAACGAAGTAAGGGAATATAGTGAGGACATAGGAATGGAGTTTGGGATAGAAAAATGCGCAATCATGGTGATGCACAAAGGAAGGCTTTCAATGACTGAGGGAATTGAACTCCCGGACAACAACAAGATTAGGGCATTGACTGCACAAGACCGATACAAGTACCTAGGTGTCCTTGAATGTGACACGATAAAACGGGAAGAGATGAAGGAGAAAATTAAGAGAGAATACCTGAGAAGGATAAGGAAAATATTAGAAACCAAATTAAATAGCAGAAATCTAATAAAAGGAATGAACACCTGGGCTGTGTCAGTAGTTAGGTATACAGGACCATTCCTAGGATGGACAAAGGAAGAGCTCGAATCAATGGATAGGCGAACAAGGAAACTTATGACGATGCATAAAGCATTACACCCTGGGGATGATACAGATAGACTATACGTTAAGAGAAAAGAAGGTGGTAGGGGGCTCATCAGCATAGAAGATTGTGTCCAGAGAGCTAAAGTAGTCCTAGATAGATATGTGCAAACAAATAGTGAAGAAATCATAAAGAGCGCGAAGGATAGTGCAACAAACAATAAAGTAGAAAACAATGGAACAGTACAGCAAACAAGAAAAGAAAAGTGGGAAGGGAAAAAATTGTACGGCGAGTTTAAAAGACAGATAAAAGATATAGCAGACGAGAAATCATGGACGTGGTTATGAAAGGGAAACCTTAAGAGAGAAACAGAATCGCTCATCATGGCAGCCCAAAACAAAAGCATAAGGACAAACTACATAAAAGCAAAAATCGGCAGAACACAGACAAACAGCAAATGCCGCATGTGCGGTGAAAGAGATGAGACAGTAAACCACATAACTAGTGAATGTAGTCAGCTCGCCCAGAAGGAGTATAAGCATAGACACGATAGAGTAGCAACGATGATACACTGGGAACTAAGTAAACAAATGGGATTCAACCATGTGGAAAAGTGGTATCAGCACAAGCCAGAGGCAGTTTTGGAGAATGACAACCACAAACTACTGTGGGACTTTGACATCCAAACTGACCACCTCATCCAGGCAAGAAGGCCGGACTTAGTAATAGTAGACAAAAAAAGGAAGGCCTGCCAAATAGTAGACGTTGCTGTGCCTGCAGACCATAGAGTAAAAAAGAAGGAGGGTGAAAAAATGGAAAAATACCAGGACCTAGCAAGGGAGTTAAAGAAAATGTGGAACATTAAAACCAGGGTAGTACCGGTCATAATGGGAGCACTAGGAACTGTCCCCAAAACGCTGAGGGAGAGACTGGAGGAGATCGGGATTAGGGGGAGGATAGAGACCGTACAGACCACAGCACTACTGGGAAGTGCACGGATACTGAGGAAGGTGCTAGAGATATAAGTACTGCAACGAATAGTAGCTCTGTCATGATATGCGAAAGAGAGAGGAGACGTTAGCTGAGGACCTGAGGAGACTTATTGTCACTCAGCCTTCAGCGATAACCACTGGGCAACCGGTGTGAAACTGTAAATCGTAGAATTACTGCGACCTATGAGTACTAGGAGAGGAGGGCTGGAGACTTGAGGAGACTTGCTGTCACTCAAACTCCAGCGGTTACCACCAGGCAACTGGTGTGAGATTCCATAATAATAATAATAATAATAATAATAATAATAATAATAATAATAATGATAATAATAATAATAATAATAATAATAATAATAATAATAATAATAATAATACGTGGCGCATAAGATGGCGCGGTGTATCTATGAGAAAAAGGTGAAAAGGTTTTTGAATGAAAAACATAAAAACCGAAATGGCGGGGGGGGGGGGGCGAAACGAAGAATGAAACGTTGAAGAATAAAGATGAAGAATTAAGAAAGACATTAACAACCGGGAAGAAAAACCACTGCAGGAGCCTACGTGAAGGAGATAGATGTAGAGAAAGATGCGTATGGAAACCTGGAGAAAAAAAAAACATTATTTTTTTTTCTTTTTCTGTAAGTTCTTAAGATGAGAGATGAGTGGGGAAACAAATTGTTATTCAATGTGGCGATCTGGTCACGTCAATTCATAGTGAGTCAAGGAGTCGGGAAAATATCGTCAGAAGAAGAACGAGAGAGAAAAAAAAAATTGACACCGCAAAAACAAGGAACGGAATTCTAATGATGTGTCCACTTACCATTGAAAAGGAAAATGCAGATAGAGGGAAAGGGGAATTTCTGAAATGTGAACTGCGGATAGAGGGACCCCTGAAATATAAACTGTGGATAAAGGAACCAATGAATCGGAAAACTCGGATAATGGGTACCGCAGCAGGGAAACAGCGGATAAGGGAAACCGCTATAAACCAAACTATGAATTACATCTATTATAATCGACAACCATTATTGTCAGCCAAAAATGTCAACATAGGTTATCCAGTTTCAAGTGAAGGCTATCTATCTATCTATCAGTCTATCTATTGGATAGCCCAACAGATAGCCCATCCGACAAACCAGCCAAATGTTCTGCAGATTCTTCTGTCTTAGATCGTCTGTATGTCTGCGTGTGTGTCCGGGTGCCCCAGGTAATATATTTGGGGGAAACAATCTAGAATATTTGCATGAGTACACTACCACTAAGTATCATTTAAAAACTTCTATTTTTTTTAGTATTGGGGGTCAAAAAGTGTTTGTTTTTCTTTTAGGTGTCTTCGTGGTCATTTGGGGTCAACAATGCCCAAATCTTGTGCTTTTTTTAGAGATTAATTTTGAATAAAAGATCAATTTTTTTTCATAATTTTAGATAAAAGGTCTCATTTTTTGATAATTTTAGATTTGAGATCTATTTTTTAAATAATTTTAGATAAAAGATCTCATTTTTTTGATAATTTTTGATAAACAATCTTATTTTTTAGAGATTGATTTTAGATAAAAGATCTAATTTTTTGGATAATTTCAATTCATCTTTTTTTTTGATAAATAATTCTGGTACATCCACGGGCTACTATGCAAGGTAAGGATGTCTTTTTAAAAATCTGTGTCGCGTGTACAGTTCACATCGAGGGCACCAAAGGCTGAAATTTTTACTTTTACTCCTAATGTTCAGGAAGACCTTTTGTTTTTGTTTTTCAAATACCCTTTCCCACAAAATTTTTTGTTCTGAGTTTCAATTTACAATATAAGTTTATGCTTACTTTATCCCTCAGTCTGTGTCCTGCAGAATTCACGGTTGTGAAAATCCAGACGTTTTCTCAGAAGTATCATCATCATCATCATCATCATCATCATCATCAGTCTTTTATTGTCCGTCGTTGGAAAAAGCCCATCACCAGGATTCGCTACACCTCTTCACGTGGGCGTTGCAGAGCCAATACTCTCTGAATTTGTCTAGTTCGTCCCTCCATCTTGTATCATGCCGGCCTCAGCTACGCATGTGATCTCTGGGGATAAACGTTGTTAGTTGTGATGTCCATCAGTTGTCAGCCATTCTTGCAACATGACCAGCCCATTGCCATTTGAATTTTCTAATAGAGTCTATGATGTTTCAGATTCCTGTTTTCTTCCTTATACATTGTGCTGTCTTGTGATCTCTCCATGAGAGATTGAGCATGATTTTCTAACGTGCACGTTGCATGCTTCTCAGTTTGCGAGTCTGTCTCTTGGTTAGGTTCCATGTTTCAGTTCCTTTAGTGACTATTGGGAGGATGCATTGGTTAAACAGCCATCTTTTTAGGATTAATGCCATCTTCTTGTTTGAAGGTTGAGCTTGTTCTACCGAAGGCTTGTCCTCCTATAGCGATTCTTCGCTTGATTTCTTCTTTTTTGATAATCACCCCCAACAAAAGGTGGGAGATGTAATTTATCCATTGATCATTTTTTCTCCATTTGCTAATTGATCACCCAAATACAACATGATAGATTTTCGCCTGTGATTGTCAACTAAGAGAAATCAAAAATAAGATAGAGAGGTCTGGTTAATCACTCAATAGAAACCGTCAGGCAACCAACGTCTTTTTGCAGCATGCTGTGTTGGGAGTAATAAGGTATATGAATTTGAAAAGTGGGTGATCAATGAATGAGGTACTTTTCTCGCCTTTTGTTGGGCCATGATCATTAAAAAGTTGGGATTTTCAAAAAACAATCGCACACAAACTAAGGGATCAATTTAGCATAAACTTACATAGCAAGCTGCCCCCCTCCCAAAAACCGATTTAGGGGGATTCAAAAAAGAAGTATTATGTTGACATGAATAAATGTTGATATTTTCAGCCCTCTAACTTCATTTGTGCAATCTGTATGCGTGATATATACATAGCCAATCAACCAGCCAGACCAACCTGATAACCTAAAAGAAACTCATGCTCACAGTTTTGATTGATGGTTTCTAAAAGTTGAAATACAATCAAACGAATTGCGATTCAGTATTCTTACATTCGTACTTATAAGATTCTAATAAAGTTATTGCAAGATAAAATGGTCATCTGTATTGGATGAGAACTGGTCGCAAAGTTTTCCTGCTTCGTAATTGAAATGATATCGTATTTCTCTCGAGGCAATCGGTCTTCAAGACCAAATAAAAACCAGGATATTGAATACTGTTTGCATGGAACTAAATCAATCTTTTTTTTTCTCTCTTGGTTCCTGGGTAATAGGTGCAATTTTTTGATTGGCAATGTCTAAAAAGTTTAGGAAAGGGTAATTATTCCCCTCAAGCAGAGCTTTTGTAGTCACGGCAGAGATAATTTGAAACCTGCTCATTTTCAATTGTACAGCGAGAAAATTTGAACATTTTAACCGCATAAAGTAAGAAATACAATTGCATATGATGTAGACCACAAAAGCAAAGTTTGAAGGTAATAATAGCGATTCTCTGTACTTTTTAGAAAGAAAATTAACACTCTCTACCCAGGAACAAAATTCGTGCTGCCTCTTGTTATAGCCCAGCTAAGCCCTCCTCACGTTGTCGATAGACGGAACATTAACTTTCTACCATCCCATATATCCTAATTTGGCCGTATAATGTACTGTGAGGCTTTTTTATTACAGTGATATTGAGTTTATATCGAGTTTACGCATGTGTCTTTATATGCGTGTGTATAAACATAAATGTGTGTATGCTCACTTTTATAAAGGATTAAATGGAAATGGAGACAGACCCACAAATTGAGAACCATGCAACGTGCACATGAGAGAATAATGCTGGGCCTCACATGGAGAGACCACAAAACAGCACAGTACATCCAAGAAAAGACAAGAGTTAGGGACATTATAGAATCCATTAAAAATCTCAAATGGTGGTGGGCTGGCCATGTTGCAAGAATGGCAGACAATCGATGGACATCGCAACTCACGACATGGATCCCCAAAGACCACATGCGCAACCGAGGCCGGCAAAATATTAGATGGAGAGACGAGCAAGACAGGTTCAGGAAGTACTGGCTCTGCGACGCCCATGATAGGGAAGTGTGGCAAATTCTGGGGAAGGTCTATGTCCAACGACGGACGCTAAAGGACTGATGATGATGATGAAATGGAAACGTTTCTGTGTCTTCTTACTTGTGAGTCATCATCTTCAGCAGCAGCTGGTTAGCATCCGTCCTTGGACATAGACCTTCCCCGGGATTCGCCAGACCTCTCTGTCATTGGCGTCGCAGAGCCAATACTTTCTGAACTTGTTTATCTCGTCATGCCATTTTACATTTTGCCGGCCATAGTTTAGCATATGATCTCGTGGGATCCAGGTTGTGAGTCGTGATGTTCATCGGTTGTCTGACATTCTTATAGCATGACTAGCCCATTGCCATTTGAGTTTTGTAATGGATTCTATGATATCCCTGACTCCTGTTCCTTTTTTACTTTTCTAATATAATGCACTATTCTGTAGTCTCAGCATGTGATGTTGAGCATTATTCTCTCATGTATACGTTGCACGGTTCTCAATTTCCGGGTCTTTCTCTTGGTTAAGTTCTATGTTTCAGCTCCATAAGTGACTATAGGAAGGATGCATTGGTTGTTGACCCTCTCTCTTTAAAGCTTGTAGGATTTTCTCATCCTTGATAGTTGAGCTGGCTCTTCCGAAAACTTGCCATCCTAGAGTGATTCTTTGCTTGATTTCTTTACGTCGTAGAGTTTCGTTGACGTAGGTAAATACAGTGGTTTATTTTGTTCAGGTCTGCGTTTTCGATTTGGATTTTTGTGTCTTTGTCCTCAACATCTTTTTTGTTCATGATGTCTGTTTTGCGGTGAATACTGTGTAATTATTATTCAAAGAATCGGCTTCGGTATATATATTCATATATGCATGCACATGTACGTACACACACACACACACACACACACACACACATATATACATATATATATATATATATATATGTGTGTGTGTGTGTGTGTGTATATATATATTTATATACATACAATGATATATGAGATAGCAAACTATATGTAAGTTATATATTGAATCATAGTTGAAGCATGGGGGCGGATCAACACTGCTGGGAAGCCATGTTGATGTAACTCTCTTGTTTTCAAATCCCAAAAACAAGAAAGATTCACTCATCACAGACCGAATTAAAATTTTTCCTTTTAAAAAACACTAAATTACATTAACATATATTGGGAAATAATTGATTAAAGTGACACAAAACAATTTTGAAAAAATGTATAATATATTCAGTGTTGAAAGCTGTTAAGCTTTCTAGACTACACACGCGCACACACACGTGCACACACACACACATATATGTATGTATTGAGCACTACATAAATATATATATATATATATATATATATATATATATATATATATATATATATATCACTGTAATCATACGTTCAAATATTTTAACTTGCTTAAAGCTGGTTTTCAGACTTTTTTTAAGTCACTGTACTTGAAGTGGGGGATCAATATTATATTGGATCAGTGTTTTTCATTGTTGTGATATAATAAACTGAGGCCTCGAATGATAAATGAATTATTCATTTGAACACCTCTTTCTGTTGCTTTCTTACGCCGAAATGGTCCTGTTATCTTTTGTTCATATCAAAGTAGGTAGGCCAGGTACAACTTTCATATTTTACATACACACACCTTAAAATGTGTTTGGAAGAAAAGAAATAAAAATAGTACTCAAAAATAGGTTTTATACTGTTTAAAAAATATCAGTACATGAGTTTAGTGATCGATATGGTGAGGGACCCGTTTTGTATTGTTATCAAGTAATAAGCCGACCTCTTCAGGATTAATACACAGTGTAAGATGTCCCTTTCTTTTACATTTTGTCATAAACTGATCCCATGATTAACATATATATATATATATATATATATATTGTATGTATATTGCTTTGAGTAACGAGTCTGTTGACCAGATGCACACTTCATATCTTGTATACAAAGCCAAATTTTATGTCTGAATAAAACGGCACGAAAAATTTATTTTTGCTCACTAAGAGTAGGTTATGGACATTTTCTTGGTTGTTTTGTACTTTGAATTGTAGATCAACATGGTAGAGCTTTTAAATGATAAAATTATCCTTCCACTCTTCATATATATGATTTCAGTCTGGGCGACTGTCTACGCAATTCAGCGAACAAATGATAAAATCAAACCCACCCAAACTTCTTCCATTAGACTTAGTTCGCAACACAGTTATTCATTTCATTGTAACCAATCACATCATTACATGATAACAGTTCCGTTATTATCAAGAAGGTGGAGTCAAGGGATTTGCATGAATTCAGTTTATAGTGCCAATAATGAATTTCAAAGAGAATACGAATAAGCATAGCTACCGATTCAAAAATGTTGCCGTACTTAAAGCAGGTTTTACACTGCTTTAGAGTCTCTGTACTTTAAGTGGGGGAGCGATAGGATTGGGATCAGTTTCCTATTGTTATCAAATGATAAACTCATCCCCCCGATGATTATTGAATCATTCACACTCACACACAAGCACACACACACACACACACACACACACACACACACACACATATATATATACATATATATATATATATATATATATATAGAGAGAGAGAGAGATATAGATAGATAGATATGTATGTATGTATGTATGCATGTATATATAGTGAGTGTCTGTTTATTTTCTTATAGATCATGCCAGAAGGAAACTCGCAAATACCTATATATTCTGAATCGCAACAGACGGTCAGGAGACGATTTTCACGAATCACAGTAAAACTAAAACTGTCATTGTTTGAGTCCATTAGACAATACAGCAAATCAGACGCGTGTAACTTGAAAACTACGCTTCTTGATGCAGTTTCTTTTATACAAAAGGTCAATGTGACTGCTGCATGACATTTGAGTCAAAGCACGCAGAAACATCTCATTGGAACACCGTTAGAAAATTCGATTCATTTTTGGTCATTTCACGTATACATATAATATATATATATACATATATAAAGTCTATAGCCACACTGAAATGATATAATACATCGAAACAACTGTCTGTGGATGACATTATAATATATATATATATATATATATATATATATATATATATATATATATATATATATATATATATATATATATATATATATATAAAATAGTTATGTTTATCATTTTATTTATTCCTGTCGAAGCTGTCTCTTCAGCAAAAGATTTTAGCCGTCACTGCTTGATTTTGTAAATCATAGGGGATTGGTTTTACTTTTTCGTCCGCCATTTTCGTATACAGGTGGCGAGATATTTTCTTAAAATATCAGTCGTTGCGATAGAGTGCAGGGAGAAAGGTATTCTTGCCTTTCCCAAATGCGAAGTTGACATGAGCAGGCTATATGTTCGTACACGGAACATTTAGTGCATTAGCACTCTGAGTTGAACAAAAAAAAAACAACACCTCATTTGAAGGAAAATCTAAACATGTGTTATAATTTATAAGAACGCTTGACCACACTTTTATGAAACAACGAATTAATATACGTGCGAATGAATATCTGCGCTGTTTATGTGCGTAATCTACATACCAGCAACACACACACACACACACACACTGATATTGCAAGAGATTTATCGGCTCATACTATACAGACTACCTTGTTTCACTCGTATGGGATCTCCAGATGAATGAGTAAGCGTATATATATATATATATATATATATATATATATATATATATATAGAGAGAGAGAGAGAGAGAGAGAGAGAGAGGGGGGGGTATTGAGCACTTTAAAAATGAAGAAATATATAAATTGACACACATATATATTCCCCATATATATGAATTTGGATGATTTGGTACATGTAAGCACATACTCTCACACACACACACACACACACACTCACACTCACACATGTATGTATATATATATATATATATATATATATATATATATATATATATATAGTTAGGAGATTTTTTTATTCATAAAGCGTTTTAGATTTTTATCAGAATAAAACACGTTGAAACAAATTTGTCGTGGACACCATAAGCACCTATTACAGTCATTAAGACTGTTGATTAAAGGAAAACTAAACAACAAATCGAAGTAAGATTTGATGTCTTCATTAAGTTTACGTCCAGTGTTACAAAAATCAACGAGTTTTTCAAAATGCTTTTTTGTGCTCTACACTCTTCTGCAATCGGACCTTTCATTGATTGCTGTGCGCACTATTTCTATTTGAAAACTGGTTGCCGCTTTTACCAGAGAACGTTTAAAACATTTCAAATTCGGCTGTCTACGGCTACAAGCAATCCTTTCAAGCTCTGGCCATAATTTGTAATCCAGAAGATTGAGATCCGGACTTGTAGAGGAGCAATCCTCAGATGATGAAATCTGGAATGTCGTCGTTAAGCTGCAGTTGAGTCACTCCTGCATTGAGAGCAGAGTCCTGTTAGAACGTACAATCCTGTACATGGAAAATGGTCTCATTAAAATGTTTACCTTGACCTCGAAGAACGTCATTGACGTGCGCATAAGCAGTTGTTTTGACTCTCCTCTCGCATAAATGATGCTTGTAAGTCACTCTCCACCTCACTATGACCCAAAAAGGATAATGGCCTCGCTGGCTGTAGAGGGTGGCTTTGGAAGCCTAATTGGAACTAAGAGTTCAGACTCCGAACATCGTCTCATCATTGAAAAAGATTCTTCGGTGATCATCGCCATCGTACCACTGGAGCAACAATTTTGATCTCTGCTCTCAGATTTTCGTCAGAGCAAGAATTAGCCTCTACGCAGTCCTACAATGATAAACACGTAGTCTGAGATCACTTTTGATCACCCAAGACATTGATCCGTGTGAAATATTTATGTCTCTAGCAATGATTTTCTAGTTTCTCGAAGGATCTCTCAAAGGATTTCTCGCTATTCTGTTTGCAACAGCTTTGATGGCACGAGAGATCCTTACTATACAAGGACGACCCGGTCGTTGTACGCCTTCGATAGTCAGATGTTCAGTGAATCTCTTTAAGATACGATTACACAAACGTCCTACTGGTCCCAAGTGGTTTGAGTAGTTTGAAAATAGCAGAAGCTTCTTCCTCAGCCTTTTAAAGATTGATCGCCTCATTCTATAATTAAACCTTAAATTTACATAATCATAAACCTCAATACAAGAAGAAGAGAAAGTTAAAAACTTCTCAATCGATGGAACTAGAAGTTACATGAAAAAATTCAAATGATACACAATGAAAACTTATAACTGTATTTATGGCAGTACTTGGTATAATCACATGTATATATATATAGCAGTGCACGGTATGATAAGTATATATATATATATATATATATATATATATATATATATATATATATATATTTTGATCAACACTGCTGGGGTGATATGTTATTATAACTGTTTTGTTTTTAAAATCCCCGAAACGGTTACGTGGTAAACAACTGATAATCCAAACAAGAGAAAATCTATACATAGTACCAGAATAACCAAGCTCATGTAGAAAAGGGGGAAAACTCTGAAGAAAATTGCATACATTACATAAACAGATATTGGAAAATGAATTACTAAAGTAACAAAAATAATTTTGGGAAGGTTTTTTAATGTTTATTGTTTAATGCAGTAAAACTTCTAGATTATATATATATATATATATATATATATATATATGTGTGTGTGTGTGTGTGTGTGTGTTTGTTTTTGTGTGCGTTTGTTTGTATGTGTGTGTGTCTACTCAGACTTACGAATATGTGTGCGGAAGTGTACGGGCGCTTTTATATATGTGTATGTTTTTTTTTTTTTTTGCGGTTTAGGGTTAGTGTGGGACGTAACTTTCTAGCAAGCAATACAAAATAATTGGATTTTATTCCCAGAGTGAGCCGTTAGCTTGTTGTATACTTTGTAATTAAGTGCCGTGCTTGTAAAAAGAGAATCATGGTTAGGGAAGAGAAGTGGTCGATAAAAGCGGCGCCTTGTTCGAATTTTAATGAAATAAAAGTTGCTGAACAAATAGAATAACCGAATGATATACACTGACGCCCCCCCCCTTTTTGTTTTTTAAATCGATATGTCAACCTCAGAAATTTGGGAAGAGGTTAAGTGATAGAGAAAGGGGGTTGCAAGTTAGGCTCCAATTGCGCCGGGATTGCAAAGGTGAGAGAGAAATAGATAGACAGAGATAGAGAGAGAACGGGGACACAGGAAGCAAGAAAGGAACAGAAATGTACACTGAGAGAATTGAGCAACGGAGAGAGAGAGAGAGAGAAATGAATAGAAAGAGAGAGAAAGGAATAAAAAGGGAGGGTGATGGAGAGAGAAGAAGAGACAGAAAGAGAGAGGAAGGAACAGAAAGAGAGAGGGGAGAATGAAAGAGAGAGAGAGAAAGTAGAGGAACAGAGAGTGGAAGAAACGAACGGAAAGAGGGAGAGGCAAACAAGAAGTGTATTGAAAGAGAGAGGAGAATAGAATGTGAGAGAAAGTGATCGAGGTAAAGATAGAAATCTTGTTATAATTCACCAAAAGTTTGTCTGTCTGTCAGTCTGTCTGTCCGTCCTCACCTACCACAAAAACTACTTGATATAAATCCATGAAATTTTCAATGGGTACGGATTTGATCCCCGGAGGCGTTTTTTTAGCAAATTCGTTTTTGAAAATTGCCTTCAAAATGTTTCCAGGTGATTTCAAATCGGGGAGAGAGGTCTATTCATATGATTATTCATCAATGGTAAAAATATCTTTTTATGACAGAATAAAAGAACATTTTTATTCTTCTTTCTCAACTCAATCTTCGGAGATGAAAATTTGACGTAGACTGCGTTCTTCATTAAGAAAGAAACAAAAACATATTTTTAGCATATATCATATTGTGGTAACTATTAGCTGTACATGGATAATAATTTTTTCAAGGGTTAAAATGGGGGGGTCGTCCACTTTTAGGGGTCAAAAATTGAGGGGGGTTTCATTTCTAGCGGTCAAAATGGAAGATTCTTTCTACTGTTGAGGGTCGAAATGTAAGATAAGATATCTATTTTACTTTTAGGTGTTAAAATGGGGAGGGAATTAACTTTTATGTGTCAAAATTGAGGGCAGAGATTTCTTTCACCTTTAGGGTTCCAAATCGTGGGGAAGATTTTTTTCACCTCAGGGTTGAGGAAAATTTTTTCTTTACTTTTTGGGGTCAAATTTGAGGGGAAAGATTATTTTTCATCTTCAGGGGTCGAAATTGAGGGAAGATTTTTTTTTCCCATTGTCAAGGTCTAATTCGAGGGGAATTACTTTTTTTACCTATTGGAGTCCAAAATTACATTAACTTGACCCTTTTTTCCCATTAGCTGAACTTCATTTTTTAAATTAGCCCCCACCCCTCTCCTCGATTAACCCTCCTTTTCAAATAGAGATATTAAATAAATTTTTGGAACAAATTAAATTAAAAGCTATCTGATTTCCATTTATCTATCCTTCTATTTCTTTTTTGGACAGCAAGTTAATGCCCGTTAGGGCGGTATATAGTCTGGTAGAAAAAGAAAGATGAAAAGTCAGGCAGCGTAGGAAGAGGAAACGGAAAGAGAGAGAGGGGAAAATAGAGAGAGAGGCCGCAAGATAGAGAGAGGGGGCAAAATAGAGGGAGAGGGGGCAAAATAGAGAGAGAGGGGCAAATTAGAGAGAGAGGGGGAAGAGCAAAAGAACAAGATAATTCCACCTATTTGAAGTAGATATTCTTTTTTCCAACCACTCAGCACAAGCAATGAAAGGCGGATCCAGGTTTTTTTAACGTGGAGAATGCATATTCTTACAAGGGTAAGAACATAAATTGCCTTTTTCCACCAGTATATTACAGCAGGCAGCAGGAAATAGCCCTGACCTTACTTATTTTGGTACAGTGGGTAAGTCTTGAGTGGTAGACAGGTCCAGATTTACACATAATAATCCTGGACACGGATGACTAGATTATTTACTAAGCTAGGTAAGTATAAGTTCTCTACTGATTCGTTCAAGTTAACAATAACACTTGATTCTTTTAAAAGCTCAATATATGCACTCGTTTTGGAAAAAAAAAGAAAAAATATTCTAAAATGAAAGACAATCTAATTACAATCGGTGGAATCTCTATTCATGTCTGCATTGTATGCATGAACCGCAATTACTCGACTACAGACGTTTGTACGAACTTGACACCCCCAGATATATTAGTTAGCATACAAAGCCTTGCAGTGTCGAGTTTGAATTTTTTTGAATCAGTGGTTCTAGAGAAATCTAATAGAAAAATGAATAAAAATTGTATATTAGAGATCTTTCTTAATTGTTTCAATCAGTTATCTCCCTTGCCATCCGCTCTCTAGGATTATATAACTTTAGACATAAAGCATCTTAACTGGCAACACTGACTGCTTTGAAACCTTTGGTTTCGTGAAATTATATCATGACGAGTTTTGTAGCAGACCCGGTTGTAGTTTAGAGAAGGAAATAAGAAAGAGTCGAGAAAGAAACAACAATGAGAAAGGAAGGAAAACTGGAAACATTTGAGACAAACGATGAATAGTGAAATTAATTTGAAGAAATGGAAGGCTGAAAAGAATAGGAGGATATGGAAAAACGAGATCAAAAGTTGAAACGGTTTCAATTAGACCGAAACCATGACAGACATGGCCGCTAAGCACAGGAATGAGGCCACTTGATTCTCGTGACAATGGTATCAGTGACGAACAATGGTTCACGATTTGATCTTATTTCATTTCATTTATTTCATTAGACGACGTATTGTAAATCATTATCATTTTTTTGTTCTTATTTACCTGAATTGTTATCGCTTTTTATTACTGCTAAGCTCAGAGTGGTCTTCTTCCAGCTGAGGTTGCGCGAGCCATCCTCCGGGATAGAGGGTCGTGAGTTCGATTTTCACCTAGATCTTATTCTTTATTCTGAAACATTTTTTCCCACTGCTGAGTTTAATTTCCATAAAAGCCACAACGATCCAGAAAAGTGAAGCAGCGAAAAATAATATTTGTCCCCAATTCAAAAAAATCATCACCGAAAAAAATTAATGTTTCAGAACACAGTCGCTTATTTTTGCTGCCTTTTACTGCATATTTTCCTTCTAATTATAATTATTTCAAGTCCACGGCCTGTTGGCTTGCAGACAGTTTTCATAAAATACAGCATCATACTAGACTGAGGGCTACTATCGATACTATAAGTGTGAAAGAAACAGTAGGAAGAAAGAAGGAAGATAAGAAAGTTAGGTAGTTTAATAAGAGGATAAGAAGGGAGAGGGTAGAAAAGAAGGTTAGGTAATTCTATAAGAAGGATTTGTAGTAAGATTGTGGCAACTGCTAATACTATAAGTGTGATGGGTCAGGCTCTTATCATATACGAGCTGATCCCCAGGATATTCAACGGTTAATCTAGAAAGGGCCACTAAGGAATAAAGAAGAATATCACTTTTTATTCCTTTATTCAAGTTACCTATATACACTACAAAAAATAAAATCGATTGAAGTTAAGAAATAAACGAAAATACTGTTTTAATGTCTGCTTTTTTTTTTTTTTTCACGCTTTCTTTTCCTTTCTCTCCTGCAGTCGTTTGCACCTCCCTTCTCTTCCTCATTACGAAACGTAATATTTTACCATGATGTGATATATACAGAGAGGGCGTAGTGGTTATACACTTTAATTATTGTATGATCATTCATGCATCTCAAAGTTTTCACTTGAGTGTTGTCATTGCTCGAGACTGAGTGACACCAAGTCTTCTCGAATCCCCAGCACCTGTCTCAGTATCCTCACACATCCGTACATCGTTTTGATTATCTGAATCCTTCCTCAAATATTTTGTTATCATTATTTATATCTGATTGATCAACCCGTTCATATCACATATTCCGTGGTTGTCACTGGAGATTGAATGAATCTCCTCAAATAGCCAACCACCTATCAAAGTATCCTTGCAGACCGTAGCTGCACTGTGGCTCTGAGAGTTTGAAATCTTTCTCGTATCTCTCACTCATCCATCTCTACTGGAGTGTTTTTGGCAGAGTTCCAAGTGCACTTAGTATCATCGGCACAACCCAAACCTTGATGTTTCACTCTTGTCTCGTTTTCTTTTCGCTTCACCCTGTGGTCTGTTGGTACAGCCACGTCTATAACCTGGCAGGTTCTCTTTTCCTTGTTTATTACAATCAGATCCAGTCATCTTACTTTGATGGCTTAGTCGACATGAATCTCCAATCCCTGATTATATTTTTTCTTTTTTGCATTCTATAGTCGAATTGGAGCCGTTGAACAATTTATCATTATATATCAAGCATACGCCCGTTTACACTGAATGTCAGAGGATTATTACTGGAAATTAAGTGATAACAGGTTTTCTCAAATTTTTAGCATTCTTCAGTATCATTATTGTTATTATTATAAGTAGTAGTAGTTGTAGTAATTAACAGTATTGAACTGTAGCGATCAAAGACAGTAACAGGTTCTATCCTGTTTTTAAATTTGCGTGCGTTTGTTTATGTGTTTGTGTGTCCCAGCCCTCCTGGCCATGCTGTTTTGTCTACAGACTAAGAAATTGGCATCAATACTCCACGAGACCCCATCTAACTTTTTTTGTTGTTTTTTTGTTGTTGTTTTTTTGTTGTTGTTTTTTTTAGTTTTGAGGAAAAAAGCTCTTTTGACCTTTCGGAAGTGTTATTTTGACATGTTTAATAGTAAGATCAACATTCCCCAGAATCTAGATGTTTCTAGATTTTTTTTGTCTTATTTTGGATATTTTCCTGAGTGATGTCATAAAAAGAATTGATTTTGACCATCATCATCAAGTTATCCTAATAAAATGAGTAATATTTTTATTTTATCATCATCAGTCTTTAACGTCCGTCGTTGGACAGAGACTTTCCCCTGGTTTCGCCACAATTCCCCATCATATTTTGACCATATCTTTTTTCAAATGGAACTATTTACTTCACTCAATTTCCAGGTCTTTGAAATTTAGACAGTTTTTCAAACTCTTTTACAGATACGTTTCTGTCAGCTAGAATGGTCATGTCTATCAATAGACATTCCTTTTGATTTCTGTCCTCAATAATTATGTGTGGGTTGTTGGCTTTGATGATTCGATCCGTATGTATTGGGGAATCCCAAAATATTGCCACGTCTTGTGTTTCAGTTACAGGTTCTGGGTGGTGTTCATACCAATGTATTTGGTGTTGTGTGTCAGAGTGCTTACAGAATATCCAGTGGATATACTGGCCTACACTATCATATCTAAGTTTGTATTCACTGGGGGCTTCAACAAAATAGGTTATGTTTTTGGTATTATCTACACCAGTATCTTGGGTGCGAAGAGGGTATTGGCCGCGCAGGGTTTTCTGCTCCCAGTGTTCTTCAAACAACAACAACAACAGCAACAACAACAACAACAACAACATCATCATCATCATCATCATCATCATCATTATTATTATTATTATTATTATTATTATCATTATTATTATTATTATTATTATTATTATTATTTGATCTGCCCAACTAGATTTTTTTAGGGTGATTTTGAAGGCCAGGCGGTATCAAATCTCAAAACTATAAAACTTACTTGCTTTTCCTCGTAAAATTGTCTGTATGTTTTTATTCCGTATTACCTTGGGCGTCTTCAAAATTATCTTAGCTGTTAATCGATTGGAGTTATGACCGACATTATCTCATTCCTCGGCTCTTTAAATTCCTTGGCTAGTTCTTGATAGGTTTTTTTTGGGGGGGTGGGTCAAAATCCGTCTACAAAAATTACAACGACGATGACGACAACAATAACCCTCACCAAAATTATGCAAGATTCATAAAGATTGGAGTCATTCAATCTCCCTTTCCCCTACAGGCCACAGTATTTTTCTCAGTTTATATCCTCAATTGTTAAGATTGCAAAGCAGTTCATCTAGAGAAAAGCAACGTGAAGATAGATGATGGAGCTTGCCTTATTCTGGAAAACGCAAGTGTAAAGAAAGACCTTAATGTACACATTGACAATGCATTAAAATCCACTGCACACAGCCAACGGAAAATCAGCTTAGTAAATAAAACGCTAAGCTCTCTCTGCCACACTTTTCAGAGCATAGATGAAGAGATATTTAAAATGCTGCATAAAGTACTCGTCAAATCACATTCGGAATGCAGTTCCTGCATTTGGTCACAACTCAAATTTAACAAAGACTCGACAGAAAGAGTATAAAGATGAGCCACAAAGATGGTCATTAGCATAGAAAAAACACCAGTCATATACGGATTGGCTTAAAGAGCTTGATCTTGAGACACTATCCCACAGAAGAACCCGTGCTGATCTACTGGAAATATTCAGGATAAGCTCAGATCCTCACGTCATCAACCATGACTAAGAGCAGCGTTTTCCCAGATAGAATCATGCAACAGCCGTCTCTAAGCAGTTTTACCAAAAGATACAGAAAGAAGCGAAAAATTCAAACAGCCTCCGGGATTAGATTGTACTTCCAAACCGACAGATCCCCTTCTTTTCGGAACAAGCTATGAGAAGCCATAGTTTCTTATTCAAGTACAAACATATTCAAACAAAAATCTCAGAAAAGATCTCTGACACTGAATGTTCGAATATGAATTTTCGAATTAAATATTAACCACAGTAGAACTCTATAGGATGAGTTCACTAACCTGACTTTGTCATGATTGTGATACAAGTTTAGATACAAAAATAATTAGATACTCAAGTAAGTCCCTTCCATGGCTAAATCAAAGATCTTTTTGAATGAAAAGAAAACTGTTTTTTACAAAAGTTGAAAAATTTCATTTAAGCTTCAGTCAGAGCGGAGTTGAACCACAAGCAGCCAATCTTTTAGTTTTATACACTGATAAAAAGAAAAACGAGAGAGAAATTCGAGTAATTTGCAAATTTGCTTTATTCCTTCATGAAAATACAGATGGCAGAAAAATACTTACTAAGCTCATGCTAGACTGGTACAAAGCCACGTATGTTGGGTACCCGATGAGACCTCATTTTATTGGTAATGATTGGTCGGACTACCTTGCTGATCACTACTTCAAAGTAAGGCTCCTTGGTAGATATTTACTTGGGTAAATTTGAAACAATATGACGAGAGGGACCCCTTCCGAAGCTTAATATCATAACATCAGTAATGGCCGATGAATGATGGCTATTACCTCACAACGAGACGTCCTGGACAATGCACCTTTTATTTTTTTCTTTGTAGTCAATGTGCGCAAAAAATCTTATTTTGTTGTGCAATTCTTTTCCTGTGATAAAGGTATTGCGCACTTTTGGATACAACATGGAGATTTTGAATAAAAAAAATCAGTAAGTCATCTACAGAATTCGATGTCCTTTGTGTACACATTAATTTCCTTTGTGTGCTTGTTACAAAACGTGTGTGAGCGCCCACACGCGCACAGCTGAGGCGGAGCCGTGGTCGTAGATAACAAGTTATCTCGTAAACACCTTTTGAGAATTTGTTAAAATGTCCTTGAATAGAAAAATAAAAAAAGAATTAAAAAATACGAAACGAGTACAATGTCATTTTAATACACTAAGTATCGTTATGAAAAACTAAAAGTTCGTTTGTGGAAGACGCCTACCTTTTCATTCTTTCTACGTTGTCTGTTTGGGGGCTATTTAGTGCTTTTCTTTTTCTCCATGATCAGGTCTTAGCAACCCGGAACTCGAAAACTTTGTTAGTCATGAAACACAACACTCCCTAGTTATTACTTACGTTTTCTATGAGCCTGTTGTTCAACAAGGGAAAGCATGATCAATTACGATTGACCGTCTGATAACATTCCCACTGACGATTGAAAGAAGTGGGAGGGGGCGAGAGAGTTGGGGTAGAACTGTATTCATTGGGGGAATGAAAAAAAGAAAAAAGAAAAAAAAAAAGAAAAGAGAATGACTAAGGATACTAAGTTATCTCCCTTTACCCCACCTAAATTTGCTTTGTTTTTACCCGATGGGACCTCTACTATCACGGACGACTTAATCTCGTTTGGTTTCCTCTCGCAATAACATGGTATTAAAGAAGAAAATAAAATTGGATAAGCATCTCTTTTATTGGGATGACAAATTGCTGTTACGACTAGGCTTCTGTGGTTCCTGTTGAGCGATGTAAATACCGAGATTTTATGCCGCTGAGAGGTAGTTTATGGTCGTTTGAGATCTTTTCCTTTTGGCTTTCTTTTTATTTATTACGTTCTTCTTGTCCGCCGTTTTCTTACATCTATCACTGAACAACCGTAGCCATCAAAGATGGTAAAGGGTCTTATCCTTTCTTTTATATTTAAATGCATGTATTTGTCCGTGTTTGTTCGTTTGTTTGTCCCAACGTCCCTGGCCTTACAGTTTTGTCTACAGACTAGAAAATTGGCATCAGTACTCTGCTAGACCCCTTCTAAACATGTTTTGTTTTTTTTGTTTTGTTTTTTTTTTTAATTTTCGCTTTGTGTTTTTCAAGCTCTTTTGGCCTTTTGGGACCTTTTTTCGACGGGTTTATTTGTTTGACTCTTTCAGCTCTCGTGGCCATACCATTTTGTCTTCTCGCTTGAAAATTGGCATCAATATTCTGCAAGATCCCTTCGAAAAATCATTTTTAAAAAAAGGTTTTGAGGGTCTTATTCTTACGGTTTTATTAATTTCTTTGGGCTTTCCATTACTCCTGTCCATACCATATTGTCTACAAACTTGGAAATTGGCACTAGTATTCTATTAGTTCCTTTCCAGATAAGCGTCTTCTTTTTATTTTGAGGAGAGACCTGTTGACTTTTTCTGGGCCTTACTAATAACATCTGAATTCTCCCGAATCTGGATGTTACTGAATGTTTTTTTGTTTGTTTGTTGTATGTTTCTCTCTGTTTTAGATGATTTCTGGTCAGAAACTCCAGTGATGTAATAAATAGATATTATTTTGACCATATTTGATTTTCAATGGGATTTTTTTTCTAACATGACCCCAAGTTTTGACGCTACGGTTGTTCAATTATTGACTGTAATGGCTTGTTCTTGACTTTTTTTTTTATTACTTTCATTCTCGGTCATTTTTTTTTTCTTCTTCTTTTCATCTCTTTTCTCTCTATTTTTTAACCTACCTTCCTGCCTTTCTTTCCTCCTCCCTCCCCCATACATTTTTAATATCCTCCATTCCCACTTTCTCCCTTATTCTTTCAAATCCCTTTTTTTCTGCTTCTCTTTTCTGAATATCTTTTTTCATTTATTTCTCACTTTCTTCCTTTCTTTCTTTCTTTCTAATTTACCATAGCCCCACAATTGGTTTGCTAAACCAACCAGACAAGAAGGCTATAGATTTGTCTCTTTTTTTTTCTTTCGTATATATGTGTGCGTATCTCCAGGTGCTCCAGGTCACATGTTTGGAACTACAACCCTTTTTTTTTTAATTATGAACTTCTGGGGGGGGTTCCTGTGATCGTTATGGACCAACCATACCCTAATCTTGTGCCGGTATTTTATTTTTTTTTTTTTAGATAATTTTAGATACAAGATTTGTTCTTCTAAGATAATTTTTGATGGGAGATTCTTTTAGATGATTCCGGATAAATTTTTAGAAAATTAGTTATAAAACACGGGCGGGCTTCGATGATTCATTTATGTCAGGTACGGATGTTTCTAATTCTTTTTTGCTTCATTTGTGTTCCTTCCTTCATTTATTCTTCATTCTTGGTTTCTTTTTTTTCCTTCTTTCACGTGATTCTTCACTTCCCCAATCCAATTCGTCTTCTTTCTGTACCTCTATTTTTTTCTTCTTCCATTCCTTCTTCATCTACCCGTTCCTCCAGCATCAGTTAAACACAGCCAACCTCCGATAACGGGTACCCATAGTAATCCCCGCTAATTTGATCAGCATACAAAACGAGGACAACAAAAAGACAGAACAACAAAGAAGTTCCAATGAAAAAACGAAGATAAGCAAATGAAAGGGAGGAATCAACTTGACAGAAACACTCACACTCACACACACTCATATACACACACACACATATATATATATATATATATATATATATATATATATATATATATATATATATACATATATATATATACATATACATATACATACGTATATATATATATATATATAGTTATGTATATATATGCAAATAATTATGTATATATATACACATGAATATATATGCATACATACGTATGTATGATATATGTAAGTATGTATGTATATATATATATAAATATTTATATACATATATATACGTATATATATATATATATACATATATATATACGTATATACATGTATAGTTATGTATATATATGCAAATAATTATATATATATATACACATGAATATATATGCATACATACGTATGTATAATATATGTAAATATACATACACACACACACACACATATATATATATATATATATATATATAAATGCATATATTTAAATGAACATATATGTACACATATATATATACAGATGCATATATAAAAATGCATGTATATTCATATGAATATATATATGTACCTGCATACGTATATATATATATATATATATATATATATATATATATATATATATATATATATATTATCGACCTGTGGTTTAACTACAGATCCGCCGTACTGTTGGAACACTCCAACCAAGAAGCGGCACCCCCCAAAAACTAGCTTGCATCTACCAGAAGAAGGACACTCTTGTCAAACCTACGACCTTGGAGCCCTATTCCCCTCGATGCAACGTAGATGGACCATAGGAGTCAGACCGTTGGTTCATTGGTGGGATCAGCTTCATCATGAAACTCCATTGCTCAGTCTGGTGGGCTATTTCGTGCACACGCCCCCATTGTCTATGATCCTAACGCTGCGGAAAACCCTCACAACAATCCCTGCTCGAAAAGCAAAGACATATATATATATATATATATATATATATATATATATATATATATATATATATATATATATATATATATATATATATAATCAGACGTTTTAGTGATTGCTGTCCAACAAAGAGAAGTAACAATGAGTTCATTTGAGTTCAATCAATCTGATGTTTCAAGTAATCACCCCCAACACGGTCTGCTGCCAAAAGATATATATATATATATATATATATATATATATATATATATATATATATATATCGTGATGTATTTTTCGATGCATTGAATTACAATAAGAAAGAAATAGAAAAAGGATTCGATGTTGATGATATTCAATCACTGAGCTCAATATTCATATATAATCCATATACATTTTCCATAAAGTGAATAGAGCTTTCAAAAACGATCAAGTCCCATTTGATAATAGAAAAATACAAGAATTGGCGTTTAGCTTCCATAATTACAAGAAGAGTACGTTAGGCACTGAATGTTGACATTCATCAGGTATGTATCCTTGAAAATCTTATTTTTCATATATATACATATATATTAGCGATATGGACCGAACCTATCTCAGTTCACTGGATGTCGTGGTGGAAGTAAGATCATAATCAGTTTTCGACGCTCCTGGTCAGCAGCTTAATTTCTTGTTTCCCTTCTCATTTTTTATTTTGTGCCGTATTTTTTGCAACATTTTCTTGCTCGGTCCATAATCATCGTTACTTTTTTTTCCTCCTCACTCCGTCCAATCATCTTCGGACGTCGCTATATTTATCAAGTCCGTATTTGTTATATTTCTACTTCTTCCCAGCGGAAGCCATTCGATTATCTATTTCCATTCTGGGCATATATATATATATATATATATATATATATATATATATATATATATATATATATATATATATATATTTTTCTATTCTGGACTAATTATTGTGCAATCTTCCTTCCTCCAAATTCGAAACCCTGATTGCCATTTGGGGGCTGTGAGATTTTTTTCAGTCTTCCTTGAAAAAAAAAGGGGTTTTTTGTATACATATTGAATCCTGTAAGATCAACCAGAAAACTACGTCCTCATCTTTCCACAAATTCGTTCTCTTCTCTTTCTTTTCTCGTCTTCTTTCTCAACTCATAGATGAGAGTTCTAACAGACAGATACATACACATACATACACGCACTTACACAAACACGAACTCACTTACGTACACAGATATGTCTTTATATAAAACCCAATGCTTTGCAAGGTGCAAAATAAATACTACTGTGTTTTTGATAATAAGACCAGATACACCTTCCATATTTTGCATACATAACCTTAACATATGTCCGATCAAAACGGCATAATTCAAAAGTCGCTCATCTTTAATAAGGTAGGTACCAAGAATATCACAATTCGTAGCAATGATCACAGACGATTTTTCTTTGTGTGTACTCAATTAGCTGCTGGGTGCACAGGAAAATTTGTCTTTATGGAGAGTTTTCCACACTCTTTGTTCATCGTGGGAATCAAACGCGGATCTTTATGTGTTTGAAGCCGACGTGCCGGCCATTACTCTATCCGAGCGGACCACTAGTGCGAAGTGAATTCAAACTGTCCCCGTCTGAGTTTGAACCCGTTTTTTCAATTCCATTCTCCGAGTCGTGGATTGTTAAGCCACCTGCATTGCCCCTAAGTAAAGAAAGATTGGGGAAATCAGTTAGGGACTTCACTGGAAACCACCAATCAAAACTGGTACCAAAATTGTCAACGTACGTTTCTTCATTTTTCAAGTTGGTGCGGCTGGCTGGCTGGCTGGCTACGTATGTATCACGCTTATGAACATCATCAATGAAGCCAGAGGGCTGAAAATTATGAAATTTACTCCTTATTATGTCTATAATTTTTTTTTCTTTCAAAATCCCGTTTCTTTCCAAATAGGTTTTAGTGAGGTTCAATTTTCAATATAAGTTTATTCTAAATTGACCCCTCCATTGTTTCCGGCTGTGTTCGTGTTTATTCTATGGAAATTCAGACTTTTCAGTGATCCAACGTAAAGCGAGGGAAGTAACTTCACGATTGATCACCCTCACCACGGCATGCTGCTAAAAGACATTGGTCACATGACTGTTTCAATTGAGTGACTAACCAGACTTGTTTTCGGTCGACATCCATACAAAACAATCTGGTTGGATCATTTTATCGCTAAACGAAATCTTTGTGAAACTTTCTCGGTTAAACTGCGTATTTACAGCATATTTCTTTAAAAGGCATATTTCTTTCTGGGTCGACGCCCCCAACATGCGATCGCTGCAGATTGAAGTCTGCTTTATTTTGGCATATTTAGTGCGTTAATGATGAGTGTTCGCTTGCTGCTTTTCTAGGCAGAGAGGGCAAAAGCATATATTTCCTGGTTGGGGAGAGGAAGGGCTAAGTCATAAATTCTCAGGGTAGAGGGAACAGTATATTCGGAATATATCTGAATGGCAAACTTAGTCATACAGTAGAGAAGGTGCTGCACTCACCGCCATTTTTGGTGTAAGCTCGATCCAGGAGTTAGATGGTGCACTTGACCGTTGACGGGGAGGCATGATCTGAACCCCGGAGTGACACGATGGAAAAGACACTAGTGAATGGTGATACAGTCTTTATAAATAGGAATATTAGATTGGGCTTACATAAAACAATAGTGCTGCACCATTATACTTCATAAGGTTTCAACTTTCAAAGACCCTCGCCTTTGATTTGGAGGCGGGTGTCAAATGCCTGGTTTGCTCCCCTCCCCCAGCGCACGCCGATGAAGATTACAAGGATATTCGGTTATCAGTTCGGTTGACTGACATTTTAGTTTATCACCGTTGCCCAATCAATCGTCCGACTAACCTGCTTAGTTGGATACAGATTCTTCTATCTCTTCTCAAATGTTTTCTTCGTTGGTCATTTGGGACCAACAGTGTCCAAATCTTGTGCTGGTAAAAGATAAAAGACTTATTTCATAATTCTGGTACACGAGCGAGTTTCGATGATTCATTCACGCAAGGTACGGATATCCACAATAGCATAAACATATTATCGTAAATGATTCTTTCAGAAAGTGAACTTTCTTCAGCCGACTAGTTACTATAAGCCTTGATATCACGGGCAGAATTTGACAAACAATTCAGTCAAGAATTTCATTCCCTGTTATGATCACATTTTAAAAATTTCTTTGATATACGCAGTTTATAGCGTGTTTATTTGAGTATGGTCCGCACTCGTAAATACCCCCTCACATCAATCAAAGTGGTGATAAAAAAAACAATTGAAAGTTAGGATGAAAGTGAAGGCTAGTCAAAATTAATAATTATTTTGTGATATTTCATCCAAGAATATATTTGAAAACAATAAAAGAAATATCGTTATATTAAAAGGACAAAGGTCTAAACTGTAAACATCAACAAGCGTGGAATATCGGTTGTAAGTAGGTAGATTTAAGGTGTAAAACCAGGTTCTGTTCAACAATAAAGTCTTCCTGGCTGAATGGTTAAAAGTGTCCTTAGACCCTTCTCAGGTGAAATGGTGTGAGTTCGATTCTCACCGGGAGGCTTGCTCTTTATTTTCCAGTTACGCTGTCTAATAGTTGCCGTTGGATTACGGTTCGATTCAAAGTTGTGATAAAAAGTAACTGAAATTCAGAATGAAGGTTGAAGCTGGTCAAAATTATTAAAAATGTTGCAATACTTTATCCAAGAAAAAAATTTGAAAGATTTTTTTCAAATATCGTCGACAAGAATTATAAACATTTTATTCACTTTTAGGCATAATCAGAAAATAACACTTATCGCTCAGGAACAATAATGTTTGGGTTTTTTTTTAATTGCTCGATTAGTCTGTTGATGTAAAATACTGCCATTCTTCTTAAATACGTTTACGGTGCGTAGGGCAAGAATGGAAAGAATTTGGGGGGGAAGAAAAAACGTCTCTGGTCCTTGGAAGAGCATCGCAATCGTAAATTCCATATCAGGGTCATGTCATTTTCCGAAATCTAAATGAATCTTCAGAACACGTCTCATCGAATGGTAGAAACCGCATCCTTCTATCTTTGATAGTTTCCAAGATCTAGGTTATTTCAATGAATTCAAGTTGTAAATCCTACTGTGTGCTCGACGAATTTCAAAGAATGGATGCCTTGGCCAACTTATATTCTTTCTAATTTTGTAATCATTATACGCAAACATCTTGCGTCGTGCAAAACTCTTCCTGTGACAAAAGTATGCGTGCATATTACAACATAAATATCATCATCATCAGCATCTTGACCTCTGTTGCTTGACCTAGACCAACCCCAGGATTCGCCAGAACTCACTATCATGGGGGTCACGGAGCCAGTACTTCCTATACTTATCTAGTTCATCGCAACATCTTATTTTCTGCTGGTCACGGTTTCACATATGACCCCTTGGGGTTTACGTTATGATTCATGATGACGATGGGTTGTCTGACGTTCTTGCAACATGACCAGCCCATTGCCATTTGAGTTTTTTATGGTGGATTCTATGATATCTTAGAACCCTGTTTCTCTCTAATATACTGTGCTGTCTTGTGAGATGTTGATATTCAGTCCTGTGCACGTTGCATGGTTCTCAATATGAGGGTCAACACTTTGGTTACATTCTATGTTTCAGCTACATGGGTGACTATCGGGGGGGGGCATCGATATTTTTTCAATAAGAACTCAACCAGCTATCTACAGAATTTCAAATCTTTTATGTGCACATCAATTTCCTTTTGTGCCCTGGTTGCAAAACATGGGTATGCACGCACACGCATGCAGCCTGGATGGAAGAAAGTTGCCAACCTTTCCGATATTTTTTTATCTTTTGGGGCCCAGCTTTTTTTAGATGAGCAAGCATCTTTAACAATGATCACTGACACTGACGGATATGCCTTAATCCTGGAATGTAAGTTACTTCACTTGTTCAGTTAGCCAAATCAGATGTTTTCCCGCTAAATGTTTCAGGGTGCTTCTAGATGTCAGAAAATGCTATTTCGGTTATTCTTTAATAAAAGAAGTAATATCTTTTATCAGATTTGTAGTTATAAGTAATATTTTTGATGAGTTAGGTAATATTTTAATAAAACGGATGTTCAAGATTAAAATCACGTTTAATGTTTAAGCTACTGAAGATATTAAAATGGCAAAATGATATTCCTATGCTATCACAGTAATTGCTATATATATATATATATATATATATATATATATATATATATATATGTGTGTGTGTGTGTGTGTGTGTGTGTGTGTGTGTGTGTGTAATGATTGTGTCATCTACTGATAGCTGTTTCGTTGTATTAAAACTCTTCAGTGTGGCTATAGACAATCCAATATCCCTTCCAGTACCGCTAGGTAGGATTGAAAACTTCGCTTCAGACCCAGAGGCATATATATATATAAATATATATACACACACACACATATATATATATATATATATATATATATATATAGATAGATAGATAGATAGATAAATATTATAACATTATCTATATACGCTTACGTATAAATCAATACACTCCACAGACACACGTACTCACACAAATAAACACATAAGTATGCAAAGATATCGATGTGTACGTCCGGTTTATACATGTTCCAGAATTAAATCCAGAACGATCCCGAAATTTCTTTCGATTCAAAAATTTGATTTAAATTAGGAATGTGGATAAAAATCATATGCAAAATAGACACTTAAAATTCAAAATATGAATGAGGACAAATTGAACATAAAACAGCAACAGCGTTTAAACCGGTCTGCTGTTGGTTGCGGTATATTAATTAAGAATTAAGATTTCGGGTAATTTACAAATATTCGGATATCTACTCTTATAGAGAACGCCCTAGGCAGCACTGTTTACATCTCTTCAGAATTCACCATAACGATTGAGATTCTCAGATAATTGGGTTATTAGTTCATTCTTCTTAAAAAAAAAAAAACACTCTCATTAGGTTTGTTTTTTTTTTCACATTATTTTCTATTTCTCTGTGGTAGGAAAAAAAAAACGTGTCCCTGTCTCGTGTTGTCTAAAAGAGGAAAGCCTTGGAGCTCAAATATTAATTAATGGAATATTGGAAAGAAAAGATGGCCGTTTAAATAAATGATAAATAATTATCACATTTCTCTTGATCATTTGCTTGTTGTCAGTGTTCTGATTTAAAAACGAGAAAGAGAAATATTGGATATTTTTATGTCCGTGGGAACTGATTTAAATTATTATTTATCATTATGTTATATTGTAATATTTTTTTCATCATATTAAATTAGTTTGATGAAACAAATTATGTAATTACTGTTATTAGCGACTATTTTCCTGTGGTTGAACAGAATTCTCCGATTGCAATGATAATGTTCTTTTATTCCGAATAGTAAAATGTTTCCTTTTTCATTATTTAAACTGAACACTTTCAGAACGATTTTCAAGAAAATTCACTTTTGATCTTATGATATTCTAATGGGTACTTTGCCGCAGAGCAAGCTAGCATTACCGGGTATCACAGACACACACACGTACACTCATATATATGAATTATAAATTGCGTCATATTATATAGAAACTTATCTGAAATGATTTCCCGTCGTTATACGGTTAATCGATTATTCAATTTGGACCACGTAAATAGATTAAAGAAAATGGGGCTGCTGTAGGAATCGAACCTGCCACTTACTATTGTGTTAAACAGCCCGCCGATAACACAAAGGTCAAATAACTGCTTTCAACGCAAATTCTCATCTACTTTACTCACGGTCTTTTTCGTCTCTTTTAACGCGATTGTATGTTTTTTTTTTTGAGAAATGGACATCATTGCAAATAAGTTTCTTTATAATAAAACGTAATTCATAGTTCATTTTGTCGGACCAAATAATGCCCATTTCTTATATATATTGTCATCCACAGACCGCTGTTTCGATGTATTACATCTCTTTAGTATGGCTATAGACTTTATCCCATCCAGTACCGCGAGGCAGAATTGAAACCCTCACATCGAACCCGGAGGCCGATATCCTACTTCTGGTCAGTAAGGCTGAATTTAAGCGATATATTCATTTTACACAGAAACTCCTCATCCACCAGAGTGCTCTATTCCTATGGATTATTCCTCATCTTTAAATACGTTTTGGGGGTAACTAACATAAGTAACCCTGTTTCAAAAAAATAGATGATATGTGAAATAAACTCATGATACTCTACATAAAATGACAAACTACCTGTATGACATAAGCCATATAGAAAGGAAGGGAAGGGCTGTTTGATCAACACTGCTGGTGTGCTATGTTTATATAACTGTTTTGTTTTAAAATCCCCTAAATATAACCTATGATCAAACAAGATCAACAAGAGAAAATTTATACGTTGTACCATGATAACAAAATAAGTGTGAAACAGGGGAAAAAACACCGAAGAAAATTACATAAATTACATCGACAGATATTGAGAAATAAGTGATTGAAATGACACTTTAAAAAAGTCAAAAAGTTCTTCAATATTTAGTGTTCACAGTTGTAAAGCTTTCTAGGCAATATATATATATATATATATATATATATATATATATATATATATATATATATATATATATATATATATATATATACATATATATATATATATATATATATATATATATATATATATTGCGTTATATAATATTGAAACTCTTATTTGAAATGATCTCTCGTCATTATTCAGTTAATATATCACTTTGCCAAGTCAACGTAAATAGGATAAACTGTTGCAGCAGCCCCATTTTCCTTAACTGTTTATTCTATTTACTTTTTGTATTCTCTTTATTACTTAGGCCAAGTGATATATTAAACGTGTAATGACAGGAGATTATTTCAAATAAGAGTTTCAATATAACACGATTTATGATCATTCTGTCAAATCATGTGTCCATTTCTTAACATATGTATATGTGTGTGTGTGCATGTGTTCATGTGTGTGTGCGTAGGTTGGGTAAGATATGGAAGACACACAGACAGGAGCTTACCTTCTCTTTGCAAAAACAATGACGTAATGATCCAAGAATAAAACAATTTCCAATACAAAGGAGATGAATAAAAGTACATTAACTGAATATAACATATCAGCGTAAAGAGATCTATAGCCAAATAAATTTCATGCAATTGAATAAACACCTACACACCATATATATATATATATATATATATATATATATATATATATATATATATATATATATATTCTTTGGCAAGAAATGAATAGAGAATTTTCCATTATACAAAAGATCTTCGGACCATAGATAACATGTGGGTGATTATTAAGGCCAAATTCGTTGGGAGAAAAAAAAATGGGAATATTGACCAGCTGAGGGAAGCAGTCAGAGATGAATGGAGCAGCATTGACCCTGTTAACTGTAAACAGCTATTAGCCAGTTTGACCAAACTGCTTTTCTGAAGAAAAACGAGGAAAGCTGTTCAATAACAAAAAGTACTCTGCACACTAACTCTGTTTGCTCTGTTGTGTCCCATTTTCAAATATTTCACCTGTAATTGTTAGAACAGACAAGTAATTACAAAAATATTGATAAAGAGGTTTTTGATTATTTTTTGACGGGAAGTGTACGTACATGCACATTTAAGAATGATGACCAACTGAGCTATATATATATATATATATATATATATATATATATATATATATATATATATATATATATATATATTTTGTCTTTCCTCGTCTGTTTGTCTCTCTGTGTCTCTGGACTCTCATTTTGGGGGTTATAAGCTATATAAATATTTCCATGAGTACACTACAAGGCACCATCTAAATTTTTTTTCCTTTCAAAAAAGTGCTTGTTTTGGTCACTATAGTCATTTTGGACCAACGAAGCACAAAACCTTTTTTTTTTTTAGATAATTTTAGATAGAAATCTTTTTTTTTAGGATAATCTAACATAATCTTCCAGATAATTAGTTCTGGTACATGCGTGGGTTACGGCGATTCATTCATGTGAGGAAAGGGTTTTTTGTATACTTACAGCGAGAAACATAGAGCCGTTAACGATCCCTGAATGACCAGCACAAACAAATATCTACCATACGCCATCCCCCCTTCTCTGTTCCGTGTGAAAGGGTGACTCGGTACATAACTGGCGTCTTTGATACTTTGTTGCCTAGCAGTTAGCGCACTCCATGTTTCCTGCTTACAAACAGCGCCATCTGTCCGAAAAGGACATGAACAACAACCAATTAAATCCCTCATAATGGCCGACACAAAGGCAAAGAATAATTTGTGACATGATTTATAGAAGCGAACGGTAAGAATGCGTAGTGGAATAAAGAAAACTAAACATTTGAGAGGAAGATGAAAAAGTAGTCTCATCATCATCAGTCTTTAATCATCTGTCTTTGGACATAGACCTTCTCAAGGACTCGCCACATCTCTCTATCGTGGGTGTAGCGGAGCCAGTACTCTCTGAACTTGTCTAGCTAGTCTCCCCATCTTGTATTCTGTCGGCCTCGGTTTCGCATGTGATCTCTGGAGATCCATATTGTGAGTCGTGATGTCCATCGGTTGTCTGCCATTTTTGCAACATTGCCATTTGATTTTTCTCATAGATTCTATGTCTTGGATTCCTATTTTCTCCCTCATATACTGTGCTGTCTTGTGATGTCTCCATCTGAGGATGAGCATGATTCTGTCATATACAGATTGCATGCTTCTCAGTTTGCAGATCTGTCTCCCCTGGTTAGGTTCCATGTTTCAACTCCGTAAGTGACTTTCGGGAGGATGCATTGGTTGTATACCCTTCTCCTTAGGATTACTGGGATCTTCTTATTTTTGAAGGTTGAGGTAGCCCTGCCAAAGGCTTACCATCCTAGTGTGATTCTTTGCTTGATTTCTCCTTTTGAGAGTCTCATGGATATTCGTTGTCCTAGGTAGATGTAGTGGTCTACTTTCACCAGTTTTGCATGCAAAACTGGAGATGGAGAATGTTGCCCAGATTAATGTGAGATGGATTCCAAATAACCCTGACCTCCACTACACTCATCATAAGAATTTTTTTGCCAATATGAATGTATGTACAACACCTAACACACATCATTTCATGTAGATATATAGAAGTACGTTTAGGGAAGTATTGTATCACCTGTATATGTAACCCCCTCCCCAGTACCACTTTTGTTTTATAAAGCTCGGTCTGTCATAACTTACAAGGTTGCCAGCCATAGGCAAATGACTACACTGGAACACCAGCAAATATCATAACACCCCATGTGCTAAGAACTGGTACAAACAACAGCACTGGAAGATCAGCAAATATTACACAGCCCCATGTGCTAAGAACTGGTATGAACACCGGCCCAGACCAGACACAGAGGTAAAAGGTGTGACTGTATTGTGGAGCTTCAGTATACGTACTGATAGAACTATTAACGCGAACATACCTGATATAATAGAGAAAGACTTTCAAGAATAAATGTGTCTTCTGGAAGATATGACTGTCTCAGTGGATAAAAAGATTCCTGTCAAGGAATACGAAAAACTCTCAAAATCCAAGGATCTTGAAATAGAAATCTGTAAAATGTGGCGACTCGGAACCAAAAATATTACTGATTATTGTTGGAGCCCTTGGATTACTCAAAGAAGAGACCAATGATGTGCCGACTGCAAGGCTGGAAAGCGCAGCATACATAAAATACAGAAAATAGCTTTTACTTCCATTGCACTCATCATTGGAAAATTCTTGTCAAACCAATTGTGCGTACTTCTCCCAGCATACATCAGTATATATATATATATATATATATATATATATATATATATATATATATACACACACACACAAATATATATATGTTTGAGAAATGTCGTATTGTCTGTATATATAAAAGCCCTGTCCTGTTTATTCTCCCTCCAAAGCTTGGACTGTCATAATAATGGGTTGAGACCCAGATGGTGACTAACATGAAATGCAATCAATGCCAACAACAACAACAACAACAACAACAACAACAACAACAACAACAACAACAATAATAATAATAATAATAATAATAATAATAATAATAATAATAATAATAATAATAATAATAATAATGATAATAATAATACTCGAACTTTGACATCTAAACCGACCACCTCATCCAGGAAAGAAGACCTGACTTGGTAATCGTAGACAAGAAGAGAAAAACCTGCCAAATTATAGATGTGACTGTGCCTGCAGATCATGGAGTAAAGAGGAAGGAGAGTGACAAACTGGAAAAATACCAAGATCTGGCAAGAGAACTGAAGAACATAAAAGTCAGGGTAGTACCAGTAATGATAGGCACACTAGGATCTGTCCCAAAGACACTGAGGGCGAGACTGGAGGAGCTCGGGATAAAAAGAAAGATTGAGACTGTAAAGACCACAGCACTGCTAGGAACCGCGCAGATGCTGAGGAAAGTACTAGAAATATAAGATATACGACGGTAATTGTTAGCAGTGGTCTAACAAAGGAAGGAAAATGGTAGCGGAGATGTCAACCACAACACTGGTGTGATAGGCAAGGGAGAGATGAGATGTGGGCTGAAGACCTGAGGAGACTTACTGTCACTCAGCCTCCAACTATTACCGGGCAACTGGTGTGAAACCACAGTATTGCTGTGAACTATGAGAGTGTGGAGAGGAGGGCTGGTGACTTGAGGAGACTTGCTGTCACTCAACTTTTAAAGCTCACGCACGAAGTGGTTTGGATAAGAATTTCGGCGAACTGGTTCGTATCTACTATGAACTCTTTGGTGATTGTTTACTAAAGATTTAAAAGTACACCACGTTTTTCATAGCTTGGATGTGTGACTATCAAGTTACATTTCGTTCTCTTTGACAGAACATACATTTATCCTTTTCAACTTTTTTCTTTTAATAATCTAAAGAAAGGACACTACGCTATTGGAAATTTGATGTGTGGCACTCAAATTCTACTTCGTTTTCCATTGCAGAACGCACCATCAACGTTTTTAAAGTTGTTTTATAAATGAATTTCGACTGACGAAGATTTACAATATATTGAAAATGTTCAGTTTTGCTAGATTATAACATATTCTTTAGAGGATAAAGATAGCCTTGTTTTTTCTCCAACTAAATATCTTCAGTATTATTCTTTTAAAGCAATTGATACGAAGTCATGTGATTGTATTCATTTTAGATATTTAGAAAACCTGGACAATACTTTTGAAACACATGCACACACCCAGAGTGAGATATATATAGAGAGAAGGTAAGAAGGAGAGAGAGAGGGAGAAAGAAAGAAATTGATGGATGGAAGGGGGGCTATATGGAAAGATAAATGATGAGGTCTTTCTCCACTGCAAGGTTGGATTTAAAGATAAGAATTAGAAACCATAAACTGAAACTGTCAGAAAGAATGTTCAGTTTTAAAGTTGGGTCTGGCTGGCTATCTATGCATGTGTCATGCGTGTAGGCTGTACTGATAGAGCTACAAGGCTGAAAATCAAAGTATTAATTCTTAGGTCTTAAAAAACGTTTTAGTTTTTCGAAAATTCCGTCCTCTAAATAGGGTTTTCGTGAGGATTCAATTTGCTATAGAAGTTTATGCTAAAGCGGATCCTTAGTTTATGTCTGGCTGCGTTCAAACTTGTTTTTGATTTTATTTTCTTGAATTTGGACTTTTTTAATGATCACTAAAAACAAAAGCCAGCCAGTTTGGCCAACTTGAAAACCTACATTCAGAGTTTTGTTGGCAATTTTGAGTGTGTGTGTGTGTGTGTGTGTGTGTGTGTGTGTGTGTGTGTGTGTGATGTTGCTTTGTTAATATGGGGATGGGTCAATAATTCTGTTGCTTGACACGTAAGTATTCCAATTTGAAATTTTCTCTTTATAATACCCAATCTATGGGAATAAAATTCACCGCTTTTTTTCTTTTCTTTTTCAATCCTTATTTTTATTCATTGATCGCCCTCTCTTACCCAAATCTTGATCATCCCCCCAACACGGCATTCTGCAAAAAGCTGTTGGTCACGTGGTGGTTTCTACCGAGCGACCAACAAGACCTGTTTCCTTTTGACTCTCACCTGAAACTAAACGTGAAGATCAATACGAAACAAACCTTTTGAAATAAGAGATGGAGTCGTGCAGCTCACACAAGAATAAATCAGTTGATTCTCTACCCTTTTTCCCCCCAGAGTTATTCGAGAAAGAAGAAAAAGACAACTAAATCCATTCAAGATGAATTCCTTCTCTTTTCTGCATATGGGTCATAAATCAATCGCAAAATATCATATCGATAAACTTGCGAAGAAATTCTTCCCTGTGAAAAGATTAATGACTTTCTCGGGAGAGAAAGCCAAAAGAGAGAGAAGAAAAAAAAAGTCGGATCCGGTTAGTCTCGCACTAGAAGCCGTCACATCACTGACGTTTTTTGTACAGTATGCCGTGTTGGGGGTGTTCAATAAGAATGATTGGGGAAAAAAGGTTAATCAATGAAAAAATTACCTTTCTCGCCTTTCGAGAGGCAAATGAGCACTGTATCATCAGCATAAATATCTGGATTTTCTGTTAAAACGTACGAATGCAATATGCAGGATTAATTTAGCATAAACTTACTTATCAAACTGAACCCTTCTAAAAACCTGTATTGTGGAAGAAATTTTCTTAAATAACGTGTTTCCAATACATAATAAGGAGTAGATTTTCACTGGCGCAGCTCGTATTTGCAATGCATGAAGAAACTTATATTGACAGTTTTGGGTTTCAATATTGGTTGACGGTCTCCTAATACATTTTTTTTCTCTTGAAATGAGACTTTCGTGTTGAATAAGCAGCCACAGAATGATAAAATCCCCGATAGATGAAAGGAATATAAAAAGAATTATGGGTGGGGGGGGGTCAAATCGTCCAACCAGATTCTTGTTCCTGGGTAGCGAGTGTTATTTTCTGATTGCTTGAGAGTATCATGCTCAACAGTACACAGAGATATCACAAGACAGAATATTAGAGTGAATTTTTTTTAAAAATGAGACAGGGACATCATAGAATCCATTAGAAAACTCAAATGGTTATGGGCTGGTCATGTTGCAAGAACGGTGGACAACCGTTGGACATTATGACTCATAACGTGGATCCCCAAAGATCATTTGCAAGACTGTGGCTGGCAAAAAGGAAAAGTTCAGAATGCACTGGCTCCGCAACACCCATGATAGAGAAGTCTTGCGAAACCTGGGGAAGATCTATATCCAACGATGGACGCTAAAAGGCTGCTACTGCTGCTGCTGCTGCTGATGACGATGATTATGATGATGATGATGCATCGAAAATGGATATTATTCTGTTCAAACTTTGCCTTTGTTACCAGAATTGTAATTTACACATGTACTTCTCGACGTACATGTTTTCTTACTTAATGCGATCAAAGATGTGCAAATTTGCCTGCTGTCCAATTAAAAATGAGAATCACTGTCCTGATCGCAAAAGCAAAGTCAGAAAGGAATAATTGGTATTTCTATATCCTTTAGACATAATCATAATCAATAAAAAAAAATAACATTTATGACTCAGAAACAAAAGAATGATTTTTCAAAAAAGTTGTACAGCGTAATTATCAATCTCTATTCGTGACATTTTAATTTCTCTGTCCGTAACATGGGACTTTATCAGTTGAAGTTCACAGTTTCACTGATGGAATATGTCTTTGCCACCATTTGGAACAATGGACTCATACACTCGACTTTTCTTTCTTTCTTTCTTTTTTTCTTTCTCTTTCTTTCTTTCTCTTTCTTTCTTTCTCTTTTTCTTTCTCTCTTTGTGTTTATGTGTGGTGGTCTTCATGTGAATCAATAAGACTGCAGTTTGACACGTAGGTGTTGGCTGAAACTCGATCTAAAATTTTCTCTGTATAATGTCCGATCTATGAGATCAATACTCATTTTTTGTGTTTGATTTATTGATTTTAAATGAAGTAATTAAAACCAGTATTGTTAATTCAATGATGAAGGTAAATAATCATAAAATTGATAACAATTATTCACTGGTTTTATCTAAATGGCGGTTGTTCTTCGTCTCCACACTGTAAAAGAAATGCTGCATACACTGAAAAAAAGTGTTTCTTTAGACCAACTTCGAAATATTTCTCTAATTTGCTTACCTGAATTTATTGGTTTGTCTCGAAGTGAATTTCTGAAAAAATAAGATGATTTTTTCTTTGAGATAAACTAATAAATTTACGAGTAACAAATTGGAGTAATTTTTTTTCAACTTGGTCCAAACACTTTTTTCAGTATAAAAAAAATCTTTGAAAAAAATACTCTCTCTCTCCCCTTCTCTCTCTCTCCCCCCTCTCTCTCTCCCTCTCTCTCTCTCTTTTTTCAGTGGAGACAAATACTTTAATTTCTTACACCTAAATCTATTAGTCCTTCTCAAAGTATATTTACACGTTAGTCGAATAAATATAATTTGAGACAAACTAATAAATTTACGTGTAACAAATTAGAGTATTTTTTCGCCCAAGTCGCTCTATGTAACATTTATTTCAGTATAGATACTGACAAATAGATAGATAGATAGATAGATAGATAGATAGATAGATGTGAATAGACTGAGATAGATAGATAGATAGATACATACATACATACATACATATATACATACATAGATCTGTTTTTGTAGTATCTATCTATCTATCTATCTGTCTATCTGTATCAATGAATGTTTGGAAACGAAGTTCAGACAAAATTTAAAATATCAATGTGATTCTTTCATGATTTTGTGTGTTAAAAATGTCTAACCGATCTGTTTTCATTTGCTTGTGACTTGTACTGTTTAGGATTTAATTAAAGTCAATATGCAGTATCGATGGAACTTCACCATGTAGGGATCATATGTGTAATGGTGGCCGGCCAAAAAAATGGCGTGACGATTCACTCAAGTGTATAAGATATTGATACCATGACGCCAATATTCTTAAAATCGATCTCCAACGACGGACGTTAAGAGGCTGACGATATAGTCCTTCGAAATCTTTTATGATACTGCACTGAAGACACCAGGGAGTCCCTCTTTTGTAGATGTAGATAACTCCTGACAAAAGAATATCCGAGACGCAATTGAGACTGGCACAGAAACTTGTGGATATATTTTAGATTGCCATTGTTGGCTTGTCCGAATGTCCAGTCAGCAAGACCATCTCCTTGACATGCTCGACCAATATATGGACAAGCAAAGACAACAGGAAAAGGCCGGCCATCATCCGTCCGAATTGTATTGGCTGTGTGTCAGTCATATAACCCACCTTTCTACAACCTTCAGTTATATCTCCATTGATACTAGTCGCCGTCAGGGAGGGAGGGAGAGCTCTACGGCTAGGGCGACCTGAAACTGTCCTCTCGGGCGCCCATTCGTATTCTATCGATCCTTATTTGTCGGCATTGATGGTCAGTTTGGGACAGTTATCAATCAGTCGGGCATTCGGCGAGAACAGGTTCATAAAGGGCCATTTCACATGGTTGCAGTTGATGGACGTTCGGCTAGGGTGTTGTTATGGAGATGCTATAGTGAGAAGTTATAAACCCTGTCCAATGACACTGGATCGAAGATGGGTAAGTCACATGCAAGAGATCGCTGGCTGTCTGTGTCTCAGTTTGACAGTAGACTCTCCTTACAGTGAAAGCTGGGATATTCAAACGAGAACACACACGCAAAAACAGGCAATCATATATATTGATGTACTTGTAGTTAACTCAGTTTAACATCATCATCATCATCATCATCATCATCATTCTTTTGACGTCCATCGGTGGACATAAACCTTCCCCAGGATTCGCCACACTTCTCTATCGTGGGCGTCGTGGGGCCAGTATTTTCTAAATTTGTCTAATTATTCTCTCCATCTAAAATTCTCCCGGCCTAAATTTCTCATATGATCTCTGGGGATCCATGTTGTGAGTTGTGATGTCCATCGCTCGTCTGTCATTCTTACAACATGGCCTGCCCATTGCCATTCAAGTTTTCAAATAGATTCCATGATGTCTGCGTGGTAGTCTCTTGGTTAGGTTCCATGTTTCAGCTCCATACTTTTGTTTAAACATTCATTCATTTATGCATACATACATACATATATATATATATGTGTGTGTGTGTGTGCGTATATGTGTGTATGTGCATGCGCATACGTATGTGTTATCAGTGTATAATATCAGTTATAATTCATTCGACAATAATACAATGAAGAGACAATCCAGAAGACCTTTTGGTGTACAAATGTTATTTCTCATATATAATAGGAAAGAGCCGGCGATCATCGATCCAAATTGAAGTGTGTCAGTCATATCCCCACCATTTCTGCCACCTTCAGCCGTTTTCATTGATACTAGACCCCGGGGTGGGGTTATGGCTACGCCGACCTGAAACTGTCCTCTTGGACACCTATTCGTATTATATCGATCTGTAGAGAAATGGATTAAAAAAAATGTCCTTTATAAAATAACTACATGTAGTATGACATAAGCTATAAATTAAAATCATAGCTGAACGAGAGTTGCTATTGGATTAACACTGCTTGGGTGCCATGTTAATATAATTGTTTTGTTTTCAAAATCCAAGGCTTGTTTCGTTTTTGTTTGTTTTCGGGTATGTTTTCTTAGTTTGTTTTATTCTTTGTGTCGCCTTCCTTTATTACTATTTTTACTTCCCTTCCCTTGATATTTATCTTACACATTTCTGCTTTTTACCATTACATTAGAGTTCACTTTATTTTCTCTTGGTATCAACAATGGCAATAACGATAGCAATGACCGTCACTAAAATTAAAACCTTCAAGGGCAACTGAGGGGGCTGAAATTTGCAATGCCACCTTAATTCAACCTTATTAGAAAATGTATAAAGAAAAAATAGAGTCATTCCCATGATCTTCAGGCCACCCTGCTTTTTCAGTTTATACCTAGAATTGTCTCAAGTTATATGTAGACTGCCATACCATTTATCCAGAAAAATATCTAGGTGCTATTTTATTGTCTCCTTCCTTAGCCAAATTTGAGGATTTTTTCCAGTTGAAGGAAAACTGTTTTCACAAGAGTTGAAATATTTAATCAATCAGCGTTTAGCCCTGAAGCAACGCGTCTTGTTTCTTTATCTATCATATGTTCCCAAAATTATTTGCTCTCCTTTGCTTACAACAAACTACAAAACTACAAATCATTCGCGAAAGTTGCGTGCATTTTTCATGAAAATAAAATAGAAGTGAAAAAAATTCATTTTTTATCGTTTGCTACCAAGCCAGAGATTTCGAAAGGGTAGGCTTATGGTGTTGAGCGTAGCTTACATCCGTCTCTCCCTTGGGAGGAATAACAGGATCGCCACGTGAGACTCTCTACATGACACCCAGCTGCTTAAAACATCACAGACGGTCACCCATCCATAGTCTGTCTGCCGTGGTCGAGCCTTAAATAGTTTCGGAGTTTGTTTTTTTTTCACTTTTTAGGATGAATATGGAACTCCCACCTTTAGGTATTTTACAGAGTCCAAGATGGCATCCAAGATGACCGCCAATAAACAAGATGGCCGTATGTAAGTCTCTAATTTTCTAATGGGAAAAATAACAGAAACATTGACAAAGTACTGACTTGATTTGACGTTTCTTGACTTTGGTGATCTTACGAGAACAGGTGTATCCAACGAGATTCGATCGTAACATGAAATAGAATAGAAGGCAGCAAACAGGTTTTGAAAAGAATCGGAAAACTGTTGCACGGTGCATTGAAACATCTGAGAATAAATTCATAAAAGAATTAAAACCACGAAAAAGGAACCAAAGGCATGACCCGACCTTTCACTAGAAATCAATGTCAATACAAAACAATGAAAAACGAAAGAAAAAGTCTGGTTAGTCACTCAATAAAAACCGTCATGTGACCAATGTCTTTTGGCAGCATGATCTGGAAAAAAGTTGATAAAGGTGTGATCACTAAATAAAATACCTCTCTTGCCTTTCGTCTGAGCAGTGATCGCAACAAAGACCGGGAAAAAAATAGCGGGCACAAAATCGTGATCAATTTAGCATATAATTACATTGTAGAATGAACCCCCATTTACACCCACACTAAAAACCTATTTAGGAGGGAATTTTCAAAAAACAAAAAAAGTCAGTTTTTTTAAAGTCACAAGTAGTAAACGTTTAAATCTTTAATACCCTGGCACCCTCGATGCAATACTGTATGTACCATACTTATATGCATACATACGTATATATATATATATATATATATATAGAGAGAGAGAGAGAGAGAGAGAGAGAGACAACCTGACAGGCCAACTTGGAAAGGAAACAAAACTATGTTGACAGTTTTAGTGACAGTCTTGTTTGACGGTTTTTAATGATAGAGAGCGCTGGCTTTTCTGGAAACGAAATCAATGTTGGCCAAACACCTCCCACAAGGAACATTTAACATTGCATCTTGAATGACATTTGAAATTTCTGTGATATTGTTTGCAAATTGTTAAGCTGTCTCCATAGTCAAGTAGCTTTTCAGTTCATTTTGTATTTCTTCTCAATCTTTTCTGCTTCCATCTTCGCTTTTTTTCTGTTCTATCAGAATTTGTAGGAAACTAGCATTATTTTTAAGATGTAGGCGTTGCCGAGTTCCGCTACAATGGAACTGAAAGGGCGTTGGGGGCAGAACGTATAGTAATAGTTATAGTTTTAATCCTAGTTGCTCTCAGTGTGAAAGTTGTCTGCGTTTGAAAATTTCTATGAAGCCATTTTGAAAAGTGAATTGAGCATAACAGTGAAGAAGAATAGAACATCGTAAAAATAAATGCCAGGAAAGCCAGTTTTCTTTTGGTAAAGAGAGGGAGACAAAAAAAAGCAAAAACAAAAACAAGTTTTTTTTTTCTCTCTCTGAAGATTTCCAAGGTCGAAAGTTCAGGAGAAAGCGAATAGAAGACTTGCATCTTAACATTTGAATACACTATTCGGAAACGAACGCCAGAAGCTGAACAAGCGCTGTTAAAAGTTGTGGGAGTGAATGCTCCAAATGCTTTGCACACGTTTTGATAATAATAGTAAGAAGAAGAAGAAGAAGAAGAAGAAGAACAACAACAACAACAACAACAACAACAACAACAACAACAAAGATAACAAGGAGAAGAAGAAGAAGAAAGAGAATTACTACTACTACAATAATAATAATAATAATAATAATAATAATATTAATAATAATAATAATAATAATAATAATAATAATAATAACAATAATAATACACCAAGCAACTGGTGTGAGATTGCAAATGATAATTATAATAATAACAATAATAATAATAACAACAACATCGTTATCATCATCAGTCTTCAATCGTCTGTCATAGACCTTCCCCAGGATTGACTACGTCTCTCTATCATGGGCGTCACGGAACTAATATTTTCCGAACCTATCATCTCATATTCTGTCGGCCTCAGTTCTGCATTTGATCTCTGGGGATCCATGTTGTGTGTCATGATGTCAAACGTTTGTCTGCCATTCTTACGATATGACCAGCCCATTGCCATTTAATTTTCCTAATGTTTTCTGTTGTTTTTCCCTAATATACTGTGCTGTCTTGTGATCTCTCGATGAGATGTTGAGCATGATTCTCTCATGTATACGTTGCATGGTTCTCAGTTTGAGAATCAGTCTCTTGGTTAGGTTCCATCTTATAGCTCCATAGGTGACAATCGGGAGGATGCATTGGTTTTATACTCTTCTATTCAGGTTTGATGTGATTTTTCTTGTTCTTGAAAATTTAGTTAGCTCTACCAAAGGCTTGCCATCCTAGTGTGATTCTTAACTTGATTTCTACCCCTTTCGAGGGTTCTATAGAGATTTGTCGTCCTAGGTAGATGTAGTGGTATAATTTCTCCAGATTTGCAATCTCAATTTTGATCGTTGTGCGTTTATTTCCGACATGTTTGTTACACATGACCTTTGTTTTGCTGAAGTTCATGTGGAGGCCAACTTCCTTGTTTTGTCCATTCATCTAGTATCAGTTGGAGGTCCTTGTGGTTCTTTGCAATAAAGCAACAACTACTATCACAGCATTTAAGATTATGCAGACCATAGCACTGCTACGAATACATGCCTTATAGGTCATAACATGGTTGTCTGCTGTAAGTTTGTTGTTGAAACAAATGAATACAATCAGACAAGAAAAAAAGTGACAAGATTAGAAGTAGCAGTAATAATAATGAAGAAGAAAAAAATTAACGCTACTTCTACAATAATAATAATAATGATAATAATAATAATAATAATAATAATAATAATAATAATAATAATAATAATAATAATAATAATAATAATAGCAGCAGCTGCTACCAGCACAACGATTGGGACTATGCAGACCACAGCACTGTTACAGATGCATACCTAATAAATCATAACATTGTTGTCTGATCAAAGTTTGTAACTAAAACTCAGTGTGCAATGAATACAACCAGATAGCAAAGAAAAACAACAACAACAACAACAACAACAATAATAATAATAATAATAATAATAATAATAATCTGATGGGATCCACGGATATTGGTTTAAAAATCGACTTCACAGCATGATAGGCTCAACCACCAACTCCAGAGTTACCTAAATAAAGGCGAAGTACCAGAATGGATGACCAGAAACGGAACCTCCCTCATCATGAAAGACCATGAAAATGGGACCAGACAAGCAATTGCAGACCAATAACGTGCTCATCACTCATGTGGGAAATCCCGACCGGACAAACAGAGAAGAGAATATATATATATATATATATATATATATATATATATATATATATATATATATATATATATATATGGACAGAAGGGGGCTATTACCAAGAGAACAGAGAGAATGCAGGAGAGGAACCAAGGGGGTGAATAACTTACTCTACATCGACCAGATGATCTTAAAAGAAGTAAGAAAAAGAAAGAACATTGCAATGGGATAGATAGACTACAAAAAAGCCTACGATATGATTCCACATAGCTGGATACTCAAATGTCTCAGAATATTCAAGATCGGTGAACCGGTTGTTAGACTCATAGCCAACTCTCTGAAAAATTGCAAGGTAGACTTGACAGCCACAAGAGAAAATTTAACAGAGGCAAGTATAAAAATGGGAATCTTCCGAGTAGACACTCTGTCTTCATTACTACATGTTCTAACAATATTACCACTCAACTGAATCCTGAAAAGCAGCAAAAGATACCGATTTTCCGGAGCAGAGGGAAAAGTTAACCATCTAATTATACATGGACGACATAGAATTATTTGAAAAGAATAGGGTAGAGCTCGAGACGCAATAATAATGAAGAGTGTGCAATGATGGTAATGCAGAAAGGGAGGCTCGCAGCGGAAGAATGAATCGAACTCCTGGCCAGCAAGAAGAGTAGAGCATTGACAAAACAAGACCAATAAAGATACGTAGAAGTTCTCGAATGAGACATGATAAAACGGGAAGAAATGAAGAAGTAAATAAGATGAGGATTCCTTAGAAGGATAAGGAAAATATGAGAGACAAAACTAAACACCAGGAACCTTATGAAAGGAATGAATTCATGGGCTGTATCGATAATGAGATACACAGTACCATTCCTTGGATGGACGAAGGGAGAAATCTAGTCAATGGACTGGCGAACAAGGAAGCTTATGGCAATACACAAAACTCTACGCCCCAGAGATGACATTGATAGATTGTATGTGAAGAGAAACAAAGGTGGCAGAGGAATCATGACCATAGTGGAGTGTGTCCAGAAGGCCAAAGCAGGTCTATAAAAAAATGTGCTAGCAAACAATGGAGACATCATAAAGAGTGACCAAAGCAGCGCAACGAACAACAAAAAGGTAGACAACAATGGAGCAGCACAGCAAACAAGGAAAGAAAAATGGTAACAGAAGAAACTATACGGAGAATTCAAAAGACATACAAGATGTGGCAGACGAGAAATCATGGACATGACCTCGAAAACGAAACCTGAAGAAAGGAACACTTATCATGACAAACTATATCAGAACAAAAATCGACAGAACTCGGACAAACAGCAAATACCACCTCTGTGGGGAAAGTGGTGGGGCCGTAAAGAGTGCCCGATGCAAAACTAGTGAATTTAGTCAACTAACCCAGAAGAAGTATAAACATAGACACGATAGAGTAGCAACAGTGATAGACTTGGAACTGAGTAATCGAGTGGAATTTAACCATGCAAAAAAGTGGTACCAGTATAGACTAGGGACAGCCCTGAAAAATGGAAGACATAAATTACTCTGGGACTATGACATCCAAACTGAACATCCCATCCAAGCGAAAATACTGGACCTGGTAATCATGAACAAGAGGAGGAGAGCCTGGCAAATAATGAACGTGGCTGTGTAGATAAAAGCAAATAGGAAAGAGAGTGAAAAGCAGGGAAAATACCAAGAACTGGCAAGGGGGCTGAAGAAGGTGTAGAACATGAGTCACGATAGTACTAGTGATAGTAGGTACACTTGGAACCGTAGCAAAGACACCTTAGTTGATGGAGACTGTGCAGGGAATAGCTCACCAGCCAGTGCGATGCAGTTTTGAGATGAAGTGCAACGTGCGCGCGCTCGATTTCACCCTTTAAACCGAGGGTTTGCATCCAATGGTCTGCCAAAGTGGCATGAACAGAAGCAAGTCTTTTAGTTCGTAGCTTTGATAGGAGTTCCCTCCTCCTTGCAGAAGCCTGCGCTAGCCAAGGGGTCAAAAAATAATTCGTGATACATGAAACATTTTTAATGACGATGACTGCTCAATCAAGACCATTGCCGAGTGTTCGTGATTTTTGTCTGGTGATTAGACAATTCAGACAAAGTTTCTTAAGGAACGGTTCATAATGAAGAAATAAAACTAATCATTTTGAAGCTTAATAGAAATCGTTAACCAAACGTGTCAACGAAGCTATCATCAAAACTGTCAAGGCTCGATCAGTTTTAAAATTGGTGCAGCTGGCTGTCTACGGAGCTAAAGGGATGAAACTTACACAGCTCATTATATACTATTTACGTTATAAAACGGGCGGATGACGTACCCGAAAATATCAATCTAACTCGAAATTAGCTAGATTTAGCTCCAAAGTTGCTATATCTAGTCTTGATTATAACGTGGCTAGTTTTTTTTTTGGGGGGGGACTTCGGACTTAGAACTTGACTTTACTAACCCATTCTCCAAGCTGTTAACCACTCAGCCACACGAAATCCCAAGAAATCGAAGATTCTGTGTATTTATCTCGTTCTCCTGACGATTTAACACCTAATCAGAAGATTACATGGAAATTAAGGGGTGTAACAAAAGGGAACTGTTTTATTGGATTACAACGTGCAATGCGATTACTGTTCCTGGGTAGTGGGTGTTATTTTCTTGTTACTTGCACATGGCGATTGTTCTATTGAAGCTTTTGTGGGCTGGACATTGATCTTCATATTTAGTTATGTTTCTTAATTCATATGATTTAGAATGTGCCAATCTGCCCGTTTTCCGATTTAAAGTAGATCACTGTCATTGTCAGGAGGATAAGTTTGAAGGGAAGTAGTAATGTCATGAGGGCTGCCCAAGCAGAGACATCTAAAGCCATAGCCAGCGTAAGAACCAATTTAATACGGGTGTCTCCCGTTATAACGCAGGTGTTGGAGTCAAAAAAAGCTAATGGCGTTATAATCAAGATGCGATAAAATTAACAGGAAAAATTAACATTTTCAAATACGTTGTAGACATAATCGATAAGAAAATTACACATTGCCCAGGAACAAAGAGGTGGGGGAAAATTGACAGTGTTATCAGATAAAAAGATAGAAAAGCGACAATACTAATGGAATTAAAGATAAGAGAGAGAGAGAAAAGGGAAAAGAGAGGAAGAGATAGAGGGGAAAGAGCAAAACTGTGTCCTGGAGAAAGAGATATCAATCGTAAGAGGGGATTTGATTAAATCTGACAAGAGAAAGGTCTAAAGCAAGAGAGAATTTAAGATGTAATTAAAAAAAAGTGAGAAGGGGATTTAATGGGAAGGATAGAAAGAAAGAAAGAAAGAAAGAAAGAAAGAAAGAAAGAAAGAAAGAAAGAAAGAAAGAAGACAGAAGGGAAAGAAGACGAGAAGAAAGAAAGAGGGAAAGAAAAGAAACAACGAATAAAAGTATGAATGTAAAAGAGAAAGAAAGAAATATTAAAGGAATTAAAAGAAAGAAAGAAAGAAAGAAAGAGTGAACAGAAAATAGCAGGAAAGAAAGAAAGAAGAAAGAAAGAGAGCAATGAATGGAAGAAAGAGAGAAAGAAAGAAGGAAAGAATGAAGGAATGAAAGAACGTAAGGAAGAAAGTGAAAGAAAGAAAGAAGAAAAGAAAGAGAGAGATGGAAGAGAGAATGAGTGAACAAAAGAAAGCAAGAAAAAAGAGAGAAATAATGACGAAAGATATTATGTGCGAAAGAAAGTAATGAAAGAAAAGGCGAAAAAAGGGATGGGAAGAAGAAAAGAAAAAATGAAAGATGGAAAGAATTAAATAAATGATAGAAAGTAAGATAGAAAAAAAGAAAGAAAATGAAAGAAAGACAAACGAACGAAGAACGAACAGCCAAAAGAAGGAGAAAATAAATAAAGTAATGAAAGAGAGAAAGAAAGAAAGAAACAATGAAAGAAAGTTAAAGACGAACAAAGAAAGAAACGATGATAGAAACAAGGGAAAAGGGAAAAAAGAAAGAAAGAAAGAAAGGCAGAAAGAAAATATAACCGGAAACAAGAGGGAAATAAATAATAGGCAAGTCACGTGGGACATAACATTTCGCGCCAATTCATCGAGGGGTACTTCCGGTTCGTGTTGTGAATAAGCTAGCGAATGCAAGTGGCCGATTTCAATGGCATTCGCCAGAGTCTGGGACGTGCCCCTGTGACTCAGTCCTGTTTACATAAGATGATAATACTTTTATCTGCATTCCTAAACAGATCGTTGTCTCCCCCTCTCGGGAGAAAACGTTATCCGCTTGGTAAATGCTAGTCAGTTACGATGTATGCAGTTGTTGGCACTGATAAATACTAGCTAAAAATGATATCAAAATATGCCCTTTTCTTTCTCGATTCCTCATGCTTCTGAATGTGTGTGTGTATGTGTGTGTGTGTATGTGTGTGTGTGTGTGTGTGTGTGTGTGTGTGTGTGGTATGACGTGCAAGTTTAGTTGGCGAGGGGATGGAAGAGAGAGAGAGAGAGAGAGAGAGATACCGAAAGATGGAAAGAATTCAAATGTTTAATGATAATAATAGAGTAAAGGGGAAAGAGAGTGAAAAACTGGAAAAATACTAGGATCTGGCAAGAGAATTGAAGACCATGTGGAACATGAAAGTCAGGGTAGTACCAGTAATAATAGGCGCACTCGGAACCATATCTAAGATACTGAAGGCGAGATTGGAGGAACTAGGGGTAAAATGAAGGATTGAGACTGTATCCACCATAGCTCTACTAGGAACTGCACGAATACTGAGGAAAGTGCTAGAAATATAAGATCTACAACCTTAGCTGTTAACAGTGGCCTAATATAAGAGGTGGGAGAAAAAACACCTAAATGGTTGTGGGAGTACGAACCACAGCACTACTGTGATAGGTGAGGGAGAGATGAGAAGAGATGAGCGGAGGTCTGAAAACCTGAGTAGACTTACTGTCACTCAGCCTCCAGCGATGACCACTGGGCAACTGGTGTGAAACTGTAAACCACAGTATTGCTGTGGACTATGAGAGTGTGGAGAGGAGGGCTGGAGACTTGAGGAGACTTGCTGTTACTCAACCTCAAGCAGCAACCACCAGGCAACTAGGGTGAAATTGCTAATAATAATAATAATAATAATAATAATAATAATAATAATAATAATAATAATAATAATAATAATAATAAAAATTTAAACATTGAAACTTTTTTTTACTTTCTTTTCTTCTCTGTAATAAGTGTTATTTTCTGATCGATTCTTTTTTCAAACGATCGGGAAAATGTCAATTATTCCTTGAGCTATCAAAACTTCACTTATGCAGCCATCACAGTGATTATTTGAAATCTACTCATTTCCAATCGGACAATGGGCGAATTTGCACCTGTCTAAACACATAAAGTAAGAAAAATAATTACAAATGAATATCAGATTCTCAAAGCCACTGAGTGAATGAGATCTCTCATATAGAATACCAAAATAAGAAAGTTGGAAGCGCTACACTTTCAAAGCCACTGAATGAATGAAAGTTCACATATAGAATTGAAAAAAAAGAAAGAAACTTGGAAGCGTTACATTTGTAAAGCCACTCAATGAATGGAATCTTACTTATTGGATAAAAAAACAAGAAAAAAAGCCACTGAATGAAATCCCACGTATAGAATAACAAAAACAAGAAAATTGTAAGCGTTACACACTTTGAAAGCAACTGAACGAATGATATTTCACAAATAGACAATCAGATACAAGAATGATATACCATAACCATTTATACTATTTCTACCGATCCTTGGTAATCAACCCCCACCCTTAAAGATACCTTCAGAGAACCACATAATGTCCATTCATAATTTCTTTGTCGTCTTTTAGATATCAAACTTAGTTTCCTTTACTCCTGCAAGTGATTCAGTGCCCTTCCTAATTCATTTCCCAGTGGGAAAATCTTATTAAAATTGCTAATGCACATGCGCTGTTGCCCTCTCTCTCTCTCTCAATTTCTGTCTGCAATATTTTCATGGGTAATTTTATGCCCACTTTCCAGCTCTGCCTCTGAGATTACCTATACTAACAAAGACAATGAACAGAAAATGCTGACTTGGTCGAAGGCCATTACACTACATATCATTACTAGCATTGCATAAAAAATGTATATAAATCACAATTAATATTACCAATTAAGATATTTTACCATAAGACCTTGATTTTGGCATTAACCTGAAGAATATTTAACATTTACATAATGAATCTTAAATATTCTCATTTCCGTTTCCTGACGGTGAAGTCAAGTGCTTTTCTTAAAGATTCCCAACAGCGAAATGGGTAAATTCATTCACTTTGCTACGGAGAGACTTTACAGGCCTTCCATAGAATTTCCAAGTTCTTAGAAGAAGCCGATCGTTATCATTTGCTAAATGATACCAACATGCTGTCTATGAGTTGGAACACGTCCATACTTTCCGACACGCCGGAGAGGCAGACCTTCACCAGTTTTCAGTTTCTTCTCAATGTTGGATACACTTCTTGATGTTCCCGATTTCATGGCGAGGGATATCTTTCAGATGAACTCCCACTTGGACCCGCTTCCTTGGGCTCAAATCTTCATCAGATCCAATGACAATATTGGACAGGCACGTACGGTAGTCACAGCGGCATGAGTAACATATTTGATTTGAGGCCTGTTACTAAAATCAAGTCAAATAGATGCATGGTGGGGAGTCTTAAAATGTTCTTTTACCCGAAATCAGCTGCCATCCTGGGGTAGGGTGATATCAGATTTTCTTGAGGTCAACCTAAGGACCCAGGGGGTCTACAATGGTTTATATTCCCTTTGTATGAATGAATGCAAAATCTAAAAATGCATGCGAACATATATTCCCGTTTACATCTTCGTGGGTTAAATAGAGTTTTAAAATGAAACAAGTCAATTTTGTGAAAAAGTACATAATAATTTTGGCCTCCAACATTTCTGTCTCTCTCTGTCTCACTGTCTCTGTCTCTGTCTCTGTCTTTGTCTCTGTCTCTGTCTTTGTCTCTCTCTCTCTCTCTCTCTCTCTCTCTCTCTCTCTCTCTCTCTCTCTCTCTATCTATCTATCTATCTATCTATCTATCTCCTTCATTTATTCTCTTTCTATCTTTATATATATATATATATATATATATATATATATATATATATATATATATATATATATATATATATGTGTGTGTGTGTGTGTGTGTGTGTGTGTGTGTGTGTATAATTCGTCTTTCTCTTAAGCATATTTCGTTAAAGGTTTTGAGGAGACAAATGTTTCGAAAAACTCACTAAAAATTTATTTTGTAAGTTTTTCGTATCTGCAGATCAATTATTAGTTTTTTTTTGTCGAAGGAATGTAGAAACTGTCCGACGTTCAACTTTTTCCAAACGCTTTTCACCACCTTTTAAAGAAATAATGCAACCATAAATTATACTTATCTTAGGAGTTAAAATGATTATAGAAAATATTCCTTGAAAATGACTGAAGGCAGATCTACAGACAGAAAGAAAAAAAAAACATAAAAAGTCAACTCAACAAGATTAGTCTGTTGTTTTTAACGAAATACACTGTAGATTATTTCTTTCTGAAAACGGAGAATTCATTTGTATCCATTTGGCGTCAGTAGTTAAAATATTTAAGCAGGCTATCGGGTTCAAATCGTGTCCATGATTTCTTCTTGAACCGCACGGATACTGAGGAAAGTGCTAGAAATATAAGGACTGCAACACCAAATGTTAGCAGTGGCCTAACAGAGGAAGGAAAATGAGAGCGGGAATGTGAACCACTGCACTGGCATGGTAGGTGAGGGAGAGGAGAGATGTTTACTGACGACCTGAGGAGACTTGTTGTCACTCAGCCCTCAGCAATGACCACCGGGCAACCGGTGTCAAACTCTAAACCCCCGAATTACTGTGGTCAATGAGACTGAGGAGAGAAGGGCTAAAGACTAGAGGAGACTTACTGTCACTCAACCTCCAGCAGTAACCACCAGGCAACGGGTGTGAGATTGTAAAATAATAATAATAATAATAATAATAATAATAATAATAAGAAGAAGAAGAAGAAGAAGAAGAAGAAGAAGAAGAAGAAGAAGAAGAGGTCTGATTAGTCACACAACAGGAACACTGTCACGTGACCAACGCCTTTTTGTACGCCAGTTTTGGTGACCACTCAAAAATTTAAATAAAAGATGATCAATAAATAAGTTATTTCTCGTACATTCTGTTAGGCAACGATCACTGAAAAAAAAAAGTTTGAATTTTCAAAAACAAATATGGACACAAACTAGGGGATCAATTTATGATAAACTTACATTGTAAATTGAACCCCCATTGGAACCCCATTTTTTTTTCTAGACATACTTAAGGGTAAATGTTGGAAATTTCAGTCTTCTAGCTCCATTGGTGCGGCCTGTGTGCATGATTCATACAGAGACGCCCAGCCAGCTGGATCAATTTGAAAACCGAAAAAACCTATGTTGATAGTTTTTGCGACAAGATTGGTTGATGGTTTATTATTATTATTATTATTATTATTATTATTATTATTATTATTATTATTATTATTAATAATAATAATAATAATAATAATAATAATAATACAGGTTTCCTTTATTATAATACAGTTGGTGGGGTCCAAGATAGCCAACTGCGTTCCAACCGAGCAGCGATAAAATTTAGCGTTTTGGGAGCTAGATCTAGCTATTTCTTTTTTTAGGTAGATCTTGCTGCTCTGGGGCTAGAATGATATTTTGGATTCCAACATTCACCCACTTACAAGGCGAGCGGCGCTATAACGGGAACAGCCAGTGCTGACCACACCATCGCTACCACCAACACCACCAACACCACCACCTGATCGAAACAAAAACTGATTGGAAATCTATACAATTGTTATCTCTAAATTTCCATAGAAAGAACAATTTTTATCATCGTGATTCAGCTGGATGAATAGACTGACTTTACAAATATGGCAAGACTATTGGTATATGTAAGGTATGGCAATGATAACAATGTCCTAAGAAGATTTATTGTTCTGTCGATCGTATGATTAACATTTAATGGACGAGACAACTTTTCAAAAAGTGGATGAACTTTTCAAGAAAGTGGGGCTAGATTTGAATATCTGTTTTGAAGTGTGTACCGACAGTTCAGCGACAATGACCGGAAGTTGAAGTTTTAAAATCAATCAACAAAAAAACTGTCAACGTTGGTCAATATGGCTTCCTTCAGTTTTTCAGGGATTCGGTCTGGCTGTCTATTTATCGGTTATCCTTGCTTATCTGGCGCAAAGAAAAAGCCTTGACTATAAAATTTGTTAAATTTACTAATATAGCTACTTCCGTTTAGATTGGTACATACTTCGAATAAGTTGTTTTCTTTCTTACCTAGATGAATTTATGATAAGAAGCATTATACCAAAACACAGAACTTTTAACTTAATTATAACTTTGCCAGCCGATCAATATGTTGTTTAGAACCATCAGCTCTACTTAATCTTTTCGTTGTATAATTAAACTAAATCAAATTACAATGTTTCTTCTTTGACTTCAAATAGAGTTTGTTTTCAGTATGCTGTCGTTTTAATTAACTTTTCAGGCGCATCCATATATTTTCTATTTTCTATATTCTTGTCTTCCATACATAATGATAAAATAAAATAAAATTCTTCCTTTAAAATAAATTATGTGATTAAAATGAATTACATTGTTTCTTCTTTGACTGAAAATTAAATTGTTTATTCGCTTTGCAACGATTATTTGTTTGATTGTTTTGCCTTGCTTCTTTGAAATTAAATCTTTTGTAATGGAAAAAAAACTCATAGCCCTCGCCGCCAGTAACACGAAACAATATGTCATCATCGTACAATCGTAAAAGAAAAACGAAAGCAACAATATTGCTGGAATGAAACCGAAATAGCCATTTTTATTGCTGACTTTCTTTCAGCCCCGGTTAAACAAGGGTAAACCCTATCTATCCATCTATCTATCTATCAATCTATCTGAGCCTGTTTCTGCATTAGTATGTTTTATCTATCTATCTATCTATCTATCTATCTATCTATCTATCTGAGCCTGTTTCTGCATTAATATGTTTTATCTATCCATCTATCTATCTATCTATCTAGCTAGCTATTAACCTATCCATCTATCTGAGCCCGTTCCTGCCAAAGTATCTTTTTTATCTAGGTACGTACGTACGTACGTACGTTCCTACCTACCTACCTACCTACCTATCTATCTATCTATCTATCTATCTATCTATCCAGTTAACAATCTAGCTATCAATCTATAGTATGCCATGCGTACAAGTCGTACCGGTGGCTGGAAGTTTTATTTTGTTTTTGTTTGCTTTTGTTTTTTTAATTTTCGAAAACCAAGCCCTCCTTAAAAAAAAAGATTGGGGGTGTGGATTCAATTTACAATGTCAGTATATCCTAAATTGGTTCGGTAGAATTCAGGCTTGAATTCATGTTTGAAAATCGGACGATAAGCCGAGAGATTTATTCGATGATCACCACTTCTTTTTTTTTTTAAATTAATCTTCCCAAACACGGCATGCTGCCAAAAGACGTTTGTCACTTGACGGTTCCTATTGGCTGACTAACCGGACCTCTTGGAGTTCAAATCATAGTTAAATATGCGAGCAATGAACCCAGCACTTTCATGTGTTGTATGTTTCTTTGAGAGGGATCAGCGGCTGGAAAAGTAACAGCGGAAGGCCATGCCCCCTGAGAGTATCATGTTACGGTATTCGTTGATACAAACGTTTCTTGAAAAGAAAATTAGGGACCTTATGCTGGCCACGGCATCAGCTGTCCCTGCTGGGGATCCACACATACCAAGTTTCAATATCTCGAGGTTTGCGATCTGTGAAATAGACGTAGAAGCGACAAGCGCGCGAAGTGGCGTCACTCACTTCACCATAAACTATTTTACTCATGCCCAGAGAGGGGGGGACGTACTCGTGTCGTTCATAAGGGCATTAATTACTGTCTCAGTTCCGGTCAGAGTTTGATCTCGACTTGCCCGGTCCATTCTCCGAGCCCACCGGTGAAACAAAACAGACTTATTTACTTCTTCATTTAAAATAGAGTAATTAGTATTGTAATCTTTTTAATCGCATGAAGAGGCAGTGATCTGCTTGAAAACACTGAGATCGAGAGACAGAAATATTCACAAGGAGTTGATCAAAGATCAGAGACCTCTTGCAACTTATACTCAGGAGGTAAGCTCAAGAAAATCACATGCTATTTGCAATATCAATTAGGGATGCAATAGTAACATTCTTGATTCACTTAAGTTATGAATTCAGATAAAAGAGTATTGAAATTTTCACCTTCTTTTTATAAGTGCCTCGAAGCAAAATCCATTCAATATTCTCAATATCTCATAATTGCTCCAGAAGCCATAGACCGAAGTCCATTTAAAGGAGGAGAGGGAAAGAAACGTTGAATGAATATACCAATCAATCTATCTACCAATCTGTCTATCCATCTACCTTCTCAGTCTATTCCTATTTCATTCTATTTGCCCCAGTTAATTCCCATCTATCTATCTATCTTATCTATCTATCTATCTGCCCATCTATCTCAGTTTGTGCGTATATAACCATCTAATAAAATGGGGGTTATGGGGATTTTATACAATTGAATATTTCTTTGCCTGCTCGAGATGAAATTATGTGTGTTTTGAAGTTATATCACACGACATATTTTTAAATGTATTTCTTCAATTTCCTGCGCCCGGCATGAAGACATCTACTCTAATGGAAAAGATCGCTCCAGTTCTAAAGATTCTGATGAAAATATGTTGAAAGAAGTTGAAATAAGAATAAAGAGTGCGTACATATGGTCTTCTTGAATTTCAACTCTTTTAATCTCAAAAGTGGAAAAGAAATTTCTTGTCAATATCGAAGTGTACGGAGGTGGATACAATATGTCTGCTACAGGATAATTATTAATTGAATTTTGATCAGGAATTTTCACCGTATAATGTTGAATCTGGGACCCTTGCACGAAAGCTGATAAAGCTGGAGAATATGAAGGTTATATTCATGCCTGTTACGGCTGGCATACTTTTGTTCGTAGTTCGTCCGCCAGAACGACGGAGATCAACTAGCCACCCTTGGGTCAATGACAGACTATTGGTGCGAAGATGGCTGGTCAGGCCGATCAGCATCCGGAAGGTTTTTTTGGTAGAGTGGACAGGGAATGGTGGCGGCAGTTTGGGGCCGAGCTGGGGCTGGGTTTCCTAACCTGTCTGCGTTGATCCTATTTACCTTGACCCCCCCCCACGAGGAAACGATGTGATCTAAGATTGGTTTAACGTGGGGATACTATACACTCGGACCTCTTGGTAGGAACCTCTCAAAAATTCTCTTTAGTCTTCGTAACTATCGTTTCAAAGACGTGACCACTGTTTTCCAAGTTTCAGGACGAATCCTGGAGGCCCTTGGACTTGACTTGTCAGTGAAGTGCCACGCCTCGTGGAATGAAGCCTCCATTGGTTATGGCACCACATATGTGTCCGTTTGGTCTTGAATGGTCCTGAAGCCAGTGTCCTGCATGGTCAGCTAGGGATAATCAGTTGGCTTTGCAGGTTTCAGTCCCTCTGCGAACGGCTGATTGCCACTCTCCCTAATTCTTCCATGTGACATGGCTAATACTGAAAGCCTTTAGCTTTTTCTGACCTCTTTGGGTGTACTTGCCTTGATGAAACGTTTAACAATATTTTACTGCAGCCCTCATTCAGAAAAAAACATTCAAAACCTATTCATTATAACATCAGTCGACCACTTTGATGGTTTTGGATGATTTATTTAAGAAACTGGAGATTTTCTCATTTTAGTTTGTCAAATTTGATTTTGCGTTTTATTCATCTCAGATCTTCCTGGTGTGTTGTTTGCCTTATGATTTATTCGGTTAGTCTCGTCACTGTTATTAAAGCTCTTACCGAGTGACAGTGTACCACATACTGAGACAGGCTATCTTGATTTTATTCATTTTTTTCTCCACCTATTTTTTCTTCGTTGTTTTTTACTTAATGATTCAGGTTTTTCGTCCTTCTATTTACATGTAAGTGAATAACTATAAAATCAATCACGTTTGTCTCTTACTGTCATTTTTTGTGTGGGTTGATAGAAGACTACACACCCCTTATGATGCTTATATTTGTGTACGTTCCGTTTTCTTAAATAAAGACATTTTCTTCTTCTCTTTCGGCTCAGAGTTTGTTGCATCGCAGTCACTTCGGGGGCTGGTAGTTCGGCACGCAAACCACTTGTACTGCTAAACAAAAGATCATAAAAGGCTCGATGATAAAGTGCACTTGGATCTCCGCTAGCGCTACGTATGGGTTTCCAACCATGAGGAAGTGGTACGGCCTCAAACCAGAAAAGGTGTGCCAGAATGAATCAGTGAATTTGTTTCGGTATTTCGATATCCAAACAGATCGAGTTGGACACCATCACCGATCTGGAATATCGGTGGTTGATAAAGAATCAAGGAAGTACTGAATTGTTGATGTTGCCACTCCTGGAGATCATGACATTGTGACGAAGGAGTTGGTAATAATAATCAACAATTCGGAACTCTGGGATCGAATTAGCTAGGCAGTGAGAAAAAAAAGAAGATAATGATAATACCCATTGTTATGAGAGTCCTTGGATTCTTTGGGAAAATATTATTATTTTTATTTTTAAGTTAGAGCAAATTACAATAAGTTCCAGCATAACCCCGCGGCAAAAATCTGCTGTTCTTGGTAATGCGAGTATCCTGCGAAAGGTGCTCTCCGTCTAAGACCATGTGACTTGATGCAGAGATCCCATTGGACAGATACGATGAAAAGATGTTAACATTGAAATATACTAATGATGATGATGATGATGATGATTTCTAATATTATTTCCAAGTTTACATCAAAAACCGATTGAAAAAAAATTTTCCTCAAACATCTAGATTCTCCATATATATGTCTTGAAACTAGGGAATATATATATATATATAGAGAGAGAGAGAGAGAGAGAGAGAGACAGACAGACAGACAGAGAGAGAGAGGGGGGGAGAGCGACGGACAGACAGACAGACAGACATATATATATATATATATATATAGATAGATAGATAGATAGATAGATAGATAGATAGATAGAGATATATAGATATTGTTAATAAATTAAATGTGTCTGTAATCCTCAGTATTTATTTTCTCCAAGATATTACTTGACGGAATGAAAAAAAAAATATCACCGATCTTAATGAAAGAATCAATTAAGTAGCAATTTCTGACTTAGATACATAATCAAAAACATCTAGATTGCGATGAGAGAACATCTCAATTGTCAAGCACTGGGCAAGGGACGTAACTCCCATTCCAGCATGACGCTGGATAAGGGAGGTAAACACGCATTTCAGTGTGTTAGCAAGTGACGGCGATTGCTGCTAGAGATGCTAGCGCATCTAACAACGCTGAAATGAAGGAGAATCTTCGTTGATGCAAATCACGTCGTAGTAAAGTCATCAAATTTCGTTCACTTCACCATTCGTGTAATTTATGACGCATGAAGCGTTCGGCTTAGGGGAATCGACGGGGGAGAAAGATTAAGATTAAATTACTTATCCATTCTATTCACTTTTTTGTGTTGTTTTTTTATTCTTTTCTTTCTACCAAATGCGTACTTTCAACTTCAAATTTTAAAACCGTTATCAACGACCTGACGAGAAATGGAAACGAAACAGAACGTAACAGGCTCGAACTCAGCTTCAATTCCGACTGGAAATGATTACTGCAACTTTTGTATTGTGTTTAAAACAAATGAAAAATTTTAAAAGATATTTTTCTATGAATCTATCTATCTATTCATTTAGAACGGAATAGGTCCCTGCGGATCAGTATCGAATCACCATAGCCCCATGAAAGGCTCAATAGACCAACCAGCCAAGTGTGCCACAGATTCCTCTCCCTTCACTCGTCTGTGTGTCTATGTGTCGGTCTCCGGGTGCTCCTGGTCACATTTTTGGGGATACAACTTTGAAATTTTGCATGAGTACACGACGAAGCTAATTACAAACACCCAAGTTTTGTTTTCCTAAAAAAAGTGCTTTTTGGGTACTCTGAAGTCAAATTTTGTGCCGGTACATTTTTTTTAGATAAATTTCGATAAAAGATCTATTTTTTAGATGATTTAAGATAACTTTTTTTTGTCAGTTAGTTAGTTCTGGTGCCCGTCTGGGCAATGGCGATTCATTAGATAAGCAATTAATTTTTTTATTCAATTTACACAACCTAGGCCAAATGATACATTCACCGTATAATAACAAAATATCATCTCAAATAGAGTTTCAAAGTATTATTACGCCTTTCTAATTATTTCTTTCGGCTTATATATCCATTTCTTGAACATATATATATATATATATATATATATATATATATATATATATATATATATATATATATATATATATATATATATATATATATATATGAATTGCATTACGTTATAATTCATCCTGTCGGATCAAATATATCCGCTCCTTAATCAATGCTTTTCTATTCTTAGGAATGGAGCACTCTGGTGGATAGGGAATATAAGCTAAAATAATACATATCGCTTAAATTCAACCTTACTGGTCGTGGAGTGGAAGGTAGGATACCGGCCTCCATGTCTGAAGCGAACGTTTCAATCCTACCTCGTGGTACTGGATGGGATAATGGATAGTCTATAGCCACACTGAAGAGTTGAACGAAACAGCTGTCCGTGGATGACACAATTATATATATATATATATATATATATATATATATATATATATATGTAAAATTATCTGTTAAACTGTGGAAATTAAGTGAGTGCCAATCCCTCAAGAGCAGTAGAGGGGAAAATATGAGTTTATGACGTCAAAAAGTTTATTCCAACAAGTTTGTTGCCAATATTAAGGAGAAGAACAATAACAAGCAAGAGAACAGCCATTGGCCACAAATGAACTGATTGCACAAATATATTCTTTATTCAATTTAAGAGACAATTGCTGTTGCCAGCGGATGTATTGTGAATGTTTTGTTCATGGCTTTTTTTTACAAATAAGCAATGTTTTCAAGTTCAATCCTCCTGAATACATCAAATGTTCTCCCTGAAAACGAATATCTCCCTTTCTCTTTCTCTCTCTCTCTCTCTCTCTCTCTCTCTCTCTACATATGTATGCGAAATAATACCACATCATGTATATAAACGCAGAAAAATTTGTATTCAAACAGTGCTCAATACTGAGAGTAGAGCCAATATATCGATTGTGTATGTAACTTTCTTTTATGACAATGGTGTACCTACGTTTTGCTTTATTCGGCTCATTACATTGACAATATGAATAGGCCTTCGGGTTGCTTATATACTCGGAAGACAATTTTGACTATGATTTGAAATGTGAGAGTTTGAATGTGTCGTAATTATTTGCCTTGCAAGCATATATGATATTGTTGCATCAGATAACATTCAATTGTTCTTTGAGTTTGTCTTTTTACCTTTTTTGTACACAAATTGAAAAGCATCGTTTGTTTGAGTAATTCCCTGGACAACACCAGGAATCCCGGTTAGTATATATATATAATCAGACAGAATGATTATGAACTGCGCTGCATTATATGGAAACTTATTTGAAATGATCTTCCATCATTACACGGTAAATGTATTTCTCATTCTACACAACGTAAATAGAATAAACAATTAAAGAAAATGGAGAATCGAACCTGCGATCGATAGGGTAACCGTTTCAACGTAACGATGCTTTTACCATTGATCTAAACACTTGCCGGTAATGCAGTGGCCCAAATAACAGCTTTCAACTCATTTATTCAGAGTCTATTCACTTCTTTCAACAGAACAGTTATGTATTAAGAAATGGGTATAATATAACGCAGTCTGTTATATATATATATATATATATATATATATATATATATATATATATATATATATATATATATATATATATATATATATATAAGTATGGATACCTGGCATGCCTAACGCGCTTATCAGCAACCGAATATAAGTTTGAACAACACTTATTGCTGGTTGCTGAAGAGTGCATTAGGCACAAAATGTTGACATTCATGGGTATATATTGTTGTGATTATTTTTCATTTATGTTAATAGCTCTACTTACTGTGTTTAATATTGAGAACAGTGATTACACATCAGCAATGGATAAAATCTGTTTTCTATTTTTTTCTCCTCGTATTTTTACAAATTGAAAATACATTATGAACTATATATATATATATATATATATATATATATATATATATATATATATGCGTGTGTATGTGAGTGTATAGAGGAACTGGAACCCCAGCTCAAATTTCAGTTGAAGCAGCTTATGTTTACTCAGCACATACGCCCTTGGGAAAACTATGAATATTTATCTCTGCACTCTGCACCACTGGCAATATTTACCTCGACGCTAGCATGTTACAATGGTTGACGAAGAAAAGCGTGGGTGAAAAGACACTTGAGCAAACCACTCTCCCATAGATATTTTTTCAACCTAGAAATGACAGGAGTCAGTCATATATACATATGTTTGATTTAAGACCACAGATTAAAAGAAGTTGTTTTTTTTATTGTTTTGGGGTTTGTTTTTTTTACTTCAGCTTCCGTACGAGTGAATCAGTTGTCACCAACCTGAGCAATACCGCCCACTAGTGGTCGATTTAAGCTTTCAAGTGGGCGATAAACCTATTACTGGGTAGCAATGTCGGTTATTATGTCTGTCTTATTTCCGCCACAATATTGAATAATGAAAGTTTTAGAATAGTGACGTGTTTGTGAGAAATTCTGTTTCGAATTAGGAAAAACCTTTTAGAGACTTTTATAATGTTGTAAAAGATATATGAGGGGGGTTGTTGAAGCCCTATGCAATGTGGCACCAGTGTTTCAAATCGAGAAGTACATCCACTAAATGATATTATTTCTATCTAACTTCTGCCTCATAGACAAAACTGAAAGTCGATATGCATGATCTTCAAGTTGTATGAGATGACCTGGAACAGTGGCTTTTATCATTATTTTCATTATTGTCTTATTATATGATATAGGATGATATGATTACATGATTATTGTACTGATGGTTATCCATGACGGACCTGTTTCACGACTTTACAATCGTTTGGTGGATTCGAACACAACCCCAACTGACGATCGTAGTGTCATGAAACATATCCGTTGTAGGTATCCATCTGTTCGACAATTATACTCGTTCTATTCATTTTTCAAATATTGAGAATATTTTCTATGACAACAAGACCCCACTTACCATATATATATATATATATATATATATATATGTATAATGTATATATAGTCTTGAATTGATATGTATGTCTGTGTGGGTGTATGTGTGTCAGTGAAGATGTTAATATACCAGGAAGGTGCTGTTTAACTGAACATTTTCTTCTGCTGAACAATGCTCTGATTTATGTGCAATCGTGAACTACCCGTTAAATATAGAGCACTTCAGTTTTTACCAACTAGACGCCTTCCAGCTAGAAGTCTTTTGTGTACTTAAAATGCAATTAAAACTATAACATGAACTAAGCTTGCTTTACTCAAAGGCAATGTGCAAATTTTGATTAACTGATTGAGAAGCTGTATAAGGAAGCAGGAGTCGGAGCTTATGGCTACATTTAAACGAGAACACATAATAGTTTTAATCGTACGCACATAATGAAGAATAAAGTAACAATTTCAAGACATAAATATCACATTAAACGGTATTAAGGTGGAGTTAAAAGGTTAAAAGTCTTTTATTTTTACAAGGCCTTAATTTGATTGCAGAACTGATGCGGGAAAACCTAATAGTTATATTCATGAATATGGGCAGTGTGCGGGACCTGTAGACCCCAGTAACTGTACAGAAGGGGGTGTGGGACTTCTTGGATGCAATATATTTGAGGGGCCTTGATAAACTTTCCTTTTTTCTTTTAATGGTGTTGTAGGTGGTTTGCTGTCGGACCTGGCAACGTGACTCTCATAAATGAACACAAAACAGATTTGGTTAGCTGATAGGTCACTCAATAGAAACTGTCAAGTGACCAACGTTTTTTAACAACATGACATGTTGGGGTGATCAATTAAAAAATAGGGAAAAAGAGATGATAAATGAATAAGAATACTGCTTTCGCGTTTTGATGGTCGGAAATTGCAAAATAAGCCTGTATTTTTAAAAAAATAACAAAAGTGACACAGATTAAGGAAACTGTTTAACATAAACTTATATTGCGAATTAAACTACCATATATATATATATATATATATATATATATATATATATATCATACTTATAATAAAGGATAAATATTTCAATTTTCAGCCCTCTAGCTACGTTGGTGCAGTCTGTACGTGTGATACGTACATAGCCAGTCGACCGGACCAACTTGAAAGCTGAAATAAATGTTGACAGTTTCGTCGAAGATTCGGTTGACAGGGTCTAAGATCTGTGGGTGTATATATAAATCAATGCAACTACTGTTGTGCAACCAGCTGCAGTGTGTTCAGCAAAGACTTCATCAGATAATGACCCCAGGGTCGGGCTTTGTTCCGAAGTTGGAGAATCATTATCATTAACCCGGGCCGTCCCATTGGTACTTCACGACACCACCAATCTATGTTGGTTTTCTGTCACAGTGTTTGAGTACCAGATCCCTGCCAATACCATACCATCTGTTGGTTTGGATCATGGGAAGGGGCTCTAGGCCCCTTTTTGACCCCACAAAATTTCTTTAAATGTTGGTTGGATTTTGAATGTAAATCTGTCCGCCGATGTGGCGGCAACTGCCTTTTCACTCAATTCATTCTAAGCTTCCACAACGTGTTCGCTGAAAAAAGAAGTTCAGTTTACAATGTTTGTTTTTTTCTATACTCATACAATGCTCTCACAGATTTCCTTAGTTACCCAGCTTTCATTGAACATACATACGTACACTCACTCACACAAGCATATATATATATATATATATATATATATATATATATATATATATATATATATATATATATGATTATAAATTGGGTTATATTGAAACTCAAATTTGATATGACCTTCTGTTATTACTCGGGGAATGAATCACCTGGCCAACACAACATAAGCATAATCATTATTATATATTCAATTATGATTATATTCAATTATATAATCATAATCATAATCATTAATAACGTATTTATTATTCACATAGATGAACATTCAATTGAAATGTCTCGAAGAGCGAGTCACGTCTGTTGTTATACTTACTGATCCCTCATCGGTTAAAAAACGTTTTTAGGCAAACCTACGTAGTGAGCCTTGCTTTAAAAAAATTGATAAGTAGTATGAAATAATATCAATGTACAATACTCTTAAAACTTTATATGAAATCACAAACTACATGTATGGCAAAAACTATGTAATCGAGGGAGGCGGTGTTTGATCAACACTGCTCGGGTGCCATGTTTATATAACCGTCTTGTTTTTAAAATCCCCGAAACAGTTTCATGGTAAACGACTGATGATCCAAAGAAGGGAAAATTCATACGTTGTACGATAATAACAAAGTGTGTTTAAATAAGGGAAAATGCATACATTGAATTGACAGATATTGAGAAATAGGTGCCTGAGAAGACACAAAAAATCTCTTGAAAAAGTCTTTAATGTTTAGTGTTTAAAGCTGTAAAGCCCTCTGGACCATATATATATATTTATATATATATATATATATATATATATACATATATATATATACATATATATATATATATATATATATATATATATAATGCTTTTTATGGTTCTTTTCTCTATGGTATTTGTGCACTTTGAAATCTAAAATAAAGCGTGCGTAGATGAATCTTTAATGATATTTTTGTTACTACTAACCAGTTCTATACCATAATCGGTCAATTTCGGATATCTTTTTCTTTGCATTCTTTCAAATTGAAAAATACATAATGAACTATATATATATATATATATATATATATATATATATATATATATATATATATATATATATATATATATATATATATATATATATATATATGCGTGTGTGTGTGTGTGTGTGTGTGTGTGTGTGTGTGTGTGTGTGTGTGTGTGTGTGATCAATTTATCATAAATCTACACTGCAAATTGAACCAACAACTAAAAACTTGCTTCTGGAGGATATTTTTGACAAAATAAGGTGTGAATGTAAAAATTATTTAGCCTTCACGCATAATACCTACATAGCCAACAAGTCGGCCAGAAAAAACTAGTTTAAAAACCGAGAGAAAGTTATGTTTCAAAAAACAGTTTAGCTTTGGTTGACGATTTCTGATACCCGGTGAGCCGACCATTGCCGGCAAACGTGTACAAATTAGGGTCAGGGTTCAAAGGTTTCCTTTACAAAATGCCCTATTTGATTAAAGGCCACATTTTTCTAAATTATAGGGGAAATGAATTCCTCGGAATAGTTGAAAAGAAATAATTTTTGGCTTTGAAGGGATTTGAAATCCGAGCGCCCATAACAGAACATTAGGCAAGATTACATTTGGATTTTATCAATTAATTACGTTGATTAAAATTAATATTTAAAAGAAATGGATCATTCACTTTCACTGAACCAAACTGCCACACAGCTTTCCCATATGGTGAACCGACGATATTAACATAATTATTTGCCCCAGCAAAGCCTTTGGGCATTCGTGTGGTGTGCATGTGCTGAGTGTATTTCGCCACTATTAAAATTTATTACAATTTTAAACAACTCAACGTTTTTAGTTTTTATATGAATGAAATTTAAATTCAAATGACGTTAATAATTTATTAATAACCGATACCTACAATAGAACGACTTAATCTCTGTTGCTTGGTTTGAGTTATTCGTGTGTTTTGACTTGTATGTGTATCTAGCTATGAATCAATATATGTATATATCTATGTATCTATCTGAACTTCGACCAGTCTTTACATTTTATAGTAGAATCTTGAAATTTTACACACTCACACACACACACACATACACACACACACACTCACACTACTCAATGAGAAGAGAGATTTTTTTTTAATTTTCCCATCAATATAGATTTTTAATGGCGGGTCCAATATGCAATGTAAGTTTATGCTAAACTAGTCACTAATCTTTGCCTGCATGATCTCTTTTTGTTTGTTTGTTTGTTAGTTTTTAAATTTCAGACATTTTAGATCCAAGCCTAACACAAGGCGAGAGAAATAACTTATTCATTGATCACCCCGTTTTCCAAGATTTCAATTGATCATCCTAATCATCCCAGGGTGATGGTGGTGATTCATAACTTCCCTTGGAATGCTGGTTAGATTTTGTTTATAAAATGCTGGATAATTTTACATCAACTACATTTCCATAAATGCCATATTGTCTGCTCGAATTTATTCAATAAACTAAAGTCCTGCTTGAATTGGTAACACTAGTGCTATACACACATACAGGTGCTGTTTTTCAATAGGTTTGCTACCGAGTGCCGGATTAACTACGGTGGGGAAGTATCCTATGGTACGAGCCCCGCAATTCTAATGGCCCCGCGCTAAATGCTTGCAAGCTATCAATTCTGATCCAGTGATTCTGCACTCACTCTACTACTGTAGTATTTTGCTGCGCTCAACTTTCATGAATGACTGCCAAAAAAATTCACCCGTGTGTGTATCTATTTGTCTACGGCAACACTCTCATATTCTGGCCACAGAGTTTTAATGCTGTAGAGTTTGATAATAAATAATAACCAATAGTATTCGTTTCGATTGTGAGAAGTTCCATTCGAAATGATAAAAACTTGTTACGTTCGTTTTGGAAGAAAATTCATTTTTCTATTAAAAAAATCTGGAAGAAATGCACACATTTATGGGTAACACTATACATTTGAAGTGTTTCCTCTTGTGTCATCGCTATTATCTAAGCTTGGAGTCACCTGCTTTCTTTCCCATTAAAGGCACAGTAAAAGTTCATCAGGTCCCTTATCAGGAAATGTCAACTGTAGTTTCTTAGGATACGTTACTGTTATTTAGCGTTTCCAGTTGAAGTTCAAGTTAACCGCGTGTGTAGGCTTTTGTTCATGGTAACCGGGCTGTTTGTTCGAACCCGTACCATCATCAACCCTTCGGCTGACAGGAGAAATGTCTCTCACACTCTCCCAGCCGTCGGGGGAAAAATCCGTCTTTTCAGATTAAATCCCAGAACCTTCACTCGCCATTTATTCAACGTTATTCAATGGCATCCCAGAAAATCTTTTTGTTCGCCGATTTTCATTTTAAGATATCATAATTTTCTATTTTGCACATTTCATGGTAAAAATCATTCACCAACTAAATGTGCATAACTAAGCACCCATGATTTTGGCTTAACTTTGTTGTGGCAGTATCACAACTCGCATAATTAGTAAGCAAGCCATAACCTTTTAAGGGGTCCACCAACAGAGAACAAAGAAAATGATACTGTTCGTAATAAACGTAGATTTTAAGCAAAATCCTTGCCAACATTTGATCAGTATCGCGATGGATATAACATCAGAAAAAGCTATAAAATTTATTCTAGATTCAATTCCAACTCACAAGTAAATACATTGATGTATCAAGTTTGGGACGTTGGCCCTTTTACAAGTTGATTTTCTTTCAGCTATACAGTACCACTCCGTGGATCTTTTCACGAATGATCTTTAAAATTACAATAATGTGACGATTCCTCTCAAAATCAAGTAACGTATTTTTGGTACCAAATGCTTAATAACCGCACCTATGGTTACAACTACGACTTCAACGGGTGTATGAATTGTGATTTTGTCTCACTTGTTGTATTTTTCATACATTTCTGCTACAAATATATTTAATTTGTGAAACGTTTCAAAGCACTCATTGCGACACAACCCAACTCCTCAATTCTTGAACACCATAGAGCAATTCTGGTGCCTTCACAAGCAGTTTGTTCTGGCTTGGCACTATATTCACATATCATCCTCACACCCTCTGGGATTTTACTGATAAAATGACCCTCAGATTTTCTTCTTAACAGATATTCAATACTTAGCCTATCTAGGCGTTTGTGCTTTTCTTCATGCCCACCAACAAGACCTTCTATAACTGATATGACGTATTTCAAAATGAATCAAAAGAGTTTCCCCTAAGTTTGGATTCTTATTGTATTGGATATCGGCATTTATTAGGGTTCTACCTAACGATTGAAACATAACCTTTTCTCCGACATTTTCTTCATCTAAGCTCACAAGCAAACTGATCAGTCATCCGATCTGATTTATACACACCACCAACATCAGCACTGTTAGCGATAACAACATCGGGAATGACTGGGTGCTGCCATTTTGAAAGACCGATCGGCAAATTTAGGAATATCCGTCTGATATCAGATACAGCAGCCCCAGGCAGTGTACGTAAGCATGGTGTAATGCCGAGAGAAACAACAATTAAGTCGTTCTACCAATAAGCCAGTGGTGAAAGAAAAGTCATTTGATCGGTACAAGGGCTAAAGAAACTGATTCAGAACCGGAATGTTTGATGAAACATTATTGATTTTTGACCAGAACTTCTTTCGTCTTAATTTCCTCACTGGACTAAATGTATCTATCTGTTCCAAAACATTTGGACGAGACTCACACTCTTTGAATCTAGATATGCTTTATACTCTGCGTAAAGATTATACAATTGATTAAAAATTAAAGAAGATTTCATGAAAAGTCTTTACTCAAACTAAACTTAGTAATTGTAATCTATACAGCATTACCTTGAGTGTACCACGTCAAAACCTGCAACAATCAAAACGTCATAATTCAAGATTTTCATATCTACATAAGTAAACCTTGTTTGAAAAAAATGAATATGTCGTGTAAAATAGTATCAATATGTAATACGCCTAAAACTTTATATGAAATGACAAAATACATGTATGGCAAAAACTATTTAATGAATGGAGGTGGTGTTTGATCAACACTACTTGGGTGCCATGTTAAATTAAACTGTTTTGTTTTTAAAATCCCCGAAGCTGCTCAATAGTAAACAACTGATGATCCCAACAAGGGAATATTTATACATTGTACAATAATAACGAAGTATAGGGGAAACAAAGAAGAAATACTTTTGAAGATTACATAAATTGCATTGACAGATATTAGGAAATGGGTGACTGAAGTGACACAAAAAATCTATTAAAGAAGTTTTTTAATGTTTAGTGTTTTAAGCTGTAAAGATCTCTAGAATATATATATATATATATATATATATATATAAATATGTATATATATATGTGTGTGTGTGTGTGTGTACGTGTGTGTATGTATTTATATGTATATGTGTGTGTGTGCTTGTGTGTGCATAGAACCTACATACGTCTCCTCTCTTGGCCTTTTCCTCTTCAAACAAAATGTACTTCAATGCTCACAGAAATGAGTTTCATTTTTTCCTCTGTCACTTCTGAAGAACACCTTAATAAGACAATGATGTACAATAATTGCACGTGTCCATGGAGGAGAAATTGCGGTGCCAGCGGTGATGAGACGGTGTGGGTGAAGAAAGGAAGAAAAAAAAAAGAGGAAAAAGAAAATCGACGGTAATTCTTATTGTTTTATGACAATTAATCCAGTTCTTGACAAAAGGCCCGAATTTCGTTCATACCTTTTTTTTTTATTCGTCTTTCGTCCTTGCTAATATCCTTGTAAACAACTTTATTGTTCGTGCTCGCTTATGTTTTTTTTTTTTTGTTTTTTTTTTCCGGACTCTTTCATCTACTCTCTCTCTCTCTCTCTCTCTCTCTCTCTCTCTCTCTCTCTCATTAATTATTATCCCCCCTTTCCTCTTTTTAGAAAATGTCAACCAAAGCTGTCAACAAAAGTACTGCTTCAGTATGTTTGTTGTTATTGTTGTTGTTGTTGTTGTTGTTGTTGTTGTTGTTGTTGTTGTTAAGGTTTTTGTTATTATTGTTGTTGTTGCTGCTGCTGTTGTTGCTTTGGCAACACAAAAAATCAACATTTAGCCCTGTTTTGACCAATTTTCAGCCCTTTTTTTTTCTAGCCAATTTAGTCAAATCTAGCCATTTTAACCAATCACAATTGGCCATAATTTGGATGGGAGTTGTTGGCCACTATGCAAGTGAGCCTGGCTGCCTGTGTCGAACTTACGGGTTGCACCAATCTAAGCCAAAGGGCTGAATTAAACATTTATTCATAATTATTTTTTATTTTTTAAAATTTTCTCCAAAAATAGGGTTTTAGCTAAGATTGCAATTTACAATGTAACAAAAGGCAAAAGAAGTAATTTTTTAATTCATCACTCCTCATATAAATTTTAATTGATCATCCCCCAACAGATCATGCTGCCAAAAGACCTCGATCACGTGACAATTTCTATTGAGAGATTAACAACACTTGTTCTGATTTCTTGTTGGTATGAACAGTGCATACTAAAAAAAAGTGGATATTTTGAATTTCTATGGTATCTTTTCTCAAGAAAAGAAACAGTATATATATATATATATATATATATATATATATATATATATATTGTGTCATCCAGAGACAGCTGTTTCGTTGTATTACAATCCTTCAGTGTGGCTATAGACTATCCATTATCCCATTCAGTACCACGAGGTAGGATCGAAACCCTCAGTTCACGCAGAACTGGACGGTCAGTAAGGTTAAATTTAAACGATATATTTTCTCGCACATATATTCCCCATCCACCAGAGTGCTCTTTTCCTAAGTTGGAAGAGCATTGCCTAAGCTTATGATGAACGAGTTACCTCACTTAAAGAGTGCCCAGAAGCAAGCACTTTCGGCTATACAAGAAGTCATTTTTCAGGATTAGTGGAAAACTGTGGGTTTAACGCTTTTAAAGAGTTAAAATATTATCCAAAGTCTTCAGGCGAGATGTATTCATGATCTTGAGACTTATCCCTTTTTCTTTCTTTCTTTGTCATTCCTCGAAGACTTTGATGAAAACATTTACTCATGAAATGTTCACGTCTTGAAACCCTTCTTTGTCGATAGGGGATATTTTCACCAGCAGAATCGCTTAGCTCTAAGTGGAAGAGTACATTATTAATGACAGGAAAAACACACTGTTCATCATTATAGTAGATGGATTTCGCCTGGCGTACGGCGTTGTTATAATGGTTTCATGACCAATTATATATCTATTTGACACATATGCCGCAACAGGAAGCAACTGACCTAAGATATAGATTTGTCGTTGGCCTTTGTTACAAGATGGCCTACATGTTTTCTTCGCAACTGTTTGTCATCGAGGACGAATGTAAACCTATGGTGCAATTATAATAGCCGTCATTCTGCACTGTTTCCAATTATCGCTAAACTCTCTATTGACTTTGTCAGCTGGGTCTCGTTAAATCGCGTAACCCAGCATGAAGTAGAAGGGAGTCAACAACTAAATTCGCTGGCACCATGATATGATTTTAAGCGTACATTAATTTACGTGAATTACAGTGAAATAGAGAGTCCTTTAGTAGAAGGCAAAAAAGGTAGAAAACTAAAGTTAAACAACTTGTCGGGGGGTGGGGATAATAATAATGATGATGATGGCTGTACTTCAACGTTGGTAGAGGCTGCCACACGTGTGAGGGTTGATTTTAAGCGTACATTAATTTACGCAAATTACAGTGAAATATAGAGTCCTTTAGTAGAGGGCAAAAAGGAGTAGAAAACCAAAGTTAAGCAACTTGTGTGGGGAGGAATAATAATGATGATGATGGCAGCAGTTCATCGTAGCAAGAGGTTGCCACACGTGTGAGAGTTGATTTTATGCGTACATTAATTTATGCGAATAACAGTTAAATTTAGAGTCCTTTAGTAAAAGGCAAAAAGGGGTAAATAAAACTAAAGATTAACAACTTGTAGGGCGGGAGAGTAATAATAATGATGATGGCAGTAGTTCAGCGTAGCAAGAAGTTGCCACACGTGGGAGAGTTGATTTCGTTGCCAGATGCGTGACGTCACAAAATGGTTGAGGAAGAAGAAGGAAGTCGATAGTCTTCCATGAGCGTCGCCATGTTGATTTTAAGTGTAAGTCTTTGACGGCACCTTCTTGCTTTTGTTAAGATCACGTGTTCCGTGGAGCACTTCCGGCAGTTTTAAATGAACGGACAAGAATAAGACTGTTCAAAGGAATGAGAACAGATGCAGTTATTTTAGACAAAGAAGAATAACGTAAACTCAAAACCGAGAAAGAAAGATGAGGATTCGAAGTTTGATCGTGATAGAATAAGCCTTTTTATTTGAAGTTCTACGTGGCTCTCTTATAAAAACAGAGTTGCTACGGTGAGAGCTGGCCATTAGTTAATCCTATACTTGAGAATGTAATATGCTCCTATATCACATTCTATTGCCAGTTAGGAAAACACGTGAAATAACGGGTCTAATTTTGGTTTATCCATCGATAAAGCCTGATTAATGATGTTTCTAATAATGAGTGGTATCGTTGACCAAGCTAGATCATGAAAACGTGGTTGGTTCAGTTTTACGCACTAAGAACTAAAAGAGGTGAAGTGAAATAAATGATATATTGTGTTAGCGTTGAGTCGCCATAAAGCCTTTACGGATTCTCTATTCGAAGAAGATTGTTGACAAAAGATGGTAGTCACGGTTAGCAATGGGGACCATGTGGGCCAGTAGATTAGGGAAATACAGAGGAGATAACCAGCAGGGAAGTCAACTGCAGCATTAAGAGCTATGATTAACGGGCGTGAGGACTTTTCATAGACAGGAACTATAGGAAATGACGTCATTGTAGCTAGATTTTAGGTTTCGTATTTGAAGCTATTCACTTATTCGAATTCATTTTCACACCAATTTGGCTGGATTTCCCAGTGGTTAATTCCAATGAATCTCTCTCCCCCTCTCCCTCTCTCTTCCTGTCTCTCTCTATATATAAACTTGTAATGTTTGTTTGTATGTATTGTTATAACTTGATAACTCGATAACTACACATCATCGACAAAAATAATACTATAATCAATCCAAACACGTCTTAATCTACCTACAGCTCACAGTTTGGCTCCATGAATCCCCTTTTCAAAGGTTTTAGAGTCCCCCTCTGAAATTTAAAAAAAAATTTTTAAAGGGAGAGGGAGGAAAGAGAGACATGGGGATAAAAAGAGAGATCAGAAATTAGACATAGTTATGAAGGTGGGAAGCCATGTTTCGTGAGTCACTCGATAGGAGCTGTCACATTGCAAACATCTTTTGGTAAGCATGCCGTGTTGGGGGTGATCAATTAAATAATTAGGAAAAGGGGTGATCAACGAAAACATAATTTTTTTCGTCCTTCGTTTGGCAGCGATCATTTGAGAAAAAAAACTCCGAATTCAATGGAAAAAAAGTGTGAATGCTTTAAGACACAAAATAAGGGATTAATTTTGCATACACTTACATTGTAAATTGAACCCCTTCTAAAACGCTTTTGAGAGTGTGATTTAAAAGAGAGAGACGTGTTAAATAGAAAATGTTCAAATTCTCAACCAACTACGTCTATTGACGGGACCAGTAAGCATGACTTACAGCCAGCCAACGAATCAGCCAGCCAGTGTTTGCGATTTTTTTTTCTAATTTGTGTGTCCAGTGTTGACAAAATTCAGATTTTTCTTTTGAATTTTTCCATGTTCAGTGTTGCCTATTAAGAAGTCTCATTTTCAATTCTTCGAATTCGAGGTGGACTCCCAGAATCGAAAAAAATGGAGATTCACATCTAGAGTCGCTTAAAAACCCGAAACAAAAACTGTACTGACGATTGTGACAGTTTTGGTTGACAGTATCTAAAATAGTGACTATGTTGTTGCGAAGGGTGTGGTGCAAGTTATTTCTTGTGTGAACTCGACGGAAGTGTCAAATCCAGCGAACATGTAAACAAGACAAAAATCTACAATCAGATCAGGACTTGTTGAGCCTTTCCTTTTTCTTCAATCTGTTATCAGTGACCTTTTTTCATGTTCTGA